>JAJJWX010002688.1:600000-976316 GCA_023529315.1 Papaver bracteatum | reverse complement strand
TGCCTACGTACCCTTCCCTACTCTAAAGGGATCAAGCATAGACCGTAGTACATCCACGAAGGGACAAAAAGTTAATCCAACTCATTTGCATGGCTATGGCCAAGCAATAATGGAAATGTCCTAGTCCATATAGGACGTTCCGTCGAAATGCATCCAAGTGATGCATGTTTGGTCCGCAATATGGCATAACGACGCTCTTGCTTAATACATTCCATTAGTAAGGATACACATCTATAAATGAGCCTTAGGAATCATTTATCCTCTTCCGACTAAGCTATGAAGCTTACTTGGTGCATAGTCTGCATATGCACCATCAACCAACTACCCCTCCCTATATATGTAAATATGTCATTTTTACAACTTAAATTGGGGGACCAAAAATCATTCATCAAATCCCCAGGCCGTGATGGATGCACCTTACCACCATGGCGAATAGCGATGTACGACCGTGATGGCCATACATTCAATTCTGGATCACATGTCAGTTATAATGTCCGGCTATGACGGCTGAACATTTCCTGTGCCAGGTCCCGTGAAGGGGCATGATGGTTGTACTTCCGTGTTTGGCCCATAGGCCACTCCAATGTCCAACCGTGATGGCTGTACATCTCTAAGGGTATCTCACTTGGTCATGCTCCGTATATGCTCCTTCAACCAAGTACCCCTCCATATATATGTCTTAATAGAATTTCTACAACTATGGAAAGGGGAGCACATTGAAATGCTTGCTTCACTATTCATGGCCATTTCCATGAATTTCTAAATGATTGGACAAGATGGATGCTCACTATCCACTTCCAACCCGATGTCCATCCATGTTGGTTGTCTGTTGCCAACTTGACGTCCAACCATGTTCGCTGTCCGCTGTCAACACATTGGCCAAGGGCCAATGTTTCATTTTCTATGCAACAGAAGATTTGGATGAAGCTTCTCCAACAATTAGCACCAGGACTACGAATTTACATTTCTCTTATGCTGAAAAAAGTGCAATACATAGCATTCTCGCATAGTGAACAAATCAATGGCAACTAAAAATATTTAAATTCACTAGAGGGGTCAAAAAAAACTAAACGAAGAAGAAAGTCCCTTTCATTCACTTTAACAAGCTCAATTTTGTATGTTCGACACATATTCAAAATTCTGTATGGACTCTGTATTCAAACCTTGCTATCGGTTTATAATAATATGATGTCAAACCCCTACGAACATCCCAATGAATAAAGAACACACTAGTGGAAAAAAGGCTATCTGGGGCATAAGGTAACGACACAAAATAAATTTTGGGATACCGCTACATAAGAAACACGTCGTTGATTAAGTCAAGTTGTCTTTGGTGGTAGGAATTTAGTTGACTTCTAGAGCGACACATTGATAGCCTCTTTTCCGTGCATGTAGAATCATAAATCAAATATCTCACCAGTCACCTCTAAAATCGGAGAGAGAAAACCATTATCCTCCTTCTATCTCCCTCTTTGGTCTATCTTTCTCTTCTCCCTCACCTTAGATCCAATATCTCTCTTTCTCCTTCTCCCTCACCTTTATAATGAATCAAATCATCACCATTTCCTCTATCACCAAACATTGCAGAGGAAAAAAACCTTAACTTACCAAAATAATTAACCCCAAAGCTACCAGAAATTAATAACCTAAACTCATATCTAAAAAACCCAGAAATAATTTTTCTGTTATCTCAAATCCATCTACTATCTCACATAAACCAACAAATCTTCATGAACCAAAACAATTTACAAGCTCTAATTCATTTATTTGATGATTATTTTTCTGCTTTGGTATTATCCAGATCTATAAATTCTCAAAGAGAAAAAGGTATAATCACTTTCTCTTTTTGATTTATATTGATTAATGTTTCATAAGAACCGATTTTTATGAAATAGGTTGTATTTTGATTAATTTTGGAGTTTTGGATTTTGTTTACAGATTTGTGCCGATATGGAAGGTGCTTTTACCCATGTAAAAACTAATTTTGATAGGCTTTTTTCATAAACTCTGATTTGTTATAGGGTTTTTGTGGAGTAGTAATTTATAATGATTTCTTTTTTTCATTAACCATCGAATTTTTGTTTGGTATTCAACATTATTATTACTGGTTTAGTTAAGTTTTGTCTTCATATTCATCGGCTAAGCTTTTTTCATAAATTTCATTGTGGTTATCTTTGGAAGGGATGAAATAAATCTGTGGAAAATTTCAATCTATGGTTGGTCTGATGTAGGCACCTGTTTTTCTGTAAGCACCTTTGACTTGGATTTCCATTTTATGTACTTTTAAGTAAGTTATTAATCCTTCCTAGATTAAAGTTTCTGGTGTGTTGCTGTCTTGTTGATCAATTTATGGTGGTAACCAATATTAAAGATTTTTAAAGATCTTTTTCCTCTTTTTTGGATTTGTCGGAGCTACAACCATAATTTTCTGTTTCTTATTTTGTTTATTTTGGTTTTGGGTCTTAAATATTGTATGTTGCTGGATTTCTGATATGAAGAAGTTGATGTTTGGGGATTTTGAGTTGTGTTTTATCTGTGCAGTAGCTACAATACAGATGAGTTAATCGTGAATTTCATGGTCCAATTATTTTTCTTTATGGGATTTATTGGAACTATTATCATCTGATGATTAGTTTACAGTAGTTTGTGTTATGATTCAAAATCTATAACTAAGCTTCTCTGTGCCTGTTGTACACTTATTTTAGCTTGTGTAAATAGACTTGGTTGATAAGTGTTGGGATCGTATTAGTGACGGCATTGATGTGTTTATTTCTTATTTCTTTATATTTTCAAGTCGTTTTACATTCGTGTTTGTGGAATCATGTGTATATTTTTAATCTACTTTAAAAGTTTCAATTGGGTACATGTATGTTGTTTGTGAAGAAAGATGTTTCGGGTCCTTTGGATGGAGAATGTGTTGAAAAGTTTTAAGAAGTTGATAGTTTGCTGGAATTGAGATATTACATTGGACTTTTTTTACCTCTGGTATGAAATCTGCATGAGGTTCTGGACTTCTGTAGGATAAGTTGTACTATCGTGGATGTAATCTCGCATTAGTTAGAGGACCAATATTTTTTTTTGACTGTTAACATGTTGAAATCGTGTAAATTCAAGTCTCACATGGAACTATTCAGTATGTAATTCTTTCCGGGCGAGTTCACGTGTCAGTATTCAAGTTATATTGTTCATTCGTTTTAAGGTGGAAGATGTTCAAAGGGTTTGTATTTTTTTCTTGTTGTGGAGATACTCAAATCATAGTTACTGAGTAAACAAATATCTTTTTTTTTGTTCTGGAGTGTCATTTCGTCATCAGGATATTTTATGTACAAATTAGTAAGAAGGTTATATACACACTTTGTTAATGTTATTATTTCTTTTTAGGTTCCTACTGAGATTAAGTTACCATCTCTATATCTTTTGGATAATATTGTGAAGAATATTGGAGACATTACATCAAATAATTTACTCTGAGGCTTCCCGAGGTTTAATTCTTCCTATTTTTTTTATCATCTTCGGGACTGTGTACTTAATATCTATGTCCATTAATGCCGATTTGCTTTTGATTACAAAAAATGGATGTTGCTATCTTAATTGGTTTGTGACAACCACATTGTGTGCAGTTTGCCGATTCAAAGTGTTTTCTAGGTGTTTGGAAAGGTATACAGACATGGTGACGCTTCAATGCATACCAGTACGTGTCATCTGAAAAGGCGAGGGTACCCCAAATATACCTCAAGCTATAACTTTTCCTTCCTATAAGTCCTTTCCCCGAAAGTGATTGTGTATGGACTGAGTCAAGACAATACAACAAATCGGTTCATACTTTGTGTGATCGTCTATGGATACTAGATCGAGACAATATAACGACAAAGTGTGTTTACTTGATACAAAGGTTCGGACCTAACCAAACTCAATATGATTCATGTATCAAGTAAATAAAAATTAACGTTTTTGCAATTTACTTTAATTATAATAAAACAATTATAATGCGGAAATATAAAGTAAATGACACAACAAGATTTTGTTAACGAGGAAACCTCAAATGCAGAAAAACCCTGGGAACTAGTCCAAAAATTATATATAATCCAAAAATTAGATATACTGATCAGGAGGAGGAGGAGTTCTCTATAATCTACTGCACCACATTGAAATTTTCAAGATTACAATCCATGGAGTCCGCTTTAATATATTTCATGACACGTGCAACTAATTATAGTGATAGAAAATTGAATACGCTTCTGTTTTATTTTTGATGGTAAAGAAATCTCTGAACGTTAAGAAGGACAACTCCTAAATTGGCACCTCTGTGGATATGTTCACACATAAGACACCAACAACCATTGAAAACGTGAAGTCACTCGGATAAAGGGACAAAAGAGGTGGTTTAGGGAGCGATCTGAACTTCTCAAGGCCAGTGAAGGATTAGTTGTAATCAACGGTGTATATTGAGCGGGTTTTTCGCACCCACAAACATCGAGTTTTTTTTTTCTTAACCAACCCAGCACCCACAACGGGCGGGTATGGAAAAAAACCCACGGGTTTAACGGGTACGGGCGGGTATGGGTATCGTGGGTGGGTCTTGTGCAGCCCTAAGTATAGGGTAATATACTTCTAAGCCCTCAAATCATTGAATTTCATCATTAACTCATTTTCAATCACTGAGTTTCATCGGTAACTCAGTCCATCCATACTTTTATGTTCATTTCTTTGAGTGCATAGCCCTTATCCTTCTCAGCTTATCACCCATAGCTAGCTGACTGCAAAAGACCAAGACGTATCTGAAGTTGATATAAGAGCCACAACTTAGCAGCAACGGCATCACCACCATTCTTGAGCCATTGGTGTTGCTTCTTCTCAAGACTTCCATCCAATATCATCACCAATTGCTCCCATGAATTCATAACCAGACCACGGTATCCATAAATTCTTCTACAACTTCAAGATCATCCATTACAAATTCCTCTTCAACTCAAATCTCCGAGACTCAATAACCACAGGCTTTAACTCTTCTTTTGTACCACCATATCAACATCATTCACCATAAATTCTCTATTTCCTTGTAAGTCAATTCATACACATGAATTTATCACCACCAACAGCAGTTTCATCTTTATCTGTTTAAACCACAACAAATTCCTCAACCATCTGTTACAACAAACTCAATAACAACCACAAGCACATCCAAAAAAATTAATGGTAACACAAATTAGAGTGACAAAACTCAAAACGGAATAAACCCCAATTCATATCAGAGTATCAATTATTATATTTCAACACAATTTCTAAACACCCAATAAAATTCCCAAACTTATAAAACCCTAAGTTTTCAATTTAGCTAAAATTCAAGAAAAACTAAAGATTAAGTAATAAATAGAAGAATGATCCATACCTAATTCAGTAATAATCACTAATTTCTCCAGATACTCATTAATTTTGATCGAAACTTATAAAAAATTGATCAAAATTTATGGTATTTATCATTATTAGATGTAATAGGGGATGAAGAAGAAGGAAACATTGGTGATGGTCGTTGTACTGGTGGAATGAGTGGGGGTGGTGCTGAACTGAAAGGACGTGGTACACATTCCCTTAATCTGTAAAAGATGGAGCCGGTAGATATGATGTTGCCGGTGTTTATGTGAAGAAGATGGTGTTGCTGGTGCTTATGAAGAAGAGAGGCAAATGTGGGAACAATGCATCTAAATAAGATGGTGTTGCCGGTAATTACGTTGGATCTCATGGAGATGAGTGGACAAAATCAATACACGTGCCACTATTAGTTTTGTCTAATCTAAGTTGTTGACTTTCAATGAGATTGACTCAGAAGAGATCCAAACTCAACCTTACAACACATGGAGACTTTTAATTTCATTTAATCTTAGCCGTGGATTTTTCCGATATTTACACTAGTTTCAGATCAAACGTCCTCCTCCATACACATGTATAAGGGTATAACGGTAAAGTGTGCATCATTAACTCATCTCATCTGAGGAAAAATTGACCGAATTGACCGAGAAATTGACAAAAGTAACGGATTTGGATGGAAACATGGATGGAGGCCTAGATTTGCAAAGTTGAAAAAAACAGGCCTATGGTTGTCTTTCGGGTTGAAGAATAGGCCTATATCTGTTTATAATCCTTGTTAAATTTAAAAATATTCTTTGAAACCAAGTTGGCTACATTAAGTGCTTTTTATGATAGCTGATTATGGTTTGAACCTCAGATGATTTTGGGGTTCAAGTTCAACTGACGAAATCATGAAATATTTCTAAGTACCATGAAGCATTATTATATTAGGTCACTCAAGTACAATTTCAGTCAGGCACATATCAAATCGCCTCTGTGGAATTTGGTAAATTCGATGATGGAGAGACTGGTTTAAACCCTTAAACAAATGTGCTGCACGTGAGCACTTTTGATTCGAGATATCAATTTGTACAACTCTGGCCTAAACCAAGAAGATGGCCGTTCCAGATTTGCTTCGGTCATAAAGTGGAGGAGAAGGGTTGATTTGGGGAGGATAGCGAAGAAGGGTGATGAGACCAGAGAGTTCTGGCTAGGTAGTATCTCGACTTGTATCAGAAGTGTAGAAGCTTGCTAGTGATGGAAGCTTTTGAGAGAGCTTGCAAAGTTGATATCTGATAATGTTGTATTTTGCCTGATCAAGACTTGTGTGTTTTGGCAGAATAGGTGAAACCTATTTATGCAAGTGAGATTGAACGTACCCTGGACTCATTAAGGAATTGAGTAAATGTGTCAATTAAAACAGAGGAGGTGGAAACTGTTGTTTTTATGGTGAAAAACGTTTTCACCACAAATTTCCTTATTTAATTAACAGTATTCATTCCTTGCACGCCTTGATTTATTGCGAGCGTAGTTTACGCTGCACGCTGTGACCGCCAAATCAAAACCCCAAGAAATCATCTCCCAGTTTGTGTTGATGTCTTGAGAGTTGGGCGAAAGTGGCAATGCCAAAGTTGCTAGTGAAGCGTTGCGGAATGTGCGGGATGTCTCGACCGCGAGTTGTACTTTGGGTGCGGATGGCAATGCAAAAGTCGCTTAGTAGAGCATTTGGAATGTGCGGAGTGCCTTGGCCGCAAGTTGTACTTTGATTGTGGATGGCAATGCCAAAGTCGCTTAGTGGAGCATTTGGCATGTGCCAATGGCATGTGAGGAATGCCTTGGAATAAAAAGTGGCTAGTGGTAAGGTGTTTGGCATGTGCCAATGGCACTTACAGCCACTTTGTCCAAGTTGAGGGCGCTACTTTGGCATGTGCCCATGGCATAGCAGCTTGGAATAGGGATTGGCTAGTGGTTGCGTGTTAGCATGTGCCATTGGCACGCACGACCACTTTGGCCAAGTCGCGGGCGCTACTTTGGCATGTGCCAATGTCATAGCGACTTGACATGAGGATTGGCTAGTGGTTGCGTTTTGGCATGTGCCAATGGCACGCATGGCCAATTTGGCCAAGTTGTGGGCGCTACTTTGGCCTGTGCCAATAGCACACACGGCCACTTAGGCCTTGAGTTTTGGGCTTGGTAGTGGTTTGGAAAATGGCTAGTGGTGCGTGTTTGGCATGTGCCAATGGCACGCACGGCCATGTTGACCTAGTTGCATGGTTTTCAAGGCTAGGGCGTTATTTGTGGCATTTTCCAAACGACATAGCGACTTGGGAAAATTGCTAGTGGTACGTGTTGGCATGTGACAATGGCACGCATGGCCAAGTTGACTTAGTTGCACGGTTTGGAAGCCTAGGGTGCTATTTTTGGCATGTTCCAAATGGAATAACGGCTTAGAAATTGGCTAGTGGTGCGTGTTGGCATGTGCCAATGGCACGCACGGCCATGTTGACCTAGTTGCACGGTTTTCAATCCTAGGGCGCTATTTTTGGCATGTGCCAAATGTCATAGCGACTTGGAAATTGGCTAGTGGTGTGTGTTGGCATGTGCCAATGGCACGCACGGCCAAGTTGACCTAGTTGCATGGTTTGCAAGTCTAGGGCGCTATTTTTGGCATGTGCCAAACGGCATAGCGACTTGGAAATTGGCTAGTGGTGCGTGTTGGCATGTGCCAATGGCACGTACTTCCAAGTTGACCTAGTTGCACGGTTTGCAAGTCTAGGGAGCTATTTTTGGCATGTGCCAAACGGCATAGCGGCTTAGTTTGGCATGGTTGCATGTGGGTGTAGTGGTTTGGTTTTGGCGTCGTTGCCATGGTGCGCAATATGCGGCTTGGTATTGGCGTCGTTGCCATGGTGTGCAGTATGCGGATTGGTTTTGGCGTCGTTGCCATGGTGCGCAGTATGCGGCTTGGTTTGGAATTAGGGTTCTGTGTCGAAAACCCTAATCCGGTATTTTGAAAAAAATACCCCTATTAATTATTTACACCTGAATTAAATGCTCTCAATTAATGTGTTGCGGGTAACATTAGGTCATGGGGTTTTACGATTTTACCCCTTGTCTAAAATCCACCATCAATAGAGATGCATGCTAACGGGGTTGTTCCGATTCATCGTACAAATACTGCTGATATTGGACTCCTAACCAGATGTTTATGGTTTCAAATTCCCATCTCGTCTGATTATGTAAGAAACAATTTGATGAAGGACCTGCCTGCTAGTAATCATTTAAAAGACAATATATCTATATCTTGGCATATACAGTACCTTTAAATGTATATGCCAACGTACGTTCCCGGTGAGAATGTTTATGGTCTCTGATCATTTGATCCCAGAAGATGCAAAGAAGGAAAGACTGATTCGAAACTACATCCACAGAAAATGAACTTGAAATTGATGCGCATTATCAAACGGCTTTGAATCTAACTCTCCAACTCTATTCACACCAATTTATCTCCGAGAATTCCCCACTCTCTCCGATTGTCTACAGCTCATTAGATATGCAAATAAAATTAAAACCAAAGACATAATGAGTTACAATTTTGTCGATTATTAATTTAACAGCTTGTTGTCTAATTCATCAACCCTTGTTTGAAGCTTCTCTATCTCACTTTCTTTCCGTTTGTCCACTTTATTTTGTAATTCATTTTGCTTCTCTAATTCACCAACCCTTGTTAGAATCTTTCGATCTTAACCACTTTAAAATAAGGATTAGTGAATCAGCTCATCTTTGTATGACTTCACTTTTCAGTTCATGAATCATCTTCTGTTCACAATCAATAAGTAAACAGAGTCATTCAGTCCAACAACAATTTCAAACATAAAAAGAGTCATTCATTCCCTCTCGTACCAATATTAATTTTTGCAATATCATGATTCAATCCCCAATATGGTGTCAGACATTACTACCACAAACAATTACTGGTATCCAGTTCCCATGTCTTGCACAGATAAGGCAAAGTTATCGGATTTAACCAATGTAGTCAATATCAGCAGATACGGCCGATATATCGGGGAAATTTCGGATATCGGTCCCAAAGGAAACGATAACCACAATATCGGCGATAGGGTATTCCAACGATAATATTGGCCGGTACGATATTTCAACGAAAAAACCGGTACGATAATATCCGTTAAGATTAAGGGTATTCGATAAATCCCTAAAATTCATTTTCACTTCAGCCGAAACAGAAGTGAAAGGAGAAGAGAGCTTAAGTGGAAGAAACAGATCGTGAATTTCAGAGATTATTGGCCAACAAAAGGTTAGGGTTTTGAATCTTGTGATAATTACTCTCATTTTTTTTCTTTGATTGTGATTTTTGTTTTGAATCTTGTGATATTTTGATAGGAACCGGTATAGGGGGTTAAGATTGATTTGGGTATTTTAGCCATCAGTTCTTCTTTGAGTGTGGGTTAAGATTGATTCTTCCAGGGATTATGAATCGGTATAGGGGGTTACAATCTGGGTTAATTGATAAAGTTGGGTATGATTGATAAAGTTAGGTTGAAGGCAGTGGTGATCGCATAGTTCGAAGTTGTTTGATTTCATCCATCTTCTGCTTGAGTTTGATTTACAGGGCAATTTGGATCCTTTGGAAATTAATTAAACTAAAAATTAAATCTAAAACTAGTAATTGTACCCTACTTTTTCATAAATCCATTGCTAGTTAGTAGTTAATGATAATGATTTAGGATCATATCCGTAGTAGTTGGATGATTGGCCGTGACTGGTGGTGGTACTTGTAATCCTTTGCCATTTTTATCCAATTAGGCCTTTGTTGGCTTTCTTTTCTTTATGGTTTTCTTTCTTATCATCACTGTTTGTTTGTAACCTAATTATGAATGTTATGCAACTCAGATTTTTCTGAAGTCTTTTATGTTCTTGTAAATTTCAGTTTGTGTCTTAAGATATTTGTTTTTTGTGGTTCCTTGTTTGAACCTTATGCCAATTTCTGTTAAGATTAAGGGAATTTGGGTTTTGTTTTATATTGCATTATCAAATTTGTTTGCATACCTATGTTAACTTAGCTCTTAGCTTCTTTAATCAAATTTGTTGACCAATTGGGTCCTTTCTCTTTTTGAGGGAAGAAATCTAACATGTTCCCATGACCTTTGTCTGTGAGTGTGAGTCTCTAATTAACCCTGCATATCTATATTTACATCTTTAAAGTTTACATCTTTAAATAGGATCAAATTAGTATTACTATTTTAGTTATTGTGAATACCCAAAGTTATTGATTTAAATTGTTTTATTTCTGTTTTAGGTTGTGCTTATGGATTCTTCTAGTGCATCCAATGCAAACATCACAAACTCTTCATGTGTTTCATTGCCTTCTTCTACACGAACTAGAGATCCAGCATGGGAATGGGGTGAACGGAAATACCCAGAAAATCGTAATATCATTACTTGTTTGTTATGTAATAAAGAAATTGGTGGCGGTGGAATCACAAGGCTTAAGCAGCATCTCATAGGGAAGGAAGGGAATACTACATCATGTCCGAAAGAAACAGTTGAGATTATTAACAAAATTAATCAGGAGTATTCTTTGAAGGGGATCAAAAAAGCCCATAGGTCTACCATTGACTTGGCATATCAGCAGTGCACAAGCAATTCAGATGAAGGATCTGATGGTGATACAGATGTTGAGGAGCAAGATGTTGATGGCAATATGGGCAGTGGTAGCGGTAGTGCTAGTCAACTACTTGTTCAGAATCCGACGAAGAGAAAGCGAATAAGCCAAAGTAATACAAGAGGCCCTATTGATTTATATTTGAAGACAGACCACCAGAAAACTCAGAAAGTCACTGCTGAAAGAAACTGTGTTGCGAAAGAGAAGTTACTGAAGATGGCATGGAAAGGCATATAAGCTTGGATGACTGAGAATTCGATAGCATTTAATACCGTTCGTTGCCCAAGTTTTCAAAAGATGATCTTTGCAATTGGTGATTATGGGAAAGCTATGCCTGCCCCATCTTACCATCAGATTCGTACCAATCTTTTCAAGGAACAATGAGAAGAAATGAAGAAGTTTGTTGATACATTCAGGGAACACTGGACAAGGTTTGGATGTTCTATAATGTCAGATGGTTGGACGGATGGGAAAAAACGACATCTTATTAACTTTTTGGTGAATTTTCCTAAAGGTTCAGTTTTTTTGAAGTCTGTGGATGCCTCAAATAGAACCAATGATGCTGATTTCATTCGCAAGCTTGTAAAGGAGGTAATTGCTGATGTTGGTGCAGAAAATATAGTTTAGTTCATTACGGATAATGGTTCAAACTTCAAAAAGGCTGGGAAGGATTTACAGCTGGAATACCAACATATGTTTTGGACTCCTTGTGGTGCTCATTGTGTTCAGTTGATGCTAAAAGAACTTGGTGCCAACCTTCCACGAATCAAGACATCCGTCATTCTAGGTAAGAGACTGGTTACATATATTTATGCTCACTTTCAAGTATTGTGCTTAATGAGGGAGTTGACTAAAGCAGACTTACATAGGTCTACAAAAACTAGATTTGCAACTCAATACTGCACACTAGAGAGTATTCGAAAGTATAAAACTCCTCTGCATATGGTGTTTGTGAATGATAGGTGGGTAAAAACTAGGTTTGTAAGAGAAACTGTTGGAGTTAATGTACTTAAGATTGTTAAAAATGGTAAATTTTGGGAAGATGTTGAGTACTCTTGTAGGGTGCTAAAGCCTTTAGTTAAGGTAGTAAGGTTAGTGGATATCGAACGCAAACCTACAATGCCTTGTTTTTATGAGGCAATGAGAATAGCAAGGGATCAACTTGAGAAGAATTTCAGTGAAGATAGTGATACTTGGGATATAGTTAAGGCTGTTTTTGATAAAAGATGGAAGAATACCTTTAATCATCCACTACATTGTGCCGCTTATTACTTAAATCCTTCGATATTCTATAAGATTCCAGCTCATGTGATGGATAATGATCCAAAGTACATAGAAATCAAAAGGGGACTTCATGCATCTATGGAAAGGCTTATAACCAATGAAGATGAACTTGAGCGAGCAACAACTGAATTGAGACGATATAGTGATGCTTTTTGGATCTTGGGAAATCCTGCTTTATTTTTCTTCCTGCTTCAGTTGTATAAGAATACAATATTGTGATTGCAAGGCAGACAAATAACATATGGTAAAAGCACATTCGTATTAGGATCCTACATGTATGTGGAGTAATCGATCATATATTCAATTTAACTTTTTCAAATGTAATATTTGAGTCTAATTCATATGTTAAGTAGATCCATATTTGTTTCCTTTATCATATGGTATATGATGAGTGTGAAAACATATGTTTGGATGGTAAAAAAATTAGATTATGACGTTTACGGTATGGTACAAATTAAGATGTTCGATAAATGTTGTAAACTCTTCAAACTTTTCATTGAACCAATAACGTGGAGTATTTTAGTAGTGACAGTTAAAATGTAACAAGCTTAAGATTCTCGTTCAATCGCATATCTCAAGTGGACTGATGGTGGGAGTAGGCTTCCTCAAACAAAGAAACAAATCTAGTAAGTGTAACCATTGGGCTAACAATAAAATCAGCCCAGTTTCCTATACAAATATTTTTTTGCGCCACATTTAGAATGATTTTTTGGGACTTCTCAAAAAAGGTGGGGACTACTCTTCCATTAAATTAGTTGATGTTAGTGTAATTTTGGGTATTGATAGAATATTTGAAGTAATTTTAGGTTACCCATTATCTATTTATTTTTAATATCAAATTTACTCTTGGTAATTAAATTAGTTAGTATTGGTGTAATGATTAATTACTTATTAGTGATTTATTAATATGGTAGTTTTGTTAGAATCAGAATTATTGAGAGAGAAAAAGAAGAAGAAAAAAAGATGAAGAAAAAGAGGGAAGGACCCAAAAAATCTTATTTTGAGTTTAGTAAATCTGATGAGTGATTCATGTGATGATACCTCCTCCTCAGAATCAGAACCTCCTTCATCTCCTAATATATATGTCAATATTTCTAATGATCCAGATATGAGTTATTTGTTAAATGATGAAAGCGATTTACCCCAAACTCAACCTAACCACCTAAATGATGAATTTTATTAGCCACAACCAGAAGATGAAGTTATAGGTACTCATGTATGGCTCAAATTTAAGTAATGTAGCTAAAATTGTGCAAAAGATTAGCCAAATCGAAAATTTCAGGAAGAAATTTGGGCTAGGTAACTAGTCTATGGAAACTCCATTATCTCTCACACATCTACTTTCTACTTTTTTGTGACTCTTTTCTAAAATGGGTGGTGGGGTGGATGTTTCAAAGCCTTTCAAGCAACAACAAAGAAGAACTCGTGTGTTTCATGTGTGACATTGAAGATGATCATGAAACCAAAGGTTGTCCTTGGGTTTATTCAAGAAATGTACCTTGTAATGGTGTGAGGGCTCTACTGAGATCTAAACAGTTGAAATTTGTTATTAAATATTTTCCAAAGACAGATACCAATTAAGCTTCCATCACCTCGAGTTGCTCGGCATGGAGAAGACAATCATTATTTTCAAAACTGTTATCTTAACAATCAACAAGTCAAATAATTCCAAACTCATATTGAAATTGTGTAAGAATCAAGATAATCTCAACATTTCTTACCTTGTCTCAAAACAAACATTAGATGGGCTTCAGATGCAATAGTTATAGAAAAAAGAAACACTCAAAGGAAAAGTTTTTGTAAGGAATTCAAGAAAATCTAATGTAACTTGTAATAAAAAGCATTCTATTTCAAGAATCTCCCATCTTAACATAACTTCCATAAATTGTCTTAAACATTGAAATATAAAATAGAGTCATCATAAACACAAACCACATAATGGAGGTACATCTAAAGCTTCATATACTTTTTGCTTTCTTCTTTCCCTTTGGGTTTGAGCTTCATATGTTATGTTGTTGCAAACGGATCCAACATGGGTGTTCTAAAAACGATTTTCTCCCGATACCTTTGGGTTTTGCAATATGTTGCGATTGGTTGGGAAGATTGAGCAACACTTGTTATTGTCTTAGATCTGCTAGCACAAGGTTGAGAATTTGCAGCAGATGCACCTCCAGAATTTGCACAGCATTAGCTTTGAACTTTCTCTTTGGTGGAGCTTCAAACCATCAAAACATGTTCTAAATTTAAGTAATGTAGCTAAAATTGTTTATTCCATACAAATTCATGTCCATTCATTACACAGAAATGCCTAACATGTTTCTTAAATTCATTTTTATCTACATATTTAGTACCAACTACAAGTTTAGTAGGATCAAATTCCTCACCTATCTCCTCTTGCAAAAGATTAGCCACCGAGATCAAATCGAAAATTTCACAATGAATAACTTCTTGAAGAAATTTGGGCTAGGTAACTAGTCCAAAACGTGTTTTTTAGGACACTTCTAGCTCGGTAGAAATGGCAGATGAAATTTGTTATTAAATATTTTACAGATGGCATTCGTCAAATAATTATTGCGTGAAAATTAACATTAGGTATTTGTTGTTTTTTTCGAATATATTTGCCCCCCACGTCCTCAAATTTCCACCCTTATCGGATACCCTTAAAACTCATTAATCGTACGGCCTCTATTAAAACTTCTTAAAACTGAAAGCAAAACGAGAAAATATATGCTCCCGTATTTTTATCCTACGTGTTCATCTTCGATATAACTTTCTCATAAACTTCCCAAACTGGATCTTCTGATTTTCTCTTTGTTAGATTCAGACTTCAAACTCAATAATCATAGAAATCACTTCATTTTTTTTCAGAACACCTAATTTTTTGAAGAAACAGTGTTGAATCATACGAATGCAGAAATTCCTCTTCGTAGATATCCATCTTCTACCTTGAATTTTGAGATTAACGGATTTGAAGTTATGAATAGGCAATTAATCTACTTCCAGAGGTAAAACTTCTCTCTTTTTTCTAGAATTATTATCGTTTGTCCGTCTCTAGGTTAAAATTATTGAATAGATTGGAGATATGATTTGTATAGGAAACACCAAAGACATTGAGGGAACCGATTTAAATTATTCTTCTGACAACCAGTCAGTTTTGAATATCCCAGTGTCTATTGATTGTAAGTTCAATTGTTGCACTTTTGAAAAAAAAAAAAAAAAAACTCTCAAAAATGTAACCTTGAGATTTATTGTGGTTGCTGAATTTGACTATAATGGAATTGATTCTCTGAGCCAGCAATAAAAATGAACTTCGTTTTGTATGTTTATATTATTTTTAGATAGATTGACATAGTGAAAAAGAGCAATTGAGATAGTGTAATTAAATCAATGGAGTGACCAACAGTTTTAGGAAGTACTCCAGTGATGTCACCAGAAGTCATGTATAGTTTTCTCAATGTTTCGATTGTCTTGGGTGTTTACTCTTAAAATTCATTTTTGTTCACTTAAAGAGAATAAATTTGATTTGATTTTTTATTCTAACAGCTAGATTTAATCTATATATGAAGTTTCTATGGAGCTTATTTTATTTGATTTGCAATCCCATAGTACCATGATGAAGCAAGGTTGATACCAAAAAACACATCTATTTTAGTTCGGCGAGTTCCTGGACGGCCTCGCATGACCATTGTTACTGAACCAGAAGACTACTAATTCATAGCTTTATTTCTTGATATGAGACTGATATTGTTTTTACTGCAAAGAGTTTTGAGATAGAATCAAGCATGCGTGTTTATTTCCTCATATTTTAAAATGCCCCCTTGAGGCGAAGCAGGATTTTGGTTGAGATGATCCGCTGTTTTGTGTGCTGCAGGAAGAAATCTATAGAGGATAAGGTAGATGAAGCTCAATCAGCCAAAAATAACTTTAGGATGGCTGATTCTTCTGTTAGAATGGTAAGTTTACTGTAGCTATGAGCAGATAACAACGTCTTTAACTGCTGGTTATATATGTTTCAATATATATGGTGTAATCAAATTATTTCAATTTCTTCGTAGCCTGAGAAAAATGAGTGGGATGAATTTGGAAATGTATGCTATGAAGGAAGTGCTCCTAGTTCAATCTGGCAATTCTATGATGGACACTAGAAGATATTGTCACAGGTGCATTTGCGCATATCCTTACGATTTCTCGCTAGACTACTCACCCAACCCTTTTAATCTTTTTGTCCTTAATTTTTTTTCTTTCAAACGTTGTTGTAAAGCCTCTTCTACACTTTGTACGTCTAGGTGTCCCTGTTAAACCTTGTCCTTAAAGTTCGAGCTATATAGGCTTAAACAATTGTCAATTCTAAAGCATCCAAACATTCCTCTAGGTGAACTAATTTATGCTATAGTAAATGAATTTGTTTAGGCCATTTAGTATTTCTGGTGGTAACATTAATAACAGCTTCGTCAGTTATTACGGGTTATCGTGGATTATGTTTGTTTTACTCATTATTCTTTTCAAGGTAAAAACTAATGAAATCAAATTGTTCGCCACTTTTCGTGAACACACCGATCTTGTAATGATATCTTTACATCCTAATTATTTTATTTTGTGACTTAGTTGTTGTGGGCTGGGTAAATAGTGACAGCGTGTCTACTAAATTGTTTTTCGACACCTTGCTATCTTTTGTTTTTCTTTATTTTAATTGTTTGGAAACCAATCATGTTGAAGTGCAAGTTTACATTTATTAACTCATTTTACTTCTTCTTCCTACTCCACCATTGCTTCATATTTGTACACTGTACTTTTCTTTGTATTTTTCTTTCTGCCAAACCTTATTCGCTGGATGTTTCGATTTGTACCTGCAGGTTGGGAGTATAAGTTGAAGAGAGTCTTGTGAATCTTAGCACCTGATGCCGGAAAGTTGCTTGTAAGATGAATAACTTAGTTGATTTCTGAACTGATTTTAGATTAAAGGTAGTAACATGAGTTGCATGATTGATATCAGATTTCGAGTAGCTGCAGACGACTTGTTAGAAAGGAGGTCGCACTATTCCCTCTAAGGTTGTACAGGAAGAATCCCGATATCATCAATGTGGATGGGGGGTAAGATACTTCTGCTATGATCACTGATAGAATCATCAGAAAATACTCATGTAGCTAAGACTACTAGATATGAGTTCACCAGTTGCTCCTCAAATGTTTGCCTGTAGGAACACTTCTTTGGAGACTTGTTGTTTGAACCTCAGTGTTTTGTTTTGTGGACATGCTAGGATCTTAGTGATTGGATGCATATTGAGGAATCTAAAGAAGAAAAAGTTGTGTTAGGGAGTGCAAATTTTAGTACACCACCTAATAATGATTTAGGACACCAATAGGTGATGGAAATTATAGAATCCTTATTGGTGAAATCATTAATAGCAATATGAAGCTATGTTGGAGATGGAGGAATTTTACCACGGATACGATTGAATGGCCACAACAACACGTAACTCGTTCACATCGAAATTGATTCATAATGTTTTCAGTTTTTTTATTTTTATTTTTTTTGTTCTCTGTTGTGTTGAATATAAACGAAATATATAGTTTTTCTTGCTGAACTTGAGTATAGTTAAATTATCAAATAAATTCAAGTTAATTTTAATAGAATGGTTTGAGTGGGTTAACAATATTCCATATGCTTGGTTATCTATTAAAAATTATAATAAAGAAGAAAAAAATCATATAGACTCTGCTGTATTAGATTTGACTGAAATTGACTCGGCTGAATTAGAATGGTATGATTCCAGCTGAATCTTAAAATCTGTATTTCGACAGATGCATCTTGTTGTTAATTAAGGACAACCAAAATCTGTAGTTTTTTTTCGACAAATACCATCCGTCCTAAAATAAATAGTACACCGAAAATAAGATGGATTTTAGGACGGGCTGGAATTGTCATATAACCTCATTTTCGACAGTTTCGGCCTGTCCTAAAATCCGAGTTTTGGACTAGTGGGTCAAAGTAGTTCAGTTAGCAATTCTTCAGAACAGGTAGCAGAACTCTCATGTATGTGCAGTTCGGTTACTCATTTCAGCATGCGCAGGTAATTGAACTCTATTTTAATGGAGGTTTTTGAGAGTTTGGTTATCTTTTTTCCAGAAAACGTTTTCGAACTAATTTTATAGAGCATACATTAAATAGCTCAGTTTAGTCTCTTTGTTACCAAACTTTTTGTTCAGAAAGATCTCAAATCACGATCATTGAATAGCTAACCGAACTTTGTAGTTCAGTTTAGTCGAGTGTAGTAATTATGTTGCTGAACTATACCATGGAAAATTCCAAAGAATAAGTTATACAAGATCGTTTTTTTTCCATAACCGAACTTGTTGTTCGGTAAGATCATTTATTAAATTTACATTGCCGATTTGTTTTTCTTATTTTTGGTTGGTATTGACGTTGTGCTATTACTCGTAGGTTGCATCTGATCCAATAGAACTAATGGAAAGTCAACCTACCCCTTTTGAAGGAAAAATACACGTTTGACGAGTCCACTCCGCACAGTCCCTAGTGTTTTCTCGGACCTTGCTCTGATACCAACTGTGACAGACCAAAAAATTACGCCTTTGGCGCGTTGCCCCGCACACAGTAACTTCCCCGATGCGCCATTGATGAATCTACGATCCGAGCATTAACACCAGGAAAATGCACGCCCATCTGCCCTCCCAAGCATGCTCGTGGAGAATTGTGCGGCTAACTTAACTTCCATACCATTCCAACTTACCCATGTAACGCGAAGGGTCTATTAAGAAAATAAAAACTTTCCTAAAACGGCAAAAACGGGCTTTTGAGCCCCTAAACGATGAAATTTGGCTAAATTCTAGTGGCCATGTGGATCTATTGATAGACATGTCTTAATATTTGAGTCGTTTCCCATCAAAATCTACTCCTCTAGAGCTAAAATACGACACTCGGGTTTTTGGCCTATGTCGAACACCTTCATATGAAGTATGAGCATTCATCAAGTTTGGCAACAATCATCTCTTGCGTCGAGCTACCGAGACAAATGATATGAGAGGCCAGAATGTCGCAATCATCTCACAATTAGATGATATGACCGACAAAATGCTGGACCGACAATGCTACAACTCATTACGGCTGCCTACGTACCCTTCCCTACTCTAAAGGGATCAAGCATAGACCGTAGTACATCCACGAAGGGACAAAAAGTTAATCCAACTCATTTGCATGGCTATGGCCAAGCAATAATGGAAATGTCCTAGTCCATATAGGACGTTTCGTCGAAATGCATCCAAGTGATGCATGTTTGGTCCGCAATATGGCATAACGACGCTCTTGCTTAATACATTCCATTAGTAAGGATACACATCTATAAATGAGCCTTAGGAATCATTTATACTCTTCCGACTAAGCTATGAAGCTTACTTGGTGCATAGTCTGCATATGCACCATCAACCAACTACCCCTCCCTATATATGTAAAAATGTCATTTTTACAACTTAAATTGGGGGACCAAAAATCATTCATCAAATCCCCAGGCCGTGATGGATGCACCTTACCACCATGGCGAATAGCGATGTACGACCGTGATGGCCATACATTCAATTCTGGATCACATGTCAGTTATAATGTCCGGCTATGACGGCTGAACATTTCCTGTGCCAGGTCCCGTGAAGGGGCATGATGGTTGTACTTCCGTGTTTGGCCCATAGGCCACTCCAATGTCCAACCGTGATGGCTGTACATCTCTAAGGGTATCTCACTTGGTCATGCTCCGTATATGCTCCTTCAACCAAGTACCCCTCCATATATATGTCTTAATAGAATTTCTACAACTATGGAAAGGGGAGCACATTGAAATGCTTGATTCACTATTCATGGCCATTGCCATGAATTTCTAAATGATTGGACAATATGGATGCTCACTATCCACTTCCAACCCGATGTCCAGCCATGTTGGTTGTCTGTTGCCAACTCGACGTCCAACCATGTTCGCTGTCCGCTTTCAACACATTGGCCAAGGGCCAATGTTCCATTTTCTATGCAACAAAATCTTTGGATGAAGCTTCTCTAACAATTAGCACCAGGACTACGAATTTACATTTCTATTATGCTGAAAAAAGTGCAATACATAGCATTCTCGCATAGTGAACAAATCAATGGCAACTAAAAATATTTAAATTCACTAGAGGGGTCAAAAAAAACTAAACGAAGAAGAAAGTCCCTTTCATTCACTTTAACAAGCTCAATTTTGTATGTTCGACACATATTCAAAATTCTGTATGGACTCTGTATTCAAACCTTGCTATAGGTTTATAATAATATGATGTCAAACCCCTACGAACATCCCAATGAAGAAAGAACACACTAGTGGAAAAAAGGCTATCTGGGGCATAAGGTAACGACACAAAATAAATTTTGGGAAACCGCTACATAAGAAACACGTCGTTGATTAAGTCAAGTTGTCGTTGGTGGTAGGAATTTAGTTGACTTTTAGAGCGACACATTGATAGCCTCTTTTCCGTGCATGTAGAATCATAAATCAAATATCTCACCAGTCACCTCTAAAAGCGGAGAGAGAAAACCATTATCCTCCTTCTATCTCCCTCTTTGGTCTATCTTTCTCTTCTCCCTCACCTTAGATCCAATATCTCTCTTTCTCCTTCTCCCTCACCTTTATAATGAATCAAATCATCACCATTTCCTCTATCACCAAACATTGCAGAGGAAAAAACCTAAACTTACCAAAATAATTAACCCCAAAGCTACCAAAAATTAATAACCTAAACTCATATCTAAAAAACCCAGAAATAATTTTTCTGTTATCTCAAATCCATCTACTATCTCACATAAACCAACAAATCTTCATGAACCAAAACAATTTACAAGCTCTAATTCATTTATTTGATGATTCTTGTTCTGCTTTGGTATTATCCAGATCTATAAATTCTCAAAGAGAAAAAGGTATAATCACTTTCTCTTTTTGATTTATATTGATTAATGTTTCATAAGAACCGATTTTTATGAAATAGGTTGTATTTTGATTAATTTTGGAGTTTTGGATTTTGTTTACAGATTTGTGCCGATATGGAAGGTGCTTTTACACATGTAAAAACTAATTTTGATAGGATTTTTATATAAACTCTGATTTGTTATAGGGTTTTTGTGGAGTAGTAATTTATAATGATTTCTTTTTTTCATTAACCATCGAATTTTTGTTTGGTATTCAACATTATTATTATTGGTTTAGTTAAGTTTTGTCTTCATATTCATCGGCTAAGATTTTTTCATAAATTTTATTGTGGTTATCTTTGGAAGGGATGAAAGAAATCTGTGGAAAATTTCAATCTATGGTTGGTTTGATGTAGGAACCTGTTTTTCTGTAAGCACCTTTGACTTGGATTTCCATTTTATGTACTTTTAAGTAAGTTATTAATCCTTCCTAGATTAAAGTTTCTGGTGTGTTGCTGTCTTGTTGATCAATTTTTGGTGGTAACCAATATTAAAGCTTTTTTAAGATCTTTTTCCTCTTTTTTTGGATTTGTCGGAGCTACAACCATAATTTTCTGTTTCTTATTTTGTTTATTTTGGTTTTGGGTCTTAAATATTGTATGTTGCTGGATTTCTGATATGAAGAAGTTGATGTTTGGGGATTTTGAGTTGTGTTTTATCTGTGCAGTAGCTACAATACAGATGAGTTAATCGTGAATTTCATGGTCCAATTATTTTTCTTTATGGGATTTATTGGAACTATTATCATCTGATGATTAGTTTACAGTAGTTTGTGTTATGATTCAAAATCTATAACTAAGCTTCTTTGTGCCTGTTGTACACTTATTTTAGCTTCTGTAAATAGACTTGGTTGATAAGTGTTGGGATCGTATTAGTGACGGCATTGATGTGTTTATTTCTTATTTCTTTATATTTTCAAGTCGTTTTACATTCGTGTTTGTGGAATCATGTGTATTTTTTTAATATACTTTAAAAGTTTCAATTGGGTACATGTATGTTGTCTGTGAAGAAAGATGTTTCGGGTCCTTTGGATGGAGAATGTGTTGAAAAGTTTTAAGAAGTTGATAGTTTGCTGGAATTGAGATATTACATTGGACTTTTTTTACCTCTGGTATGAAATCTGCATGAGGTTATGGACTTCTGTAGGATAAGTTGTACTATCGTGGATGTAATCTCGCATTAGTTAGAGGACCAATATTCTTTTTTGACTGTTAACATGTTGAAATCGTGTAAATTCAAGTCTCACCTGGCACTATTCAGTATGTAATTCTTTCCGGGCGAGTTCACGTGTCAGTGTTCAAGTTATATTGTTCATTCGTTTTAAGGTGGAAGATGTTCAAAGGGTTTGTATTTTTTTCTTGTTGTGGAGATACTCAAATCATAGTTACTGAGTAAACAAAATTTTTTTTTTTTTGTTCTGGAGTGTCATTTCGTCATCAGGATATTTTATGTACAAATTAGTAAGAAGGTTATATACACACTTTGTTAATGTTATTATTGCTTTTTAGGTTCCTACTGAGATGAAGTTACCATCTCTATATCTTTTGGATAATATTGTGAAGAATATTGGAGACATTACATCAAATACTTTACTCTGAGGTTGCCCGAGGTTTAATTCTTCCTATTTTTTTTATCATCTTCGGGACTGTGTACTTAATATCTATGTCCATTAATGCCGATTTGCTTTTGATTACAAAAAATGGATGTTGCTATCTTAATTGGTTTGTGACAACCACATTGTGTGCAGTTTGCCGATTCAAAGTGTTTTCTAGGTGTTTGGAAAGGTATACGGACATGTTGACGCTTCAATGCATGCCAGTACGTGTCATCTGAAAAGGCGAGGGTACCCCAAATATACCTCAAGCTATAACTTTTCCTTCCTATAAGTCCTTTCCTCAAAAGTGATTGTGTATGGACTGAGTCAAGACAATACAACAAATCATTTCATACTTTGTGTGATCGTCTATGGATACTAGATCGAGACAATATAACGACAAAGTGTGTTTACTTGATACAAAGGTTCGGACCTAACCAAACTCAATATGATTCATGTACCAAGTAAATAAAAATTAACGTTTTTGCAATTTACTTTAATTATAATAAAACAATTATAATGCGGAAATATAAAGTAAATGACACAAAAATATTTTGTTAACGAGGAAACCTAAAATGCAGAAAAACCCTGGGAACTAGTCCAGAATTGAATACTCTCATGATTAAGCCGCTATCAAAAATAAGACAACTTCGTATAGTTAAGACCAAGCAACTAAACCTATAGTTCACCTAGTTCCATCTGTATTCCCACGCCTCCAACCTGTAAACAAGTCACGTACTTGGACCAATTCCTTTGGATCGTATTCCAAAAAGTAAAGGAACAACAAATCTGTTTGGTATCAACTCTCTTCAACCAAGTGATATAAGTTGCGCAAAGGTTCCCTTGTTTATCTGAATATAAACTTCTTTGCCAGGTTCCAAGATATATCTTATGTTAAATCCCCCAAAGGTATTCACTAAGATTAAGCCAACAACACTCTTCAATCAAGTGATATGTATTGATGCCGATCTTCCTCAATTAATCAATCCAGTCTACCACAAGGATAAACCAATTATTAATTGGATCCTCTTTTTACCAAACAAGTATTGTGCACACAAAATATTATAAAAACAACCAAGTATCTTCTTCGTCTTCAAATGTTGTTAGATCTTCAATAAACACCTTCACACAATCACTTGAATCTCTTGTGATCAATCACGCACAGAACGGAGTCTGTTAACAATGGATTATCACAAGATCGTATTTAGATCTAACAACAGTCTAAAGATCCCCGTCAAAACGTTGAACTAGTTTGAATGAATCTTATATCAGAAGGGAAGATTATCAGGCATAAAAAAACTAGGTGAAATCAATATGAAGACTAAAGATAAACCGAAATATTTAGTTTCCTACCAACGGGTTGCGCTAGAGCTTCTCAATCCCAAAGAAGACTTTAAATTGAGTGGCCGTAAGAGATTTCACCTAATTAGATTACTCTCCTCTCCGATAGGTTTCTCACCAGTAACAAAGACAAAAGAGTAAGTCTACTGTTACGCAGGATTAGTTTGCTAGAAATGAAAACTCAAAGTATTTATAGACAAGGAAGTTTGGACACCAAGGAATTTCCAAAACCGAAAATATACTCAAGATATTTTTCCATAACTACCCAAATTCGGTTTTCAAATTCTTGTGAATGCACTGTCCAAAAATACGATCGAAATATCCTTGGAAAATCTTTAATTAGCAAATGCACATTACTAATTCTTATTTTCCATATATAATTAAAAACCATTAATTAAAAAGATTCTAAACTTATTTAATTCGATCTTGGGATTTACTTCCTTCTAGCCTTTTAAGGAATATATTTGAATGAAATAGAATAATCATTAATGCACCGTGTTCAAAGAGTGACGACATCTTACTCTTGCAAGTCTTTACGATGCTTGCTCACTTGAAACTGATTTACCACACTTCCAAACAAGTTTAGAATTGGTTCATCTTACTTTCAAGAACTACGTGTGTGATTAAGTACAACTCAATCACAACTCATGGGTATACGGTTCTACCAAAACAAGTTCAGTTCTACCTCCATGTGAGTACTGTGCATAGTCACACTAGCTTACCAAAAATACGGCTGACTAGGTACTAGGATCGGTTCCCCACATATATTTGGTATCTAACTTGTATGCACTGCACATGTCCATAGGATCTGTTATCCCTTACCAAAAACATATTGCACATGTTCAAAGGATCGGTTCCCCTTTCTTCCATAAACCTTGTTGCACACATACAAGGATCAGTTCTCCCTTGTGATGCACTACACCTCTTACTAGGATCGGTTCCCCTCTTCCCAATAAAAATTTCAGACATACATAACCCAATCATACCCCAGGTGATTACTTAAGATCGGTTTCATTAACAAGAGTCACAACAATACATAAGTCAGGCCTCATGTAAATAGTTTTACCAAGAACACAAACAAGTTGTGAGCGGTTATACTAATCACACATATTGGTCATTCATAAGATATGCAATCAAGAACAACCCCAATAACGCCTGACGATTTCCTTTTCGGTTCACAACACATATTATGAACTTACTTCCTTAAAACACATGTAAAAACATTGTTTCCTAGGACGAAATCCTCACCTCATACCCATACATAATCACAATAGCATTCATACAATTATGTCGATGCCTTATATATAAAGTTTAATGGTTAAGCAAGAAACTTCATATTGTATTCCTTAATACTATGTCTATCTAAAGTGTTCATGCTTCGTAGTTTTATGTTTTCAATATGCATGAATTGAAAGATACGTTAGGGAATGAAACGGTTCAAGTCAAATATCACTAACCTCAAGTGGAAGGATGATGTTGTCGTTGTAGATCCGCACTTCTTCACTTATTCAAGTCTTCGAAATACTTGTAATGTCTCACCCTAATACTTTCAAGCTAACCTATATGAAGTTGACTCTATAACATATAAAATCAAGCGACTCTTAAATGAGTTTTGGTTCACTAAAATATGACAACCAAACTTGACATTCCAGCGCTTGGTGGGTTCAACTGAGCAATGCTATAACAATCTCTCCCTTTGTCAATTTTAGTGAAAAAACTCTTATAGTCATATGGATAAACAAATTACAAGAATTCATTACACATACGCTTGATTCCCGAATCCACAACACATAACCTACATTCTTTCAATCCACAAAAATGCAGTAGCTGCATTATAATAACAAAGCTTATACTCCCTCTAAAGGTGATCTAGGTAGATTTTCAATACGCACATCTTTGTTATCCGGTTCATAGGATATGTTACTCCCCCTTAGTCCGTGCCTTTCCTCATTCGTTAGATAAACGTTTCAAGCACCATCTTTCTCTTCCCTAGTGACACCAATCAACCAAAATTGATACCAGCATCACTTATTTACTCCATATATTTCTCCCCCTTTTTGTCACAAAAATGAAAAAGAAACGAAAAAATAATGGACAACATGAAAAGGATCTTACAAATCTCAAAAATAGACTTGCAACCTGTTGAGTCAAGCAAGAGGGTTTTACACACCATTTTTGACAACCAATATCAAAACTAAAACTACAAGTAATTACATTTTGATATGTTATCACAAAAATAATTGCCCGAAGCAATTTTCACAACTAGTTTAGGAAACTAAAAATAAACTAACCAACTTAGCCCCTTTGCTAAACTGATTGAATAAATTCAATCACTTTATTCGATAAGACCAAAACAGAGATAAACTCCATTTTTTTCATCAGGTTCTAATTATCCATATAACTTAGACCTTTTAGATTTCAAACAAGCCAAATGCTAGGTTAATTAATTAGCATTTCCTTGTTTAGGCTTTCATCTAGACTTGAATAACCGAAACCTCCACTTTGATAAGTCTAACTAAGATTAGAATTAACTTAGCTTAGCTTATCCGGAATCGAATTGGACTAAACAACTCGTCCAGTCAACATATTCATTCGTTAAGCCATAAATAATTCATACAAACCAATATTACTAGACTTAGTTTTACAACTTAAAACGATGCAACTTCTGATTATGGAGTCTCATACTTTCAAAAGCACCCACTATTGCATCCCCTCTTATTAATAATGGCGGCTGTCTACCATAAGTGACCCTATAATGGCTTCCTGTAAAGGTATGACTGATAAATGGTGCACTAACGATATACTCTTTAGATCTATTAACAGTTTCTTTAGTGTCAACTACACATGAACCGTTCCCGGACCATGGTTCTGACGGATAAGTTACTTCAGGTAGAATCTGCAAAGTGACTATGAGACCAGTATTCTTTTACAAGTTTCACAAACAAAGATCCTTCTGTGTTAATCAATTTCATAGGCTCGTCATATTCCATTATTTTTCCAGACAAACAAGATGAACACATCGCCAGTTTAAATGAAATTGCGGAGGACATATAAAAACTGGAATGTTTTTGGAAGGTCAATTGGTCAATAATAGTGTTATATAAGGTTAGGAGGCATTATAAAGCTTACCATCACTGAGAGCAAGCACCATTGTGCAGTCCATCACGGTTGGAATTCTGTGAGCAACAGTGATCACAGTGCAGTATGCAAACTCAGCCCTTATGGTTTTACAACTTGATTAGCAATAGTTTGTTCTCTTCAAACTCAGACCTTATGGTTTTACAACTTGTTATAGATATGTAATCTGGTTAGCCATAAATAATTCATACAAACCAATATTACTTGATTCGACAGAGTTTCGTTTTATTTTACATCCGCTTATTTTGGGACTGGGGAAAATAAAAATAAATAAATAAATAACGAAGTATTATAAAAAAACTACTTGCATTTTTGGAATTTAAACTAAAATATTTAACAAGCTAAATTTTGGAAGCACTAGTACAAATATGGGATTAGGTGACAGTTTAAAACTGTCACCGAAATACTTATGTGACAGTTTTGAAATTTTTCTGCACTGTCACCAAAGCCTCTGTTACGAAAGGTCTTAAAGAAACTGTTACTGAATCACGACTATAAGATGACAGTTTTCTCAGAAACCTGTCATTGTTGACAGCTTATGGTAACATTTTCTAAATGAAACTGTCATAAGAAATTCAATTTTGTATACTAAGGTAATTGTTTTTTCATAAACCTGTCACTGTTGACATGTTACAATAACATCTTCTAAATAAATTTGTCATCGGAAACTGAAATTCATGGTCTAAGATAACAATTTCGTCTTAAACCTGTCACAGTACACAACATAAAACAAAGTTTTTAGATAAAACTGTCATCATATAACCTGTTGTATGACACATTTTTGGTTAAACTGTCGTCATTGACTCATTTGTAGTGATTCTATTTCTGAGAAAATTAATATCAAATATGATTAGTGGAAATAAATCTTTAATGTTCTTTGGAAACACATAATTAAATGTAGGTAGTTCTTAAAATCGTGATCAAACATAATAAATTGATAATACAAGTGGGTTAGTACGGAAATAGTTTTTCCGACATATAACACTACAAGAAACTGAGGATTTGGTGACCGTATTTTCGACGACAGTTTAAATTTGCCACTGAAAATCGCAGTTTGCGACAAAAAAAAGGTTTGACACTATAAAAAATTATTTGCGATGAACCATTATAATTGTCGCTAAGCTTGTCACCAAAAGTAAAATCGGTGACTGATATTTTTTTTCTCATCGATAATGATTTTAGTGATTATTTATGTTCGCCACAAAAAACAAAATTAGTGATGGCTATAAATATTCGTCGTAGAGCATTATTTCAGTGAGAAACTAAATTGTTTGTCGTTAGATATTCTTTTAACGACATTAGATATCTCTCGCAAATATATTTTTGAGCGTCGAAGTCAAGTTTATGTAAGGCAGTTTGTTTTAGGGTTTGTTCGTATTTTATTAGTAAGTTATTTTAGGTTTGCAAGTCTGTTTTATGTAAGTTTGTCTTATGGTCAAGTTGTCGATGTATATCAAATCGTGTTAAGTTTGTTTGTCTGCTGTGTAACTTTTAATTTATAATATAAGTATCAAGTTTTCATTTTTTACTTGCCTTATAATTTTTATTTATTTTCTGAAGCATGTTTTATCACATGTTCTTAGACATATTGTATTTATTTTTATGAATTATACCAATAACATAATTTTAATTAAAAATAAAAATAATTATTATGTTTAATTATCTTTGGAGAGAAATTTTCACCACTTAATCTTATTTTTCGAAACAAGGTTAGGCAATAAAATATTTTCTCATAAAAAATAGTTTAGGTAAGAAAATATTTTCCTTACTAGAAGTAGAATATGTGATATTTTTCCTGGTCACTATATTTTCTCACTAAAGATTGTTTAGGTAACAAAATATTTTTCTCGTTAAAAGTAGATTCGGTGATTATTTTTTGGTCACAATATTTTCTCACTAATAATATTTTAGGTAACAAAATATTTTTCTCATTAAACGTAGATTCTTTGATTATTTTTTGGTCACAATATTTTCTCATTAAGGATAGTTTAGGTAACAAAATATTTTTATTATTAAAGGTAGATTCTGTGATATTTTTCTTGGTCACTGTAAATTTCTTTTATAGACAAATATATTTGTTGTTGAAACCATATTCTGTGATAACCTTTATACTCGTAAAAAACTGTTTTTGTGATAAATTAGTTTGTTGGTAAACTAATTTTTAACGAGAATTTAATTCAGTCATTATAATCTATTTTAGGTGATAAAAATATATTTATCGTTAAAATTACTTTCTGCGATGGACTGAATTTTTTTCCGGAGAATGCTTTTCCTGACGGGGATTTACCGACCACAAGGAGACAAATTTTTTTCCATCACAAATTTTTTTTAAGGACAAAAAAAAAGTCTTTCATAACGATATAATTTGTCACTAAACATGGTTTTTTTTTGTAACTACAATTTAATGTACAAAGTACAAGCAACATAATTCAATTAACACGGAAATTCTAAGGTATAATATCCATTTTCCATTACGTTGGCTGAAATCTACTTTGTTCATGTTTCATTTCCCCGTTCTGGACCAACACTATTATGGTGTCATGTCACCTACGGTTGAACATGGTTTGTCCATTCTTATCGTACATCCATGATCTCTATATCGTACTCAGACTTCCACTGAAGAAAGAATACAAAATAATCTCCATTAATTATTTTTTTGGAAGGAAACACAAGAGATACTAGAGGCTAACCATACACTATCGGTACAACAATAGAATTGATGCACTTGAGGTAATAACATAATTTAAACTTACTGATATGGAATTCGAGGTAGATTATTCGTGTAGGAGACAGAATACATGACCTCAACAAAAACCGATTGAATAGATATACCTACGAAAGTGGAGACTAGAAGTTAGAGATTTACTGGGATTAACCACACATCTCACTATGCAACACCGAGTGGTCAAAAATAACACCAGGAATTATTGATCATTGTAATCTCTATGAAAATGTTATCTGAATATGAAGAGGTAAGATTCTATCGCCTCTAACTTGAGGAAACAAACCCTTAGATCTCCATAACATCCTTCCTTTTCCATGGTCCTCAAAAATCTAGCTGACTCCAAAGGAACCATAAAGACTGCAAGGTTATCTATACTTCCTTACCTGAAGCAAAAATACAAAAACTGAATGAGAAAAAATTATTCAAATGTAAATATAGATTGTAATACTGCTATGAGGCGGAACACAATTATTAAGCAGAAGAGTTAAGGGGCGTGATGTGCTTGCCGGTGCCATTTTGGGAAGGCTTGGGCTGACAGTAAGAAACCTGATTTAATAATGGGTATATCCAAACTCTAAAGTACAAATTTTATGATGTTGAGTCCTACACCTTTTAAAGGGCAGATCATAAATATCTCTTGAAAATGTTAGCTCACCATTTACTTGATAAACACCGTTCCATTCATTAACATAACCACTAGCAGGTTCAACTCTGGACCACTCATCATCCTTATATAGATGAGAGTCTGTTGTAAGCTTTTTCTCAAGAAAGTGCTTCAGCTCCTCACACCAGATATCAAACCATTACGCGTTCTCCTCCCTAATTTACAACTTTTTTAAAGTTTCTGCAATGTCACCGAACAAAACAATTAGTCATATGTCCACCCAAGTTGCGTGTATAATTAATATATATATATATATATATATATATATATGTTTTAACGCCATCACATGTCTAAAGCAGCTTAGCGTACAAAAAAACTGTATAATTAATAAAAGAACTGTTGGGTTAACAAAAAAGTCTAAATTAAGCAGTATAGCAGACGAAATTATTATTTATTTCTTAACGATAAAGAACAAAAATTGACAACAAAACAACTTATTATCCTAATGATGAATCACATGGTATGGTATCAGTATGCATAAATCTAATAGAACGATTAATTAATTACAGACCTTTAATTTCTTTGGCAGACTGGTATTTTTCTGAATATAATTGATCCTTGAAGTCTCCAGTGCTGGCAACCAATTTTTGACCATCAACTATAAGAAAAATTGTAGAGGTAGATCCGGAAACCATGTTGTTCCTGGTTGCGGAAAAGAAGTATATATAAGACCTGAATCTATTGGATATTCCAGGTAAACAATGAGATTTTAAATACTAGCATTAGCAGTATAGAAATCTTATAACAATTTATGATAAAATTGAAGGTTCGAGAATCTTCACCTTAAGTTCTTCCCATAACCATTCTTTATCCCCCCATTTTTGTGTATCCCAATTCTCTGTCCAGTTGAATTTCTGAGATTGTAATAGCAAACACTAATGCAATCAGCATAGAGTTTTTGAGTTGGATTGTCTCTACTATGTCGATTCTGGTCATCACAATCTAGTTGCGCCTTATGATGCAAATTTTCAATAGTGTAAATGAATGTTTTGTTGGGCGTTAGTCTAAAACTAACCTCAGCTTTCAGTCAACCAAGAGGTCCTTCCACAAATAGCATTCCATCTAGTGCATCTGGTAGAATTCTTCATATCACCAATCTGATCTTTGGAAAGGAATTTGTATATAAAACCTAAGTTGAGCTAGTAGTAAACACAGATAGATTGCAAATTATTTTATTAGTATAAGCATGGTGTAGCTAAACAACGAAAATCTATACAAAACAAGTAAAGAAGTTAGAATTTGAGTTGGTAATACCTGAGCAGGGAAAAGGGATTCACTGTGACATTTTATTTCCTCCCAAGCAACTGGATTAACGCTTATGCCTCCAAAACTGAATCCTGAAGCAGAGACAACCGAACTATTGAAATGAAAGCTCTTCATAGACTGAGGAGTGAATTCATCTACAGTTCTACACAAAATGGAATTAGTGTTCTTTTGAGCAAAATAACCTCTATTGAGAATCAAAATAGATATCACAGGCCTTTAATTGAAATTCAACTGTGAACATTAATTTAACAAATATGAATTCAGAATAACAATAAAATAGAGATAATCACCATACAAGGTTGCTCAAGAGGATAAATACTTGCCAAATTCCAAGAACACACGATCACCAAAATTTTCCTCCTTTGTGGTTGCCCAAACCCATAACTAATCTCTTCTTCCTCATCAAGTTCCTAGAATGCAAGAAAAAAATAATAAAAGAACCAGCTACAACTAAACCACTAGTCCAGAAACATGAAACCACCAATTTGTTAACCACCAAACTCTAGTTCAAATTTCACTTATCATTAAGCAAATCACACACTATAACAAGCTGAACCAAATAAAAACTTACAAAATTACCTTGAGCTATCAAATACAAAGGTCCCACGCCCAGTGAATGGAAAGCTTCAAATCCTACAGGATCAATCAATAGAAAAACTAAAAAATAATGTTTCTGTTTAAAACTAGGGATTCATACAAGTAAATATAAATCAGAAAAACAAACCTAGATAGAAAAATTAAGATAAACCCAGATCATAAACTAGGGATTATGCTAAAAAAAAAAAAAAATTGTACCTTGTAAGAAATCACATACTTCATATCTTCGCGACCAACATCAAGTAACTAAGGACCATAATATGATGGCAGTAGATAGAGATCTTTAAATATCGATTTATGTACACAAAAACCTAATTTGAAAATTTTTAGAGCAAGCGAGATAACTAGTGAGTGATCGAGAGAAAAAAAAACCCTGTAAAGATAGATATGAGATCTCCTTTTACGTAGATAAAAAAATTGCTGAAAGGATTAGGCTTATCGTTTAATGGAAATAGAGAGATGGATGATGGTATTAAGAGACCGTGTTTGCTGAAAGGATTAGGTTTATTATTTAATGGAAATAGAGAGATGGGTGATGCCTGATGGTATTAAGAAACCGTGTTTAACCTTCTTCTTTGACTGAAATCAATGGCTGAAGAATGATGGAAGAGACCGAGAAAAAGAGGTGCCGCCGTCAGAATACACTAGAATTAGGTTTTTTTTTTTTTACTTTTCTTTTAAATTTTACTATTGGGGTAATTCTTTGTGCGGGTGTAATTAAAAAGTCAAAGAAGTAATATTTAGGATAAATGAAAAAGCATTAGGGTGCCAAATAGGAAAAATGGAGGTGATAATTAATGAGAGTGGCAAATAGGAAAAGTGGAGGTGGCAAATAGGTGGAGCTTTGTCTCCTGACACAAAACCCCAAAAATACTTTTACCCATCACTTTCATCTCTCTTTTCTTATAATTTTTCTCTTTTCCCATTTCTTTAAACAATAAAAAGAAAACCAAAACTATTAATCCTTCTTCTTCTTGGAAATTGTGCATGCCTTATTTGGATCTGGATTGATTTAAGAGTTTATGATTTTCTAAAAAGGTAGGGGATTTCTACCTAATATCAAAATCAAAACTTATTTTAGCATTAAAATTATTTTGGGTTCCTTTTGATTTTCAAGCTAATAATCATGATGTTTGTTTTAAATTTATTATGTTATTTTCTTTGTATAAGTTGATTTATTTGTGAATTCTATATATTGATTATTAACCATTATTGATAAATTATTCTAGATTTTTATTTTAACATTTAATGTTGGTAGTAAGGTTTTTCTCAAAATAGGAAATATATTAAGTTATTGAGTTTTTGGTTTGTGAAAGTTGATTTGATGCATTATACTACTAGTGGATTTAATAGTACTCAAATACCTTTTAGCAAAAGGTAACAGTACAAACATTTTACATGGATTTAACCAAACCCATTGACCAGATTATGTGTTCTGATTGTTTAAAAGTCCAATACTCAAATACCCTATGATTTTTCCTCCTTAGATTATTTGTTACCTTTTGAAGTAGATCTGGGTTTCTGTAATTAGTAGATTTAAATTAAATAATACAAATTATTGTAATATTAGGTTTTAGATTTCTGGTTTCTTATTTGCTTTGAATACATATTATCCATGGCTACTTCAAGCCATTTGGTGTTTTATTACGCTGTTATAGCGATTTATCATAGCCTTGCGACCATTCTGATGGAATATGATGATGGAATCAAAGAATAGATTTGTGGAATTATATTGTTTCACCAATTATTGTGTTAACAATATCATGTTGGACAAAATTATATTTTGGAAATCTCCCGGTAAATTACTTTCGGGCAACTTCGAATAACAAATGATTTTCTTTGGAAGACATTTTGGAGAATCTCAGGCTTTTTACAAAAGATTCAATTATTTACGTGGAAGGTTATTCAGGTTAATGCTGGAAGAATTTTGGGATGGCTTATTGATTCTGAAACAACATCTTTGATGGTTAAGGTAAAATAAAAAACTCAATTAATTAAATATCTAATTCTCAATGATGTGATAATGGAAGGAGATGCAGATAATATTGAGCAAGCCATTTTGGGGAATGATCAAAAGGTTCCTTGGAGATTCAAGGATTCTCTTAGGTTCTTCCATGTTTTTCAGTTTCATGTAGATCAAACAAATCACATTGTAAATTGGATTTGCCAATGTACAATGTATAATGATGTAACATAAGGGTGTGTCATTCTACCATCTCTTTTATGTAACAATCCAAACCTCAATTTGAATGAGGTATTTTAATAAATAATTATAGGATTTTTTTAACCTGGCTTGATTGGGGTATACCCAAATTAATTGGCCTATACCCAATTTCAAGGGGACATGGTATGTCATTATTAAAAATGGTGATTTTACTTTAATACCCCATTTCTTAATTTCATTAACCCTAAAATTAAAAAACTAAACAACTCTTAATCTTCTCTTCTTCATCTTCCATCAACCAAAATATAAAAATTTTGAACTTTGATTTTTCCAAAAAAATTGTTGATTCTATCAGCGAAAAGAAGACTATAAATGATGTTTAAACTCAAACCCATCATTGTATTGTGTGATTTGATTCTTATATTAGGTTAGAAATCGAAAATTATGATTTTTTTTTTTTTGGCCGGCAAGGTCGTAACATGCATATCCTGCCGAATTTTCATAACAGCCATGGCAGCGACTGTAAATTTTTCAACAGCCGACAGAGTATTTTTTGAAGACCTTGCCGGCCAAATACATCCGAAAGGGTATTTTCGACAGCCGGAGGGGTATTTTTCAATAGCCATCTCCTGTGTAAATTTTTTCAACAGCCGACATGGTATTTTTTGAATACCTTGCCGTCCAAAAAACAGTCGGCAGGGTATTTTTTAAATACCTTGCCGGCCAAAAAACAGCCAGCAGGGTATTTTGTAAATACTTTGCCGGCCAAAAAACAACCGGCATGTTCTTCATTTAAATACCCTGTCGGCTAACATTTTTCAATAGCATCTCCTGTGTGCCAAAAAAAAAAAGTCGGCATGTTCTTCAATTGAATACCTTGCCGGCCAAATATAGCCCGCATGTTCTTCATTTAAATACCTTGCCGGCCAAATATAGCCCGCATGTTCTTCATTTGTCGACCTTGCCGACTTTTCATACTTTCAGAACTGAAAGTGTTGATTTCTTTTTTGATTTTGAGTATGATTTCATACAACAACTTTGCGATCCCTTTTTAGAAGTGTTTCGGTTGTGTGCTTCATTTTTGTTGCAAGAGATATTCTCAAAACAAAAAAAAAAAACCATCAAAAATCATCCCACAAAAGTTCAATAAAAAACAAAATTTCATAACTTAAATTCATAAGTTTTAATCTATTCAATCAATTTAAACTTAATTAATTAATCAAATCAAAATTTTAGTGTTAATTAAACGAGGGCAATTTTGCCATTTTGAAAATATTTGGTTAAGAGGTGACCTTTTTTACCTCAAAATGACATATTTTGTCTCATTTGGTATACCCCAATCACGCCAGGCTTTTTAAGCCCCTCATTCCATAAAAAAAAAAAAAACCTTTTAGCACTAGTAGGACAGTAGGATGTCCCTTTGTAATATAACGTGTTTGATTAGTAGGAGATATTGTAAAATAAAAACAAATATTCTATTTAAACCGCCAAAAAAATGACCCCCAAAACGACCAAGACACAAAACCAACATCAATGGCGGGACCCCCTGCATCCGAGGGGCCTACCGGGACCCACCAACAAAAATGACCCACTAGCGATAAAAGAAGGCAACGAGGGAAGTTAGGTTGGGGGCTTTTTTCCTCCCATTTTTATTTCAAAAATTCTATTTTTTTTTTTTTTTTTAATACGAAATAAAGATTCATTAATCAATTAACCTTGATGTACATGAAGTTTCTCTTTTATAAGAGAATCCAACCATAATGGTGGATCAGACACCCAAATGGTTTTATAGACCAAAACGACCAAGACACAAAACCAACATCAATGGCGGGACCCCAAGGGGTCCCCCGTCTAAAGCCCCTTGTAGGAAAGAAAACCTGCATCAGGGGCCCTTATTATATTATCAAACCGGGACCCACCAACAAAAAATGTGAGACAAATTTGAAATATGGTTTTGGTGTTGTTTGGGAGAGCGGTCTGTGCAGAACCACTCAAATAAAAATTTAGCAAGCTTGACACGTCGAGTAAGACATGCCAGGGGCATTTAGTAATTTCATCACTAGCGATAAAAGAAGGCAACGAGGGAAGTTAGGTTGGGGGCTTTTTTCCTCCCATTTTTATTTCAAAAATTCTATTTGAACCCTCAAAAAAACGACCCCAAAACGAACAAGACACAAAACCAACATCAATGGCGGGACCCCCTGCTAGCATCCCAGGGCTCACCGGGACCCACCATTTTGAAATATCGTTTTGGTGTTGTTTGGGAGAGCCGTCTGTGCAGAACTTTCCTTTCTTGGTTTCTCCGGTACTTATCTTTTCTTCTTTCCAAAAAAAAAAAGAAGAAGAAAAACTTAGAGAAACGGGACTGAAATCACGATGCTAGTAAGCTCTGTGGAGGTATAGTCGTATCGAGTTGCTAATGGAGTTCATTTTGGTTTGAATGTGAATGGGGAAGATGTATTTGTATTTTTCAACTTGAGAATTTAAATAGAGAAGTCTGTTGTAATATAAGGATTGAGGGGTTTTAAAGTTGGATACTTCTCAAATATGAGATACAAGTGAAAGCAGTAGAATATGTGGGTCTTCATTGTGTAGTTGCATGCCTAAAAACCAGCCAAGAAACAACTTGTCGGCGTTATTTGTTGTTGTATGGTACATATGATGGCTCCCTAGTATCCAAAAATGAATTGCATTTATGTGTTGTATTAGAACTCAAATTTTCAGGTTGAAAATCTATGACCGGAGCTCAAATAAATCAGGGGATATGGACCTCTCGGTGCAACAAAACGGCACACCAAGTGTTCGATAAAATGCATGCAAGAAGATAAAGGGGTAAAAGATCTTATGGCATTTTTCCTAACATTTAAGTAATACTATTAATGATTTGTGGTTGGATTTAGATTAATTTGATCATTTAGAATTATGGGTCTACAAATGACTAATAAGTGAGCGGTCTGTTTGGTTTTTGATAATCCTCCATAGCTCTATTTGATCATTATATATAATTATTAGTGGTTATCAATATTTTGCAAGGTCTCCCTCTTATATTCATGTGTAGTTGATTGAAGCATAACCATGACCAAGACAATAATATACACTATACATAGGTGGCATTTCCGACCCTCTTAAGGTCTGCATTGACCTTAGATTAAGCACTTAAGAATATTTCCGATCTGTTATTGTTTGTATGCCTATTTTAGTGACTGTTGTACATTATTTAATCAAATTCTTGTTATGAGATTCTCGGTTACCGGCTCACCACCGATCCACACAACTTCTTGATAGTAAGCATGGGTTTTTAGAAAATAGAATACTAATCATTTAACTTATCACAGCACATCTTAACATTGGTTGAAAATGGATATCCTTGGAAACTACTTAGTGGTATGTGGCATTATTGGTACCGAATTGAAAATGACCTCTCACCCCGTATCAAATACTGCAATCTAATGTCTCTGATGTCGTGGCCATGTGTGTTAGTGTTACGTACATGTCATTGGTGATGTTTACTGGACTTAATGGGAGGGAAACTCTATAGAGTGTTTATTTATACTGGTGCGCAACGGAAATATTTGTACGTCATGAATTTAATTGCCATCCGATATTAGTTGTGGCATTCCTTACATTACATTTTAAGGTTTTTCCTTTAGTATTTGACTTAAAGCAGAGGAGTTTATTAACATAATTATGTCCTTTAACATGTTTTTGATTTATTTTCATTCATCCTTTAACTGGGTTACTAGCATGTTCACCTTTTTTACATTCACTCTTGTGTTGTGTTGTGCAATCCAGCTATCCTACAGAGCATAAATTCTGTTTTCCGGAGCCGTGATTACCTTTGGCTTACTCATAGTAGTGCCATAATCAAAATTTATCATATACACTGCAATGGGAATCAGTTTACTTGATAGCTGATAAGAGATAGTTGCTACTGTAGGTAGTTCATACTATCTAATAAAAAGATGAACTACGGTCGTGTTTGATCCCTTCGAGCAACGGAGAGGGTACGTACGCAGGCGCTATGCGGTTCAGCACAACTATGCAAGGTTTTTCATATCATCTGAAAGTGTTGGTTGCTGCTTGACAGTTCATACCATCTATTCGGAGATGATTGCAACCCTAGCAGTTTATAAAATGTTGTGGTAAGAGGTAGTTGTAGTACTGGATGTTCATACTACCTAATAATGAGATGATTGTTGCGTCTTCGAGATAATTCATACCACTTGATAACCATACAGTCTGTGAGACAAGAGATGATTATTACCATTCAGGTAATTCATATCATTTGCCTCGGCTAGTGAGTTAGGCAATGGTTATTATCGTGCGAGGTAACTTAAATCATCTGAAGAATGGTTACTGCAAGGAAGTTCTACTATCTACAAGGCCATAATTGGCACCCCCATTATATCTGGATGAAACATCTGGAACGGTGAGATTGTCAGGCCCACTGGGGAACCTCACCTATGGGTGGCTACCCGAAATCATTGCGGCAACGATGGCTGGTAACCAGAACTACCCTGACATTGGCACTGGTCATTCCTCACTCGTCTGATGCGGCGTGTGTTGTTAGGCCCACTGGGGCACCCCACCACCTCGGTGGCTACCCGGAAGACCAGTGGCACTGGCTGATGGTGGCTGGTATCCAGAACTACTCTGACAATTCTGACATTTACTTGACCCTTAATCGAATTGGTCTCAAATTTTGAAAGTCTAGTTTCTTGAGTGGCATATCAGAGAGTCGGAGCTGGCCAAGCGAGTCGTAACCCGACCCGTTGGAAGCGAAAATTCTCCGATCTGTTACACACATGCTATTAATGTAAAGAACAATTTTGCAGACAATGAGTTTCTTTCCTCGGGTAATCCTGACGACGTACAACTTGTCTTGCATAATGATGTATTTAATGAAAATACTTCTCAAGAGCTTGTTAAGGACACTATGCTTCTGCAGGTGGAAAATTCCAAGGAAATCTTCCAGGTCACAGAAGATCAAATCATTATCAAGTTTGGTAATCTACAAGAGACGGATATTGACTCAAATGAGGTCATTTTTTCAACCTCAAAAATGTTTTTTGAGCTATGCTGTAACTTAGGAGGAGTTGCTGCAAAAGATGAAAGACAAGGAAAAGAAGTAATCCAGAAAATCTTATTCAAGTATAGGGATAGATACAAAGCAATTGTTAAAGGGAGAAAAGCTCGAGATAGTTGTGATACATTGAACTCTAGTGAGTCACAAGAGAAGGATGATGAGCTAGAAGAAGTCAGTTCCAGGGAGGAGTGTGTTGCAAATGGGATCTAAAATTATCAATTGGAACATAAGGGGTTTAAATTCTTACCACAAACAAATTGCAGTTAAGGATTTAATTTTTTCTCATAAATGTTTAGCTTGTGTTATTCAAGAAACAAAGCTTGTTAATTTATCTAGCTGGTTTGTTAGGCAACTTTGGTTTGATGCTGATTTTGGTTGAGAATTCTTACTATCTCAAGGGAGTGCTGGAAATAGTTGTGGGTTTTTAACTATTTGGGATAATACAATGCTGGAGATTTTGGATAAAATATTTGGAATGAACTCAATTTCTTGTCTTCTTAAATTTAGAAGCAATGGATTTAAATTTATCCTCACAAATGCTTACTCTCCATGTGACTACATTGAGGGAGTTGTTTTGAAAAGATGCATCTGAAATAAGGAATTGGTCTTCAGAAGCCTGGTGTTTTGCTGATGACCTAAATGCAGTTAGAAATGATGCAGAAAGGAACAAGGATGGGGTGATACAAGAAATATGAGTTTTTTAAATGATTTCATTATGGAGAAGGAGATGATTGATATTCCTTTACATGGCGGAGCCTATACATGGATCAATAAACATGATGATCCATTACTTTGCAGGCTTGATTGATTTTTGTATGTACTAACTTTGATGCTAAATTTGCTAATGCTACTCAAACAGCTCCAGTGAGAACATTATCATATCACAATGCTTTGTTACTAGATCTGTTTACATCTGTGAAGCACAATATTAGTTTTAAGATTGAGAATCATTGGATCAAACATCCATATTTTGTCAAACTCGTAGAGACTTTGTGGAATGCTATGGATTTTATGGTTTCTCCTGACTACATTCTGTTCAGAAAGTTACAGAATTTGAAGTTCTTTATCAAAAAATGGAGTACAGAGACTTTTAGCAATGTGATAAAGGAGGAGGAGGAATTAACTGAAAAGATTAAAACTAATATAGCTGAAGAATCTGCAAGTCTTTCTACAACTCAGATTGAAAAAAGGGCTGAACTTTTATTTAATCTTAACTCAATGAAGGTGACAAGAGCAAGACTGGCTTATCAGAGAGCCAAGTTGCAAGGTTTCAATGAAGGAGATAAGAACACTAGATTTTTTCATAAAATTGTAAATTCAAAAAGGAGAAGGAACTGCATTATAAAGTTGAAGGTTTGTAACCAAGATATTTCAAAAAAGCGATACAACAGTATTACACTTCTCTTTTTACTTCGAAAGTGTTTGTAAACCCTACTTTTGATAATATGGATTTCAAAACCATTGATGCTACTCAACAAGATGGTTAGAAAGACCATTTGAATAAGATGAGGTGTTAGATGTTATCAAGAAATGTGGAGCAAACAAAGCTCTTGTGCCAGATGGGTATAATTTGGAATTTTACAAGGCTTGTTGGAGTTTCATAAAGGATGATGTTATGGATGCTGTTAAGGAATTTCATGGTAAGGAGAAACTTGATTGGAGATTGAATATAGCCTTTATGAAATTAATTCCTAAGAAGGAGGATTCAACAACTGTCAAAGATTTCAGGCCTTTGATTTTAATTAGTAGTTTCTACAAGATTGTATCTAAGTTGCTGGCTGAGAGAATCAAGGTGGTCATTCCTGATCTAGTTTCTAATTCTCGAGGAGCTTTCATAAAACATAAGCAAATTTTGGATGGAATTATTATATCAAATGAATGTAAAAAACCTAGAATCTTGTGTAAGATTGATATGGAGAAGGCGTTTGACAATATTAATTGGCCATCTTTGTTTTCAATCTTAAGGAAGAATGGCTTTGGAGAAAAGTGTATCAGATGGATAGAATGGTGTGTTAAAGGAGATCAATTCTCAATCTTGGTAAATAGAGAGGCTACTGATATTATTAGACCTACCAAAGGAATAAGACAAGGTGATCCTTTGTCACCTTTCTTGTTTTTGTTAGTGGTAGAAGTTTTATCAATGCTGCTGGATGCTGCTGTTGCAAATAATAGAATTGGTGGATTTCAGGTGGTAGAAGGGGGAACAGTGATATCTCATCTGCAATTTCCAGATGACATAATTATTATTCTCAATTCTTCTCAGTTGAAGGTAAGGAGACTACTGATAATCTTGTTTTTGTTTGAAGTGATGACTGGTGTAGTTGTGGGAATTCCTACACTACACCCCTCACAAGAATTCATATAATCAAGTTATTTTAAGATCGATAATCACAATCTTTATTGATTCATTTCACAAATTTTACAAGAAATGAAAGAAATGAAACTAATAAATTAACAACCGCTCTAGACTTTGTCTCTCCTATTTCCTTGCTCAACACTCGAAAAAAGATCTCTCCCTCCCTTAAGCCTATTCGTCTCTTTATATAGGGTATTACATAGTGGATGACAACTAATCTAACCTTTATTTTCGGATCTGACTTGCGGTAATCTCGCGAGCTTGTAAGTGAAACTTTTCACAAACTTCCTAAACTTCGCAAAGTCTTCACATTTTTCTCGTGTTTGTGCTGTCGTCATTTGTTATGTCATTTCTCTGGTTATTCTGCGACGTCTTCGCAAGGTGTTGCTGATGAAGTTTTCGCAAGCGTGTTGTTGTTGCGAGATTCTGATGCTACATCTTTCCTCTTCTCATGTCTTCTCTGCGAAGGGGAGAATGTCATGAGAAATTATAATTTAAAATGCCGCAACTATTCATTTTTCCCAATTCTTCTGTACTGACATGGTTTCGTACTTTTCCATAAAATTTATTACACGTATCTTTTCTTCCATTTACTTTTTGACACGTCCTTTCTAATCGATTCTTCTCGACCGTTCACGTCCACTCTTCGCATTAAATGCGTTTATCTTTTCGAGAACATCTCTATTCTATATATACTCTTCTTATCCTTCCCTTCTTTTATTTTTTACTTTCTTTCTCATCTTCTCTGCAACATTTTGATTTACTGCTCATCCGTAAATTCCGCTTATGTTACTATAAATTTTCTTGTTTTTCTTTTGATCTTCACCTCTTCATTCCCATACTAGAAAGATTCCTCCAAGTGGTCATAAATATGAAACATCTTTTGAAGGAGTTCAAAAGATCTTCAAAGAGAGAGGTTTCGTCCTTTCCACTAGTCCTGGTCAAAGTGCGAAGTCTATCCTCTCAGCTAAACTGTTCTCTGATCATCAATGTAGTGGTGAAGAAATTATAATTTCGCTGGGTCAGATTCTCGCTGGTCTTCCCGTACCTCAGTATGATCCTACTATTCCTCTATTTTATCAAATTCTTTCTCATGCAAAATTCTAGCGAGCTGCTTACCAACTGAGTGGGGATCGTAATCGCCTTTTTCCTGAGTTTGCTAATCGGGACGCTAATTTAGGATATGTTTACCCACCATAAGTTAGAGATCCTAAATTCGCAAGTTTAGAAATTGTTGCAGAAAAGTATACTGTAGAGAATTTCTTTGTGAACTATGAATTAATACCTATGAAAAAATGGAGCACTCGCTGGGGTGTTCGTTTGATGAGAAAAGATAACATTGCTGATGATAAACTCCTCATGCAAGATATCGATTGGAATTATGGTAATAATAGTACTCCCCGTCAATCTAAAGATGATAAGTGGTGCGTCTTTCCATTGATTTTGAAGGGGTCTTATATTTCTGGTTCAAATGTGCTTCCTGCGAACCTCACTACGTATCAACCATGGGTATTCAACTGGCCTAAGAAGGATACAGAGGTAGGTTCCCCAATTTTCGCTCACTCTATAATCTTCATTCATTCCATTCTCTTTCCAACCTTGCGAAAATTTCATCTTAACAAATTAAGGAGTTATAAAAGGACTCATAAGTCAAGCACCTTAGTAGCGATTCTTTCGATCACGGATGAAGTAAGAAATACTTAGTGAAAATTTCAACATACACTAAAAACATCAAGTATGTTGAACGTTGAAGACATAAAGATCGTGTTAATATTACTAAAAATATCCGAATCAAAGAAATGAAACGCGATAGTCGGTTAAGAAACGCAACTTCCAGAATCAACAACAAGGTATTATAAACATTCAAGTCACCAAAGTAATGTGTGATAAACTCCTTTTGACTGCGTTAGACTAATGAAAATTGTCTGACATCAGGGGGAGCATCTAATGGTGTCTTAAACTCTTTTCCTTCACTGAGGTTATGTTTTCCCACAGGGTTTTGTTACTCAGCAAGGTTTTTAATGAGACAACAACAAACACAGGGAATTTAATTTCCCAACTAAGTCCATTGTCTTTCCCACGAGGATTTTCTTCCTTAAGAGTTGTGATGCAACTAGTCAACTTCAACGGAGCAAAGTAATCATATGCAGCGGATCAAATTTACTTGCATCTATCACGTTGTACTCTTTTCCCTTCTTCAAGGTTTGATCCCACTGGGTTTTCATTGTTAAGGTTTTGATGTGGCAACATATTCGAGTTTAATTATGTTCTACGTTTGCGTAATATTGTACTCTTTTTCTTTAGTTCAGGTTTTTTCCCATTGGGTTTCCCTGACGAAGTTTTAACGAGGCAATTAAATTAGACTCGTCGGTCGTTGAAGATTGTATTGCATGTGGTGAACTACATGTAACGTACAAGACAACATGTGAAGAGTTGTACCAAGGTTTTATCCCACTGGGTTTGTTCTTGTCAAAGTTTTAATGAGGCAATTGATTTCGGCACAAGTCATCAAGGAGAGGACGACATTTGAAGAACTACATTCGAAGCACTATATGTGAAGCATTGCATATGAAGTTTTATTGAACCGCACAAGGGGGAGTGTTGTAGGGCTTACATCCCATAGATGTGCGGCCCAAAACAAATGTCTTTTGGTTTTCCCATCTCCATGTGTATACATGTATTATATCCATGTAACCTAAGATGGTTTTCCCATCCCCATGTGTATACATGTATTATATCCATGTAACCTAAGATGTCTCTTATCAATAAGAAGTTCTTCTCATTCTTTATCTGTATCTCGTTAACCTAATCGATACTACAAAAATATTAATTTTAATAATATATAGCTGAGAAAAATCGATAATATCTTTTGTATTATAGGACCCGTTGATACGATACCGATACGCGATATTACCTACTTTGGGCATAGTGTTGGATGTGAGTCGAATTTAATAGAAACCTAAATAGATGGTTCTCATCTAAAAGGCTGCGTGATTTGAGAACTTTGATCGTCGTCGAAACACAACACACTTCTCATTTCAACTCCGACACACATGGGATCGATCATTCAAGAAATTGATGAATCACAAAAAGAAAAAAAAACATTGTTCCATCATGTTTGGTTTGGAGAAACTAATGAATGGGTTATGGGTGCATTACCGGCATAGTTGGAAATGAGCCCTTCATGTATGAACCCTCGAAGTAAGGAGAAGTTCTGGTATTCCAAACCCTTGAAAGTTCTGACATTTTTTTTTCTTCCAATTTTTGCTGGTTAACATCTTCGGTCTTTAAAGCCAAAGCATACGTTAAACAATTAGATAGACAGAAGAAGAAAGAAAGAAGGCAAAAAAAAAAAAAAAAAAATACATCCAGAACCTTTAACTAAACGGAAGGAGAACGCTCAATTGTCTAGAGTTCCAATTACACCACCTTTAATAAAACCATCCTTGTATCACAAATTAAATTACGTAGGTCATGAGAGGATTAGTCATTTTGATCACCTGAGTCTGAAACGCGTCGTATCAATTACCTCGCCGAGAGCAACTCGGTCCAACTCATCAGTAACATCATCCATGGAGTACGAACCCTGTGTGGACGACCCGTGTACCTCTTTGAATTTTCTCCCAATGATACAAACGTATTTATGTGAGCAATAACTTCAACAGCGTCGAAATTATCTGTTGATGCTTCGTTGGAAACCATCTTCAAAATTGTTGTCTTCGGGTCATAACAATAAAGCACGGATTCATCATATAAGAATATGATTTCCCCGTTCTTTGTAAGCAAAATTGGCTTAAAGTTCCATTCACGAGAACCCACTACGGCTTCGTAATCAATATCAAACTCCATCCGCCAGGTCTCCTTGGAGTCTCTACTTTCCATAAACGACCAGATTTCCACATGCAACTTGTCCATATAAAGACACAAATGCCTTACCAATGCTACAAGTCCATATATATCTTCGTACTGAAGGTTTTCCATACAAGGAGGGAGGGATAGCAACCGAAACTCCTCATGATCTAAGTCAAAGGCCACAAACTTGTTGTGCAAAATCCAATAAATAGCACCATTTATATACATAAACTGTTTTTTATTAGTTGTTGTGGCTGGTATCTTGCTATCTATGAAAAAAGTTAAATCCAGTATACAAACATAAGTATCAAATCATAGAAAAAATAATGGAGAGGAAACCGATAGATGCCGTTCACGATAGAGAGTGGGGCACGAGATCCCAATGAATCATACAATTTTACATCAACCAATTAAAATCATACGATAATGATAGATGCCATCCGCCTCTGGGAGGCGAAAGCCAAATAAGTAGCAGATGGAAAGTTAGGGTTATGGATTTTTGCTGTATAGGGTTTCATGAGAAAAAAAAGAGGGACATATAGTAGAATAGAAAGAGGGAGAAAAGCGAGTGAAAATTGATCACATTTTTGGAAGGTACACATCACCTATCCAGGCGTGGGTGCTGAAAAACATTAAAAATCATTAGAAACCCTCAATTTTTATTGGTCGGGGTCAAAAGCTCCATAATTCAAGATTTTGGCCTAACTTTCAATGTGAGGCAAATAATTTCCACTCAAATTATATATATAATTTGAAATTATAATTTTAATAATGTATAGTCGATAAAAACCGATAATATCTTTTGTATAGGTTATAGGACCCGCTCGATACAATACCGATACACGATATTAACTACTTTGAGTATAGTGTTGGATGTGAGAGTCAAATTTAATAGAAACCCAAATAGATGGTTCTCATCTAAAAGGCTGTGTGATTTGAGAACTTTGATCATCGTGGAAACACAACACACTTCTCATTTCAACTCTGACACACATGGGATCGATCATTCAAGAAATTGATGATTCACAAAAAAGAGAAAAAACATTGCATATATGATCTTACTTCCATCATGTTTGGTTTGAAGAAACTAACTAGATGACCACTTCCACGGTGGAAAGGCCAACCGAAAAGAATGACGTGAAACTAAATTTTGTACTCACAGTTTAGTCGTTGTCCCAACCCTTCCACCGCGTCCGCCTTCATCTATTCCACCGTCACACCTATCGGAAAATTGCACAGTATAAGACAGCTAAGCGGGGAGGGTCGGCACAACTAGGGTGGAATCCTGTACTTTGCAGGTGCTTCTTTATGGCTACACGATTGTAATCTAACGGTTCAGATTATGGTAAAACAAACTTTAGATTTGTTTAAATCACGGGGTGTCAAAATCCAAGGTTCTAAAGATGAGTCGACTACAACAAAATTCAACCAAATCCCTACCTTATTCCTTGAGATAAGAAACGATCAGACGCTTAGAAAATGTCCATATGTTTCTATCATATAAAATCTCTCTTTAGTTATTAACCCTAAAATTTTATTACCCCCTCCCCTACTTCCATCTTATCGCCTCCACCGCTTACCTTCTCTTCAGTTACTCACAATGTATTTTCACTCTTCTTAACCTAATGACATCGTTGACTGCCGCAATTATTTCTCAGTGATTTATTTCGTCACTGTTAGGATTCGAGACCAAAACGATAGAAAAAAGATAGAAATCCTTTGAGTTGGGGATTAGCCACCGGTTTAAGCAAAGCTCTTAATAATATTGGTTTGTATTGAATGAATAAACATTAGAACAAACTATGAATTTATAGAGTACCTAGCTTGAATCCTAAGAAAATAACAAATAAGGAAACACAAAATCATTCCTAAAATAGCTAATATTCTTAATCGGTGTTGGTATCCCAACATCCCCAACTCCTTGAGACACAACTAATATAAAACATAGATAAATAATTCGCTAAAATATGCCTAGCCTAAAAATATAGTTGATTTCCCAACATTCCCAACCCCTTGAAACACAACTTGTCCTCAAGTTGGATCGTTAGAATAGTTCATTGTGAAAACATTATCATCAGCTTCCAATAGCAAGACTTGACCCACCCGTTTGCATAAATTACTAGGTTTATAAATTTTATCACAGTGGAAACATAAGCCCTGTTTTCTCCTTTCATCATGTTTGAACTTAGAAATTCGACGAACTGGAACTGCATTAGATGTAGTCGTTGTAGTAGGTGTTGATGCAACTTGTATAAATTTTGTAGCTTTGAACCTTGATGTTGCATTAATAGCTTCCTCTTGACAGATTGTCAAATCAAAGGCTTCGGATAAGCTTTTAGGACGAAGCATACGCACACCTGCACTTATATCCTCACGAAGTCCCGAAAGAAAAATGCTAATTTGGTGTGCCGCATATCAGGAACAAAATTAAGCAATTTTTCAAATTCAGTAATAAATTCACGAGATATATATTTCCGTGAACTAAAACGTGCCCGGATTGTATAAGAAAATTGTTCCCATATTAATTGTCCTAAGGAGCTAGATATCCAACGATACCAAGAGATAGAATCCCCTTCGAGATGGACAACATCCATGCTTACCTTCCTAGCCTCTGGCACACCAACCAATGAAAAATATTGTTCTGCCTTGAAAATCCATCCTTCCGGATCAGTTCCGTTAAATACCGGAAATTTCAAATTAATCTGGCTTGCACGGATAACAGGACGAGTCCTAGCATCACCAACGCCACCATTATTACCATTTGAATTTTGTGTCATCCTTCGCACCATTCTTATTTTGTGTGTCATCCTTCTCGCCATTCTTCTCGGCGATGTTCTCAGCAATATTATGTTGTTGCGTTTTGAAAAAGGTTGCAATAGATTCCAAAGCTACAGTGGCTCTATCTGGATCTTCAATAGCTCTTTGACGATCTTCTTTCATCTCGGCAAGCATTGATTCCAAATTCTTATTTAATACAACGATTTGTTCTTCTAAGTTTTTCACCGTCATTGTCGAAATCCAAGAGAAAAACTTGTCATTGTCGAAATCCAAGAGAAAAACTTGTTTGACAGAAGGGACGAGGACCTAAATTCCTATTGGTGGATGGTATTAATGGAGGACGAGCAGCTAATCAACACGGCAAACTTGAGTAACCACTAACGCGGAAGTTGAGGAATTATACCAATCAGTAGTTTGTGAATCCTTTGGTGGTGCCGTACTTTGTTCACAACTTCCCGACAATTTGTTTTTTTTAGATGAACTTAGTAGCGGAAGATGGTTTGGGAAAAAAAAAAGAAGAGAGGGTGGAATAGTGGTTTTGGATCGCTGGCTGTACTAGATGTTAGGATTTGAGACCAAAACGATATAACAAAGATAGAAGGGTTAATTAGTATTTGGGTCGCAAGTTTTGGTATGTCTTTGAGTTTGGGTCGTAAATTTGTCCGTTTTTGAGTTTGGGTCGTTGACCCCGTTAGTCAACGACGTCACTAGTCAAACTGTAGGTCAAAGTTAACTTCAGTTAGCCAATGTATTTACCCAGTTTGTCGAGGCTCTCTAGACTTCGTTAGAAGTCGGAATTAAGAGTTTGACCCCATCTTAGAAAGCCGAAATAACCACCTTCCAAACGCACTTTAAAAATCCAGATTCCGAGTTCAAATGGTCAATCAAAAGTATGCGCAAACTAGGTCACAAAACTGCGTATCTACAGATTTCAGCTTAGGAGAGCTAGTTTCCGGGGAACAGATCTTCTAAACGATAAATCCGATTGCTAAGCCCTTTTAACTCATTAAATACAAGACATAGAGGAACGTTTTTCGTTAAGAAAGTGTCGCCTAAATCCCTACCTATTGGTGCCAGTTTCGCAGACAACAAGGGGCAGAAAACTGTGGCAGAAAATCCAGATTCCGAGAGTTTTCTGGATTAATAGTTTTTCGTTAAGAAAGTGTCGCCTAAATCCCTACCTATTTTGGGTGATTTGACTATAACGATTCCATTTTGAAGGAAGAAGAAACAAAATCAATTAATAGTTTTCTCTATGAATAAATTCGATAACACCCGCTTATAAATCTGTTGTCAACAACACCAAGTCACTTTGGTTCCACTTGCAGTGAAGTCACCACTTTTATCTTTTTACCAGATACCAATGCTTAAGAGCAAACAACCATTCTTTTCTCCTGGTCATTTACATTTCGATCAATTTCAATTAATTAGCACTTCCAATTTTTCTCCGGGTGATCCAAATCCAATGCACAAGCAAAGAGAATGTTCCCCGACTTTGAACTCTTCCAAATGTGATTGATTCAGTCCTCTTGTGTGCACAACAATCCCTTGACAGAAAATGGAGAAAGGTGATGCTTCGTGCATTTGGGGGTGCCAAGAGTGATTTTGTGCCGATGATCAAATTCGCCCATTATTGGTAGCGGTAACTTATGGTTTATATGTATTACCTACGTAAGAGACAAAAGCAATGAAATTAGGTAGTCTATTTTCCAAAGGTTACTCAAATGTTTCCTTTTTCTTCTTCACTTACTTGATTCCTTTATGGTTTTTTTACTGATCGACGAATTTGGGATTACTATGATGCGGTTTATTATCGTTTTTTCAATCACATTTTTAGTTAGGATATCTTCGAGAAAAAAATTGTGCCCCCATTAAAATTTTGTTCTGGATTCGCCATGTTGAAGGAGGCGGTCGAGGAGGGTGATTGAAGAGAATAAAGTTCTGCGTCGAACTGAAAAATTGACGTAGAAGACAAGAAGAAAAATCAGGGAGGAGTGACGGGTGATTTTGGAAAATTAATGGGGGCATTTTAGGAAGTAAAAAATCAATGAGGGGCAATGTCGTCTTTTTGTTCGAAATTCGCCCATACCATATCCTTTTTGCCCTTCAATTTGTGTTGTATTTACAACAGTTTCAATGGTAATTAAAAATGTGGAGGGGGCAATCTGGACCTTTCATTGTTGATTGGGACACGAAAATCCAATCTTTTTCTTCAAATTGGAAAAAAAAAGTAATGTCCTATGTGACACTAAGTCACCATATATGGAGTCCTCCTTCACTTCGCTCGGACTAATGAATGGGTGCATTACTGGCATAGTTGGAAATGAGCCGTTCATGTATGAACCTCTCGAAGTAAGGAGAAGTTCTGGTATTCCAAACCCTTGAAAGTTCTGACTTTTTTTTTTCTCCAATTTTTGTGGTTAACATCTTCGGTCTTTAAAGCCAAAGCATACGTCAAACAATTAGATAGACAGAAGAAGAAAAAGGCAAAAAAGAAAAAATAACAATCCAGAACCTTTAACTAAACGGAAGGAGAACACTCAATTGTCTAGAGTTCCAATTACACCACCTTTAATAAAACTATCCTTGGAACACAAATTTAATTACGTAGGTCATGAGAGGATTAGTCATTATGATCACCTGAGTCTGAAACGCCTCGTATCAATTTCCTCACCAAGAGCAACTCGGTCCAACTCATCAGTAACATCATCCATGGAGTACGAACCCTGTGTGGACGACCCGTGTACCTCTTTGAATTTTCTCCCAATGATACAAACGTATTTATGTGAGCAATAACTTCAACAGCGTCGAAATAATCTGTTGATGCTTCGTTGGAAGCCATCTTCAAAATTGTTGTTTTCGGGTCATAACAATAAAGCACGGATTCATCATATAAGAATATGATTTCCCCGTTCTTTGTAAGCAAAATTGGCTTAAAGTTCCCTTCACGAGAACCCACTACGGCTTCGTAATCAATATCAAACTCCATACGCCAAGTCTCCTTGGAGTCCCTACTATCCATAAACGACCAGATTTCCACATGCAACTTGTCCATATAAAGACACAAATGCCTTCCCAGTGCTACGAGTCCATATCTATCTTCATACTCAAGGCTTTGCATACAAGGTGGGAGACATAGCAACCGAAACTCCTCGTCATCCAAGTCAAAGGCCACAAATTTGTTGTGCAAAATCCAATAAATAGCACCATTTATATAGGTACCCCTACCGCCGCTTGCCCCTGCCAGTCGATGGGGAACTCTACCTATCGCTCTCCACCCACAACCACTGCCAAGTGTGTATACTTCGACATTTCCTTCGTTATAGTCGAGGTAATGGATTCTAACAACCTTGTACTCATTGGTTGACCTGACGTACCCAAACCCACATGCTATATCGCCACGCATGTCAACCACTCCCCCCACTATACGATCAGGATAATCAGGATCAACGTCTTCTATGTTTACAACTAGTTGAGGAAGATAAACATATTCTCTAGTAAGGGGATTACAAATATAGGTGGGATCTACAACTAAATGGTGGATTTGCAGTGTACAAACCAAACCATTGCAGGAGCCCACCAAGTGATCGTATAAAAGTTGGTTGTGCATAGGAGGATGATAGATCCTTTTCAGATTTTGGTTGTAGATGTATTTCTCATCAATGCTAATCCCGTCACTTAGTTGCCCTCCATGGAAAAGTAACGTTATAAACTCATCCGGATCGTCAGTGCGACAAGCAAAAAAGAGACATGGCTCTACCGTGGCAGCTAGATTATCATTGCTGTCGTCACCATCATAGAGATGGTTAAGCTGGCGACTGAGGTGCATATTAGTAAAGTCACTTCTGCGGAGGAGAGTTTCCCATGTCTTGCAAACTAATTTGCACTCTAAAACAGATTCGGCCGGAATCCGAGAAAGGATATCTTGTAATATATCTGCGGGAAGAGACTCCATAGATGCGCGTTGAACTAATAACAAAAAATCAAAAACCAGTAAGTAAGAAAATCTAGCTAGTTTCAGAAAACAAAACTTGGGTGGATGTGCTTTTCTGCAATGCTAGACCTTGTTATTATTTATAGGCTTCAATGATTCCTAAAACAACACCAAGACTGAAATAAAGAAATCATCCGAACTAGGAAACAGAACTGAACTACAAAAAGGAAATCAACCAGTTTGGCAATCAAACTAAAACCTAAGACAACTGTATCCTAGGGAGAGACAAATTGACCGACTTGCCATTCTGTCACCTCCATGTGTCATATAACGTTGAGACATTATAAAATAATAACACGTGTCATTATAAAATAATGCCTGAGGTGTCATATATTGTTAACACGTGTCATTATAAACTGCTTGAGGTGTCAAATAGTAAAAGAAAATAGTTAAACACGTGGCAAAATAAAGTTGACTTTGGTCTACGTGTCGTTCTGTATGCTAATTTTGTGCTAATGTTTTGCGGATTCCTCAAAAATAACGTTGACATGGAAACTAGCAAGGGACATAAAACATGGACAAACTGCAAAGATAAAACAACAACAACGCTACCTTTGTCTTCCTGGGAGCCTCCTGAGGCCGTCGAACCATCATCATGACAAGTATTGCTTAACACTGATATGAGAAAAACAGAGCAGTTTTGTAACACTGATATGGTACGAGTATTGGTATGGGTACTGTTACATGTTCTACAACAAAGATAAAACAACAACGCTACCTTTGCCTTCCTTTGATATTACTGATCCGGAGCCAAAGTAGTCTGGTACAGAATTCAATGCTCCTGTGTTGTAGTTGAACCATCGTCACGATAAGTATTGCTTTCAGAATCCAGAAAACCCACAACAGTACCCGTATGAGTATTGGTACGGGTACATGTTCTGCAACAAAAATAAAACAACAACTCTACCTTTGTCAGCGCTTGATTTTACTGCTGGGGAGCCACAAGAGTCTGCTACCATAAGCATTCCATCTGCATTGATGTAAGTGGTTAATACATCAATATGACAAGTATTGTTTTCAGAAACCAGAAAACCCTTGTCAGTTCTTTGATATGTTTCACCTGCAGTTTGCACAAATATTTAAAATATTTAGAAACGATGCAAACAAATAAGTTTGATGACAAGAAAGAGGACCCACATTGTCTACGAGCAAAATCAGAACTTGAGCTGGCTGGTCTTGAAGTGGCCATGAATCTATTCTTCAGTTGCTCTCTATCGTTCTCCATCTGTCGTTGGCTATATATATATATATATATACAGATAGAGAGAGAGATAGTATATGTGGTTAAAGCTTCTAAGATGCAGACAGTGTAAGAACCTGTAGAAAAAGAACCAATCAAAACAAAAACTGTCAAGCAAATTTCACGTGGTTTCCAAAAAATAAATTCTCAATGATTTAAAACAGTTTTTTTCGGCATTAAAATTTCTTCTGAAATCAGTTTGGAGGGCTAATACAGTATGGGTTTATTCAAATGTATCCCAAGCGGTTGTTCCCTCACTTCTTTCGTAAATATTTCACTCTCTTTAAAACCATCTCTTTTCCCTCACTTCTTTCGATAAATATTTCACTCTCTTTAAAACCATCTCTTTTGGTTCCTCTATGACGTTGAATATGACCGCCATCTCTTCCAAAGTTGATCTTTTTTATATGGTGTCGCAGGTTAACAAAAAATCCAGCGTTTCAACTACTATGTTTTAAGGCCTGCTAATGGGATAATTCAGTTACGACTTCCCTCAGTTCCTTTACTCAAAATATCATGGGTATGATCTTTGACAATCAATGTAGAATATCTACTCCTAAAAAAAATTTCTAGAATAGGAAGCTACAAAACCACCTCGACTAAAATTGAATGGTTAATAGTTCATTCGCGTTGTCACCTAAACAACTATCAAACTAGTAGTTAAAACAGCCAAATTGTTTGGGAAAAACTAAGTTAATTAGACTTAATGATGTGCCATCGTAGGAAAAGCTTTGTAAAACAGATGTAATGCTAGCATAAAGAATAGGTGTGTGAATTTCACGAGATGAGAAGCCAAATTATTCACCAGAAGAAGATAAAGCAGGATTTTACTGTAGCATTCAATTCATTGTGACTCGCGTGCATTATTGAGTAGAAGAAAACTAGCAAGTGCGTGCCATTGCAGTACACAAAGAACCATTCAACCAACTGATTGGGTTGAACAGCCATTTATTTACATACACAAACTTATTTCACTTTCGACTTCTAACACAGATTGGGTTCATTCATATGCATCTCTAGCGGTTGTTCCATCACTTGGACACCAGTGTCTTAAACATCATTTAGACACCAGTGTCCTGATCCTTTCACTTTGTTTTGTGCAATATTGCACTCTCTTTTTACAACAATATCTTTTGGTTCCTCTCTTAAGTGGAGTATGGCAGCCACCTCTTCTCTGACTGCATTTCTCCCAATGCTGGTTAGTCTGTAACTCGGAAAAAGCTCAGTAGTCGCCAGTGGGTTCTATATCTTCAAGGGAAACTCCACTGAATCCTGGTTTGCATCTGCAAAGTAACCAAATTAAACGTTTCAACTACTACGTTTCAAGGCTTACTAATGAAGTAATTGGGTTACGACTTCCCCCAATTTCTTTATCCAAAATCTCATTAAAATATCGGCTTTGACAATCAATGAGGAAAATCTAACAATGCTAGTGATCTTTGCATCAGTCTCACATGATTGAAATGAAATTGAACAAAGCTGGTGATCTTGCACCAGTCTTACAGGTAAAACGATCTCTAATAGATCCGAAATAGAATATATGCAACAAAAACCAGTTCCAAATGAAACCATTACACACAGACTCATTCATCCTTGTACAGCAGGACAAGGATTTGCATGCCTAATCTCCCTTGCATTTATTTATATATATACGCAAAGAACCATTCAACAAACAGATTGGGTTGAACAACAGTTTATTTATATACGCAAACTTATTTTCCTCCGAGATCAGGTTAGAAATCTAATATAGATTGGGTCCATTCATATGTATCACCAGCGTTTGTTCCATCACTTGGACACCAGTGTCTTAAACATCAGCTGGACACCAGTGTCTTAAACAACATATAATAAGCCACAAAGTCCCATCACTTGGACACCAGTGTCTTAAACATCACAGCGACACCAGTGTCCACTTTTTTTGTGTATATTACAACCATCTTTTTTGGAGACAGCCATCTCCTGGATGACTGCATTTTCTCCCAATGCTGGTTAGTCAGAAAAGGCTCAGCAGTGGGTTCTTTCTCTTCAAGCGCAAGTCCTGAATCCTGGTTCGCGTCTGCAGGGTAACGAAATCCAGCGTTTCAGGCTTGCTAATCAAGTAATTGTGTTACGATTTCCCCCAATTCCTTAAACCCAGAATCTCATTAAAATATATGTCTTTGACAATGTTTAACCCTCAAACAATAACTCTAGAATAGAAAGCAAACTGTATAAAATCTCGACTAAAATTAGTTAATTTGTTGCCACCTTAACAACTAGCAAACTAGTAGTTACCCTCTACCAAGCACAACCTAATTGTTTATACTAGCGATTGATCATGAGCAATCATAGGAAAAGCTTTGTAAAAAACAGACATACAGAACATGTGTATGATTTCCACACAAGTAATTTAATTTGTGCAATGAAGATAACAGTCATACCTCTTTCTTAATTTAGAGTTCCAAAAGTAATGTGTCCACGATACTGGCCGTGCGATAAAGAGCTGCAAATATTCACGTCCCTTTGTGTTGTTTCTTGTGCTGCAGCATGATAAAGCATAATTTTAAGCCTTTAGAAAATTCACCAATTATGATCATGACCATACTCATCTCCAAGCAAAACACCAATTACCACCAATACCTTGAATATTCAGATATAGGCAGAAAAGTATAAATTTTTTTTTTTAAGATAAGACATAACTCTCTTTCAAAATACACCAGTCAACTATACAGTCAAAACCATGGGGTGCCAGACTATACCAACAAAATATACCTCTAAAAAATGAAAAATGTATATGTACACTTGAAATTTAACCCATTCTTAAGGGATTTGCCTCCATGTAGTGATACTGGATAAATATAAATTTTGTCACTTTGAAAATCATGGTCAGTTGTTTGAGAAAAAGAGGTAACTTTCTGGGTTGTCACTACACCATAGAATCCGTGAAAATTACTGACAGAACTAAGTCACCGGCGAGTTCCATGGTAGTTGGGCTCCAAAAAATGGAGTATTCCGGATGTAAATAAAAAGTGAAGATTCACAAAATTAATGACAGATTATGTCTCCAATTTCATACTAGCTGGGAAACTTGCACCAAAAAAGATGTATTTTTCTTTCTAGATCTAAATAACAAGTGAATCTTATCGCCCAATATTTTTTTTTAAATCTTTTAAAGATTTCAATTCAAGCATTAGATGATTCAAACCCCAATGTTACTGCTCAGTGATGCCAGACATCAGAAACAAAAAGAACATTACTGACCGGTTTATGTATCAGTTTCCCTTGTTTAGCACAAATAAGGAAATATTTCAGATCTAAAACCCAAAAAGTAAATCAAACACAAATTTGCCTTAACTACCCCTAAACCAATAAGAATACAGAGGGCGTTGACTGAGCATAGCAGAAGAAAGTACAACCCTCACAAAATACAGACGGCATCTCCACTAGAGAACAAAACAGACATAGCGTGGACATTCAATTTCAAAAGTACGTCGTCCGCAGTGTCTTACCTCCCCGCCAGACAGAGGAACCTCAGCCTGTCGCTTTCTTCCGCCGATTCCTCTTTTTTCCTTCTGATGAAAAACTCAAAGCGGCAAGGCTGCCGCCATGGACATCGAAACTCTTTGTGGTTGTGTTTGAAGATAATACACAGCAAAGTGGTAAAAGTAAATAAAAAAAGAATATTTTATTAGGGTTGGTGGGGTCGGTAGCATCTGACCGGCACGTGTCAATCTAACTAAAAAACAAACAAGTTTAATGCGGTTTGGTACTAGGTAAACTGATGTCACACCACACCAACTGCTTTGTTTCTCCACAAATCTTATCCCAAACACCCTCGACATACACTCTTGTCCGAGGCTATGTATATTGTTAATCAACAGAATCCTAGTCTTTCACTCAGCATTTTACACTCGTTATCAGATTGGAGTAATACCAATTAACCACTTTTCTGCATTCTTTTAGTAGTTGATTGGGTTTGGTTTGTTCAGGAGTCGAAAATTTGAAACAATTGAGACAAGATATCATCAGGAAGGCTCATCCGATAAAGATAGCAAAAGGAAAAGAGTAATGATGAAAAATAAGTAAAAATATTGGTCGATTGGTTAGCATCTCGTATCAATCAATCAAGGCTTTCTCTGTATAAAAACCAACAGAGTACTATCACTACAGAATATATATAACTATAAAGTAACTGAATAATCAATCAAAGACTCGTCTTTTCTCTTGTTCAATGATAAAAATAAAATGTATGTTCAGGCTTCATTCTAATCAACTGTGAAATTGCAAGCATGTATCTTTCCTACGTGATATGATGCTAGGTGTAGTCCCCTACCATCTATTTCTACCAAATTTCTTCGCTTTAACCCTAATCGCAGAATGGAGATACTTAAACGAAGAGAGGAAGAATTGAAACAGCAAGCAGAAGAATCTTGTTCTGATGATGTTTCTTCATCGTCTCAAGGAGATGATGAATCTGGTTTAAGTAGTACTACTAGTGAAGAAGAATCAATCACAAAGAAGGGTCCTTCTGAACATGCTGAAAGTGAAGTTGAAATCGAAGAAGAAGAAGATGAGGAAGTGGATGAAGAAGAAGAAGAGGTGGAGAAGTATGGGTTCCTCTGGAATTTGTATCAGGTATTGAAATTTCTTCTCCTTCTTGGTTTTGTGGGTTTTTCTACGTCTTACATATCTTCAACGAATGCCCCAAACCTTCAATTACAACCTGTATCTGACGTTAATGAAGGATTTAAGATCTTTGAAAATGGTTTGTGTCCATCTGGTTTGGAGAAATCTGTATTCTGGAATGTTAGTAGTAACCCAGAATTGGTAATGAAGAAGGCATCAATTGTAAAGGAAGTAAAATTGGAGAAATCTGTGGAATTTCCAGTTCAAATTGAAGATGGGGTTCTAATAGGAATGACCCAAGTTTCATTGGAGAGTGGTGGTGAAGATGATGATAAAGTGGTGGTGTTGACAGCTGAAGAGGAAGTGGTTGAAGATGAAAATGTGGAGATGGAAATTTCTAATCAGGTGGTTGAAACTCTAGAGATGATTGAGGAAGAAAATGTGGATCAATTTTCTGAGACTTCAGAAGTGAATGAAGTTGTTGTAGAGGACACAGTTGAAGATAATGAGGAGAATGGAGAAGTTGCTGAGCAATTTGAATCACCAGAACCTGTTTCAGATGAGGTTGTTGGTGAGGAATCTGAAGCCCCAGAGCCTATTTCTAATGAAGAGATTGTTGAGGAATTTGAAGCTTCAGAAGTAGCTGTTTCTAATGAGGATTTTGTAGAGGAATCAAATGCCTCGAATCCTGTACCGAATGAAGTTGCTGAGGAAGATGAAGCATCAAAACCTATTCCTAATGAAGTTACCGAGGAAGCTGACCAGTTTCTAAAGTTGAATTGGGCATTGGGGTTTATGTCATTTCTGTACTCCTGGCGACTTTCATCATTGTTTTCCGTCGTCTAAAGCATCGAAGACAAGTCGTAAATGAAGCTGCTCCTACTGTGCCACAGCCATCTGAGCATTTTCTTACTGAGGAGCAAGAAACCATCATTGCTGAAACATTTGAGAAGGCTAAAAAGTGCTATCTTCCTAAGAAAGATGAGGTTGTCCAAGGAGGGATAGAGAAAGCCGCTGAGTCTTATATTATTGATACTTCATTTCACTCTAGTGGAAGGGTTTCGGAAGATTTATATCGAAGTAGAGCAGCACCATCAGTACAATTGGTTGGTGTGGAAGAATCAGGGAGGTCTCTCAGAAGCTGTAGTGTATTGAATTCAAAGGCAATTGATGATAGGGAAGAGAGCAAGTTTTCTGTGTCTATGTCTGAATTTTCTAATGCTGACTCCCATTCATATGGCAGCTTCACTACTCAAGAGAAGTTGACTAGGAAAGATGGAGGAGATTTTACAACTCCAGTCAGAAGATCAAGTACAAAATCAGTCACGTCTTCCTGAACTGGGTTTAGTTTACCTAGAGCAACTGCAACGAAAACAGCTTCCTGTTGTTTAATGTTGTTTAGGATACTAGACAATTTTTAATTTTTAGACTTTACCTTGTTTTGAATTTCTATCTTTGTTTAGGAGAACTTGATCTAATATCTCAGTATGAAGTGCTGCTCATTTTGTACCTTAACTCCACTATTAATGTGTATCTTTGTTTCTCTTTTTATTAGACTACCCAAGTAAACATCTTTGCATTTGCACAATTGGATATCTAAGAATATGCAATCATCTAACATATGCTTTACTCATAACTGTCACTGCATCAGACGAATAAGAAACACAAGTTGCATTTTTAGGCTTAGAAAGCTGTAACTGAATGACTTTGAAGTAACTGAATGACTCTTTCAGCATTTTAGAATCTAATTTTGATCCAGCTGGAGCTGAGCCTGCTAAGGAAAACTCGAAGAATAGAAGATACTAACATTCAAGAATGTGATAATGAGAAGGATTTGGCCTCTTCAAGAGAAGTGCAGGGAAAGTCCCTTGAAGCTCAACGGTTTCAAGAAAAATAAGGATCTAATGTTAAGAAATTAGATACTGGATCTGATTCAAGAAGAGGTTTTTCTGGCAATTGCTAAGAGAAGAAAAACTAGCACCAATTCAAGTAATTTATCCAATATCTTATATCAAATTCTGTGTCTAGTACCTCTAATAGTCCATCACCACCCGTGCAAAAAAAAAAAAGACCAATGACACCATCACCAGCAGAAAGAAAACCACCTTCACCATCACGATCTTCACCACCTGCGAGAGATTTTGTTCTTAAGAATTCATCTCCTGTCAAAGTTAGGACTAATGCTTTATTCAGATATCAAGGTAGTGTACTGGGAAACACTGATTTCTAGAGTTCGTGGACTACAACATGAGCAACTACCAGTTCTAATTGCACCATTTAGACCTGTTATGTTCCAATCCAGAGAAATGAAGAAACTCTTAAACCAATGTTGAAACCCTTGCGTTGGGATAATACATCTGTCCAATTGAAAGAGGAAATAATTGAGTCATTGTTCCTTGTAAACAATAATGGCAAATACGAATGTGAAAGATGGGCGGTGTTGGGCCTGGAATCAGAATTTGATCAGTTCTCTAGTTTTATTCAACTGCGATCATCTAATGCCGGACTGGATACAAGGCCTTGGTCCTTAGCTAGTTCAGGTGAGTTTTCAGTTAACTCAATTGGGATTTGATTTTTGAGGCAAAATCTACTCAATTTTTCTTTGCTTTTCTACTACTTGTAGATCTTCTCTTCTTATCCAAAAAGAAAACCGCATCCATGTTTTAATTAAATATACCACCAAATAAATAAAATAGTAAAATATGACTTCTCCCTTCTTTGTAAGTAAAATAGGCAGCAACATTCTTCTGCGAGTACCTACTACGGCTTCGTAATTTATATCAAACTCCATACGCCAGGTCTCCTTGGAGTCGCTACTTTTCAACGACCAGATCTCCACCCGTACCTTATAATCCATATAAAGACATAAATGCCTTCCAAGCACTACAAGTCCACATCTATCTTTGACCTTACGGTTTTGCAGACAAGGAGGGACAGATGATAGCAACCGAAACTTTTCATCAGCCAAGTCAAAGGCCACAACTTCGTTGTTCATCGAAATCCAATAAATAACATCATTTGCGTAGGTGCCTGTTCCCCTCCTCGTCAGATTTAGTCGACGGGGAATTTTACCTATCGCTCTCCACCCACAACCACTGCCAAGGGTGTACACTTCGACATTTTCCTTGTTATAGTCGAGGTAATGGATTCTAACAACCTTGTACTCTTTGGTTGACCTAGCATACCCAAAGCCACATGCCATATTATAGTACATGTTCGCCTCTCCATCGATTATAAGAACAGGATCAACGTCTTCTTTGTTTACAACTAGTTGAGGAAGATTGGCATATTCTCTGGTAAGGGGATTGCAAATGTAGATGTGATCTAGAATTGCATTGTGGAGTTGATATGTACAAACCAAACCGTTGCAGGAGCCAACAAAGTGATCAGATATCATGTCAGTGTGCATTGGAGCATGATAGATCCTTTTCAGATTTTGACTGTAAATGTATTTCTTATCGTTGCTAATCCTATCACTTACTTGTCCTCCATGGTAAAGTAAAGTTTTGTACTGGTCAATATTGTCAAAGCGACAAGCAAAAAAAAGATTCGACTCCACCTTAGCAGCTAGATTATCATCCCCGTCTTCGCCACCATCGAGATGGTTGAGCAGTCGACGGAGGTGCATATTAGCAAAGTTCCTTCTGCGGATGAGAGTTCCCCATTTCTTACACACTAATTTGCATTCCAAAACAGAGTCAGCTGGAACCCGAGAAAGTATTTCTTGTACGATATCCGAAGGAAGAGACTCCATAGATCCTAAGAAAATTCAGCTAGTTTCGGAAAAAAAACTTATATAAGCGGATGTGCTTTTCTACAATGCTAGAGTTTATACCCTGTTATTATATAGAATCATTATATAGGCTTCATCATCGATTCCTAAAGCAAAACCCAGAGCAAGACAAGAGAGTAATCTAAACTAGGAAACAGAATTGGACTAGAAAAGGAAATCTCAACATTCACTTGACAACCACCATTTGGTATAATATTTCTAGCAACACTCTCTTTTCGTTCTATTTAAAAATATAGGTACAAACATTCCATATCATGGTATAAGTGGGTCGGTTGATTATATACGACGATATAGAATGTAATAATATAAGCCCATATTTAGCATGTAAGACTGATGTCTCCCTTCTTAATTTGCAAGTAAACTTAAACTTCCTTTCACAAGGACCTGCTTGTAATAATCATTCTAAAGACAATATGTTTATATCTTCTTGGCCCTTAAGCAAGGGACACCTTAAAAAAGAATAAAATGAAAAGTTTGTGAAGTCCTAGAAAGAAACTGTAAGCTGCTGCAGCTGGGGATTTTTGTTCTGCTTTTACATTAACAAGTACATAAAAATGAATTTCGGGCATATTCACCAGACAATTACCTTCAGAAAAAAAAAACAAGACAATTACATGCACACCAGTGCAAGACCGGACCAAAAGACACTAATGACTACAGACAAGCATCAGACCCAGCTAGCATTTTCAGCGTTGGAAACTGCTGAATTTACTGATATGACAGGACATCAGGCAGTCTGGTCACATTAGCATTAGCAGTCAATCTAAGGCTCTGGATGGACTGGAGAACACCAATAATGACATTCTCAACATTCACTTGATAACAATCATTTTGCATAATTGCATCATATGCTCAACAATTAGATAGACAGAAAAATACAGAAACGTCCATAAAACCTTGGAATGTAATTTAAGTGAAGAGTTTTAACTAAATATACCACCAAAAGATACAATGGTCTTGCATCACAAAATTAAAATAGGCAGATGACAAGGATTATCACAATGCTGATCACCTGAGTCTGAAACGTGTTGTATCAATTTCCTCCCCCAGAGCAACTCGGTCCAACTCATCAATAACATCATCCCATGGAGTGCGAACCCTGTGTGGACGAGCCTTGTACCTCTTTGAATTTTCTCCCAAAGCTTCCAACGATTCAAAGGTATCTACGTGAGCAATTACTTCAATATGTCTGAAATAACTGGTTGATGCTTCGTTGGAAATCATCTTCAAAAATGTTGTATTCATGTCATAGCAATATAGCATAGATTCAGCATAAAAGAATATAATTTCTCCATTCTTTGTAAGTAAAATAGGCTGAAAGTTCCTTTTACAAGAACCCTATACTACGGCTTCGTAATCTATATCACACTCCATACGCCAGGCCTCCTTCAAGTCGCTACTTTCAATCAAGGACCAGATTTCCAAATGTAATATATCCATATAAAGACACAAATGGCTCCCAAGTGCCGCAAGTCCACATCTATCGCTGTTGTTACGGTTTTCCATACAAGGAGGTACATATACCAATCTCATCTCTTCCTTAGCCAAGTCGAATGACACAACCTTGTTGTACGCAGTCCAATAAATGGCACCATTTGCATAGGTACCATTCCTCGACGTATCCAGGCGATAGGAAATTTTACCTACCGCTCGCCACCCACAACCACTGCCAAGTGTGTATACTTCCACATTTCCTCCCTTATACTCGAGGTAATGGATTCTAACAACCTTGTACTCATTGGTTGACCTAACATACCCAAATCCACATGCAATGTGATTATACATGCAAGCCCCTAATTCCGGGCCTTCTCCCTCTATATGAAAACGATCAGGATCAAGGTCTCCATCCTTTGCAACTAGTTCTGAAAGATAAACATATTCTCTGGTAAGGGGATTACAAATATAGATGGGATCTAGAACTAAATGGTGGGGTTGAATTGCACAAACCAAACCGTTGCAGGAGCCAACTAAGTGATTATGTAAAGGTTTATTGTGCATAGGAGGATGATAGATCCTTCTCAGATTTTGACTGTAAACGTATTTCTCATCAATGCTACTAATCCTATCACTTAGTTGTCCACCATTGAAAAGCAAAGTTCTGTAAACGTCCGTGTCCACAATGCGACAAGCAAAGAAAAGACATGGCTCCACCTCAATATCAGCTAGATTATGGTTTCCGGCGTCGCCACCATGGAAAATGTTAAGAAGGCGACTGAGGTGCATATTAGTAAAGTTAACTTACTTCCCCTAATGAGAGTTACCCATTTCTTACAAACTAATTTGCACTCTAAAACAGATTCAGGTGGAACCCGAAAAAGGATTTCTAGTACGATATCCGAAGGAAGAGACTCCATAGATCCTCCTAACAACACAAATCAAAAACCAAAAAGTTAGATGAAGACTAATTTCAGCGGAATTGCTAAATTGAGTTGAGACAATCTCGAGTGATTTGAGTGATCAAGGAAATCTAGCTTCAATAATTCCGTAAGTACTGATACTAAGAAAAGCAAATCAACTAATAACTCGGAAAACCAAATCCCTAATAAGAGACAGACAAAACAAAAATTAAATTAAATTGATGCTAAAATTGAATGTTACCGGTGATTTCGGAGAACGCTATCAAAAATTGCGACCGAAAGAGAAAGTGAGTTGAGAAGAGGGCAAAACATCGTTGACTTGATTTTGGGGATTTTTATGTTTTTCTTTGGTTTGCTCGTTGTGACCATTTCCCCCTTTAGCGTTTGGCTGTGCAAGCAAGTTTTTAACCCTTTTTTTTTTTTTTTTTTCTTCTAATAATAAAAGAAGTTTGATAATTCATGATAAAATTAAATATATATTGATTATACAAACCACCACAAAAGATACATAATTTTTTATGTAGCCATATTTTGATTTATGCATCAACTTATTTTCCGTTGTCACTAATAAAACGATGTACTCCCGCCGTTTCAAGAAAAATTATACTTTCACTAATGCGTAGCTATTATGCAAACCACCACAAAGGAATGCGTAACACATCATGCAGCCATATTTTGGTTTATGCATCGGCTAATATTCCATTTCAGGAAAAGTGATACTTTTACCCTGTGTTAGGAAAAATGATATTTTCACGCTATGTTAGGAAAAATGATATTTTCACCTCGTGTAGGAAAAATGATACTTTTAATACTTTCGCGTCGTGTCAGGAAAAATGATATTTTCGTGCCGTGTTAAAAAAAATGATACTTTCCCACCGTGTCAAGAGAAATGATACTTTCACGGCATGTCAGGAAAAATGATATTTTCGATTTCTTCGGTCGGTCGTCCCACCATGGCAGCGGTCATCTAGTAACTTTCGTATTCATGATTGGGAACGGTTACTGTAACACTCCGTGTTTTTAGCATGGCGCATGCTGAAAGATGCGTCATGGCCTGAGATGAAGCTTCATCCAAATCTTCTTTGCATAGTGAGATGCATATGGCAAAGGGCCAATGTTTGGTGCCAAGGAAGGCATATCGCGAGGGAATATTGGCAAAAGTCCAATGTTGCATCATCATGACGCATTAGGCCAGTTGGGTAGGTGGCCTTGAGCTTGGAGCGTAATCATTGCGCATTATGAAAGTTATTGGCCTAGAGCCAGTACCGCACAATCATTGTGCAACAGTCCACAGAGGGCTGGCGAACGGGTGTGGCGCAATCATTGTATGCAATGATTGCGAAAGAACACAATGATTGCGAGGTAACGCAATCATCTCGGAAGAACGCAATGATTGCGAAGTAACGCAATCATTGCGCTGGAACGAAATCATTGCACGCAAGGATTGCGATGAACAGTGAAACGCAAAGATTGCGATGAACAGTGAAACGCAAAGATTGCGATGAACAGTGAAACGCAAAGATTGTGGGGAGTTGATGAAGGATTTTTGGTCTTCTTTCCATACTTGTAGAAATTCCATTAAGACATATATAGGAAGGGGTAGTTGTTTGAAGGTGCATATGCGGACTATGTACCAAGTAAGCTTCATAGCTTAGCCGGAAGAGTATAAATGATGCCTAAGGCTCATTTATAGTTGTGTAACCTTTCCATTGGGGCATGTGATGCGAAGGCATTACTATGCCATGCCGCGGACCCGATGATGCATAATTATTATGCATCTTGACGGAATGGATTATACGGACCAGGCCATTACCACTATTGCTTGGCCACGGCCTAGAAAACGAGTTGGAATAAGTCGCTTGTCCCTTCTTGGATAAACTACGGTCTGTGCTTGATTCCTTTAGAGTAGGGAAGGATATGTAAGCAGCCGCAATGAGTTACATCATTGAAGGTCCATCTCGTTGGCCCATCATATCATCTAAGCTCGGTAAATCGATGCAAGAGATTATTGTGGCCAGACTTGATGAGGTTTAGTTGCATGCCAATAAGTGGATGCTCATACTACCTATCAATTTACGAAGAGTTTGTAAGCGAAGCAACGTAGGAAATGGCAAGGGCTTGGTGCGGACACTACAAGAAAACTTGGCTTTAGCGACCATTTTCTTTCCAACTACTGTGGGTATAACCCTCTGACAACCGGTCCTGGCAACTAGAAAAAACACTGGTTGACAGAAGTCTCTAATCACTAGTTTTTAACTACTAAAATATCATACATGTAGTTATTTTATTTCATCCACAATGACTCGGTAATTAAAAGGTGCACGAGATGCTATAAATTTCCAGCTACTTTCTTTAGCCACCATAACAATCTGTTGGTTGACACATATACCCTCTATGGCGTTGATAATAGCTTCCAACCGCTATTGTTTGACAAATACAAAATAAACTAGAAGTTATACATTTCTAGCTATCAAAGTTAGCCTCCAAAACTATCTATAAGAGGACACCTTTTCCAGCTATGAAAGTATGTGCGTGGTTATTAGCTTTCAACCACCGTGTTTTGACAACTAAAACGTGCATTGGAAGCTGCATATTACGATCCCCTATTATTAGCCACAAAACAATCTACCGACACAAAACTACCTTGACCATCAAATCAACTACTCTTTGTGTCCCAAAATCTACCCAGTAATCCAAAATGTGCATTACAATCACTTTGACATATTACACAAAAACAATCAAAGTAATCCGTAGTTTGTGAAATTTTGTATATTGAAAAGGAAAATTTTGGGGGGAAATAAACCAATACCTGGAATTATTTTAACACGATAAAATAATACTACTTAATTCGTGCGGTATAAAAATTTAAGGTCACTAGTTAAGTATTGGGAACTTGATCTAGCTTTATTGGAAACCATTTAGAGAATTAAACTTTTTTACATGTGATTTCGTCAGGTTTACTCCATCCAACACCCAAAATGTATCAAGTTGAATTCTTTTTGAACATGATAAAACTTATACTCAAGTACGTTGGTTTTAGTACATAAATAGTTTGTTTTAGAAACTCAAGATCACTCGTTTATTATTGGAAACTTGATCTAATTTTACTCAACCATTTGCAACATGTAACTCTTAATTAATATTCATTCAATTACATAGGATGCGCTCAGGGGCATCATCTTAAAAACTTGGAAATCGGGTGATGAGAATGATATGAATCATATTAATTGAAGTATCATAACTACGTACACTAGGTGAGCCCGCACTTAGGTTCCGAGCGCCAAGGTCATTAATAATTTTTCAAGAATTGAAAAGTCGGTATAGTATTGACATACCCAGATTCAAGGGTTTGTCTACCCTATTTTAGACCAGTAATCATCTTTTACAACATATTTGTTTGCATTTGACTTGGCGTATGGATCTGAGTCAACCCATGACTAGACGCGAGTCAGATATCAGACTTTTTTTTAATTATTATTGATTTTGAGTCAGATCTGACCCGATATCCGATTCAGACCCAATTTTTGAGTCATAGGACCAAATCACTATCTCACATATTTTTGATTCAAATGAGTTCAACCTGACTCAAAAAATAAATATATTGAACCAAATCCAGATAAATCAGGTGATTTCAGTCAAACCCACACAAGGCAAATCCATAAAAACAACCAAACATGGTATAACGGTAAAAACAACCATCCGTCGGTCTATCTTGCCCACCCATTCCATTATATATTAATCCAACGATAAAAATAATAAAAACACAGGGCTTGTCATACGGATCGGTGACATGTCCCAAAAAATTGCACTAATTCATTCTCAGCAGGGTACACGGACACCACACACTAGAAACCTATCCTTTTCCTTATCCTAAACCTTATCGGTGACATGTCCCAAACTAACCCTAAACCTTATCCTTTCCCTTCATTTCATTTTACTCTCATCTTCTTTTCTTCCCTTCCCATCCTCCTCTCTCAGCGTCGCAACTCCTTACACTCTTCTTCTTCATTAACTGAAAATCTTAGATGAGTGGATCAATTTCTTAATCTACAGAAAATCGACGACACAGATGCGAGAAAAAAAGGAAGGTAAATCCTTCGATCCCGTCTCTCTGTAGATTTTTTTCTTCCGATTTTAGAATTACAAATCAAGGGTTTTAATTACAAACTTGTTGATGGAGTATTGATTTGCTGAACATGGTTACTCTGGTGTTGGATTTAGGGTTACAGGCTTACAGCTTAAGGGCTTGTTTTTCTGTTGGAATCACTGAACAACCAAAGGTAAAACTCATCTTCCAAATTCATTGACGATGCTCCAATATGATGCAATTGGGGCTTTCTTTGATCAATTTGTTTGATTTTGCAGATGATGCTGATGTTCTTTCAAGGTTTTGAGCAAAATCTTAGGATCAAGATTACTCATTCTCAAGAGATTGAACCACTAGGCGCTGTTGGACCGGAGCTTTGATTGATGACACTTGTGAGCCATTATTTGTCCTCTACAACGATAGGGATGTTATTAGTCGATACCCACTCAAGGAGATAGTCGAATTCCATGACTTTGTACTAGTACCTAGATTATCATTGGAGGAAATCCCTAGCTTGTTAGATGTTTTTGATTACCTTTTTTATGGTTTAGATTTGATTATTTTTTGGTTTTTGGATCTGTAGGTGAGAAAGGAAGAAGGATTAGAAAATTTATTTTTGTAGTACAAAAATTGGTTTGTATTTTATTTTATGTTGTCTTAGGAAACCTAAGAAAGGAATATGGTGTAATCTTTTTATTGTTTACATATTCATTTTTGTTTCATCTGTGCTTGTTAATTTGCAGTCATGCAGCAGTAGAACTGGCATCTTTCTCAAGCATGTTTATGGTCAGCTTATTGACAGTCATTCTCATATAATGTTCATTGCTTCAGAATAGCATATTAACCACTAGTTTTATGTTTGGGAAGAACTGATTGGGTGTTATTGTTGTAATTTACAGAAAGTGTGCAGGAAATGAACATAAGCAAAGATAAAGTAAGTTTTTTAAATACCGAAGTTGTGGAGTTCTTTAAGATCTTCTTGAACTGCATTAATATGTGTTTTAAATTGTAATGATCTCTTATAAGTAACTTTTGCTTATTCTTCACTTTTTCAATGCACATGCTGCATAGAAGTCCCTTCGGAAACGAGGCCTTATCCAAGCATCAGAAGTCGCCTCAAACTTTTGTTGAGGGTTTTGTCTTGCACTACCACATATACTGGAACTAAATGAGGAGGCCTCAAAGGATCCTATTTGATCCAAACTTATTTGTCTTGCATTGGTTTGCATTTAAAATTTTAAATATAGATTATATGAATAATCAGTTGGTTATGTTGTTCGAAGTCTTACGATATCATAATTATGCTTATCTTTGATATCAGATAGTAATCTATCGGTGGCTCATGCACGTTATAAGTGCCAAATGGGTCTTTAAAGATCCATGCTCAAATTTCGGAATTTTAAGGACTCCATCTGTATCTATCTCTCTTCCAATATCTTGTTATTTCGTTATGGATGTTAAACTAAATAACCATAGGGAATGTACACACACAATAGGTGAAAGAGAACCAAATATTTCATTTGCTTATATGTGACTCTAATCCCTATATGCAAACTAGGATTACTATCTCGTTAATCTAATGTTCTATGCCTTGATTTCATATTTAAATGTTTATATTTTCACTAGGCAGTGGACGGAATAATAAATCGTTTATTTTCCGTGGGAGACTTGCATAAGGAAGAAGCTAACGTGATAAATGATGACCAAATGGAAATTTCATCATTTACTACTTCAATAAAGAGTATATGGTAGCACCTGATTTTGTGGGATGTGTTGGAAGCGTACTAGCGTGTTAGAAAACTAGGACTACAATATATGTTGATACTCAACGCTCATCATGCTAAAGTCAAGGTAATGAAATGAGTTTTTTTAGTCTTTGCCACAGTTATATATTCTCAATCCCTGTGATACTGCGGGAAAATGAATGTTTCCTTATGATTACACTGACACTTAAAACAACTGTAACTGATAACTTTTATTTGTATTTGATTTGGTATCTCTACATTTCAGCAACACATAGGGTTGATTCATAACCTTCTTGCAATTTACTTTCACAAGGTGCTGGAATTCCTAAACAATTGGTAACGATGTGGCCACAGACAAATAAATAAGTCATTTGAAGGGTTCCAAACCATTGTACAGCTTCTTAAGACATACAAGGCCAAGCTTGTTGTCTTCCCTAAGGCATGCAGGAAAATTCAAAGTAATTTTTCTTCTGCCGCATTTTCTATGCTATCATGCTGGTACCTTTTTTAGGAGCTTCTGTTTAGGCACGATTGAACCATTCTCTGGAATCTATTTATATTTTTTAGTATATTAATTTGCATTTTTGTGGTGTTATCATAACCATACTCTCTAAATTTGTTAACTTAACTATTCTCGGGAAGCTGCTTGTGAATTTTGACGAGGCAGAGAGATAGGTAGTGGATCTTGCTGTACTACATTCTGTTCATAACGACTTAGGAGATTTAGTACTAATTGACGTTGGTAGTTATTTTTTCATGGATTATTGGGGAAATATTTCAGTGAATCCAAAAGAGTCGGGTTTGATGATATTTCAGAACCTTAAAACTTTCGATTCATTGAACACCTATTAAGTTCTTTCAAGTCTATAACAATTCTCTTTCATTTTCTCACCTTACTTATTTTGATTTGCAGACATGGGAATATAACTTTGTCAACAAATCAGCATGGGTATTTTAGTGAAGACGATTTACACTGCTGGAGTTATAACGGTGTCTTGAACATTGAAGGTGGTTGCGATGCTAAGTGTATTGATCTCTTTAGAGCGAAAGAATCAGAGATTTCAGAATGCCATCTAGTTTGAAATTGGTAACTTTGTATACCTTTTCTTGTGTTGTATTGGTAGAGATGTTTTACACGAGTTTTGCTTACAGCAACTTGTGTTGGAAAATTTGTTTTTCGAGGAGCATACTCATGAAGTATGTTACAGAAATATAAATACATTACATGCAACTTGGAATTATATATGATATAAAACAGTTTCTTCCCACAAGCACTCTTGTATAAACTTGGCAATTTTCTCTTTCTAATGAGATTTTCCCCATCTGGTCATATGTTCTAAAAATCAAAGGAAAATAGGTTGTAGAAATAATCTGCAAATGGGTGTGCCATGTTATATAGCATTCTGATCATTATTGTTGTTACCGCTGTTGCAGACAACACTCAAGCTATAGAGATCCACAGCCCAGTTGAAGGTGTTCCTTCAGAAATATTGGATCCAATCATTTCTGCAGTGAGAGCTTAGCTAAGTAAAGATTCAGACTCTGAGCCGCTAGTAGTGAGAGCATAGCTAAGTAAAGATCTAGACTCTCAGTCATTCAATCCCTGATTAGGCCAGTGTGTCCTCTATATATGTATATTGTAGTTGGATGTTTTGAATAAATTTTGGAATATTTAATTTGTAATGTCAATGAGTCGGTGATGTTGAATTTTATTATCAAAATGGTATTTGATATTCTTGATAGACTACCCTCTTGCAACTCAAATATGTAGCGGGACAAGACTTTGAGCAACACTAATAACATCATGGCCAACTGATTGTGTATGGCTCAAACCTATGAGAAGCCGAATTAACCTTGTCTGTAGAGATTTTCACCAACTCAACTAATACCTGTTCCAACTGAAAGAAGATGGATAAAAACCTTGACCAACAAAAAAGTTGTGGCAGAACCTTTGAAACATCTGAAAAAACAAAGGCTGAAATTCTTATCCAACGAACACTTCAAAAGCTTGAACTCTTGAGACACTAATATTTAGTGGGAGAACACGCTCTTCCATCGAGACATATAGCAGTTACAACCCTTCACCAGCATTCGCAAAAACTAAAAGTTTGTAAGTTAAATCCTTTAGCGACTGACAACGTTTTATAATTGTCCACCTCTTCCAGCAATGCTCAAGCCTTTAACAACGAGTATTTTTGTGGGTTAAATTGTTCAGCAACAAATGATATATGCTTTACCAACGACAGTTAGTCGTTACCGGACAATTGTGCCGACTAAAGCTTGAGTCGCTTTATCATAGTTGAAAGATATCTATTCTAATAACATAGTTGGTACAGATCTTTAGCAAATCAAGCTTCAGCAGCAGAGCCTTTCCGTTGCCATGTCGGTTGCTATCGAGCTCCGGACACCAAAAAAGGCCATGTACCGACTGAATCCCGGTAGTCACTAAATCCCAATTTTCTTGTAGTGCCTATGCCTAAGTCCACGCCTTAAGCCTTAAGTCTGGACAAGACCCGACGGTATGACGGTTGCTCAGCTAGCTAGGAAATTCAGTGATGAATTCCATACGTTGAGGAAAAGCCAGATATGCATGCGAATTGCATTGGCATTGGCCTAATGGCCATATACCCTTCTGCGGACAAGGGTGACTTTGGAAAGGTGTGGAAGCTTAAATAGCTGCATCATGCTCCACGAGCATGCTTGCAAGGGAAAATGAGCGTGCATTTGCCCGGGGATGAGGACTGGATCGTAGCTTCATCATGGCGCATCGGGGAAGTTACGACATGCGGGACGACGCGCCAAAGGCATAATTTTCCGGTCCGTCACAGTTGGTATCAGAGAAAGTTTCGAGGAAACACTATGGACTTGTGCGGAGTGGACTCGTCAAGAGAGTGTTTTCCTTAATAGAAAACTTAAAGTTGGAGAGTAGGCCAACTTTTACGCGGAAAGAGTTTGTAACTGATTTGCAAGTTACTTTGCAAATCGAGTTGAGCATGTATAAGTACTGTGAGTTTGACAGGCCTTTGTGGCACCCCGCTTACGAGCATCCGGAAGACCGTTTGGGACAGTGCGTATACAATGGGACTGATCATCCCCACACGTTGGCACTGGCCAAGGGTGTGCGTTTTCAGGCCCGGCTAGCATCACACTTACGAGTGGAAACCCGGTAAATCTGTCAGGGATGGTGGCTTGCATCTAACTGCACTTGCATTAGAGATTGGTCCTCGTAGTATTGCGTTGAGTTTTGCCTGTCATTTCGATGACATCTTTAAACCTTGTGAACCTTAGGGATTCTTGGGTGGTGGTATGAGACGCCATCTAAGATACCTTGTTGAGATATCCTCTTGGCACTGGTCAATTGAGATTCTTGGTAACGTTGTGGGCACTTTTTGGATTCCTGGGAAGGTGGTATGGGACATTTGCTCAGAAGGTCTAAATTGTTTTTCATGACAACTTGAAGAAACCTGTGATTTCTGAGCATCTGGTATGGGACTTTTGCTCAGGAAATTCAAACCGAAGAGTTTGTCCACAATAGTTTTTATTTTGAATTTCGAAGACGAAATTCTTTAAAGGGGTGAAGAGTGTAACACCCCGTGTTTTTAGCATGGCGCATGCTGAAAGATGCGCCATGGCCTGAGATGAAGCTTCATCCAAAGCTTCTTTTCATAGTGAGATGCATATGGAAAAGGGCCAATGTTTGGTGCCAAGGAACGCATATCGTGAGGGAATATTGGCAAAAGTCCAATGTTGCATCATCATGACGCATTAGGCCAGTTGGGTAGGTGTCCTTGAGCTTGGAGCGTAATCATTGCGCATTACGAAAGTTATTGTCCTAGAGCCAGTACCGCACAATCATTGTGCAACAGTCCAGAGAGGGATGGCGAACGGGTGTGGCGCAATCATTGTACGCAATGATTGCGAAAGAACACAATGATTGCGAAGTAACACAATCATCTCGGAAGAACGCAATGATTTCGAAGTAACACAACCATTGCGCTGGAACAAAATCATTGCACGCAAAGATTACAATGAACAGTGAAGCGGAAGTGATGAAGGATTTTTGGTCTTCTTTCCATACTTCTAGAAATTCCATTAAGACATATATAGGAAGGGGTAGTTGGTTGAAGGTGCATATGCGGACTATGTACCAAGTAAGCTTCATAGCTTACCCGGAAGAGTATAAATGATGCCTAAGGCTCATTTATAGTTGCGTAGACTTTCCATTGGGGCATTGATGCGAAGACATTACTATGCCATGCCGCAGACCCGATGATGCATAATTATTATGCATCTTGACGGAATGGCCTATACGGACCAGGTCATTACCACTATTGCTTGGCCATGGCCTAGCAAACGAGTTGGAATAAGTCGCTTGTCCCTTCTTGGATGAACTATGGTATGTGCTTGATTCCTTTAGAGTAGGGAAGGATACGTAGGCAGCCGCAATGAGTTGCAGCATTGCCGGTCCAGCACGTTGGCCCCTGATAGGTGTAGAATACTCCGTATTTACTATCTAGTATTTATGCTTTCTTTGCTATTTTTCGTGTGAATTATGTATCTTATGTTCGCTTTTGAGTTTCATATGTACTTTTGAGTCATTACGAGCAAAAGAAGGAGAAATCATCCATTTGGAGCGAAAAGAACAAGGATCGTCCATTTTGCCAAAAGAGATACGGAATTATCATTGCATGAAATATACTATGGGCAGTTGTGTAGGCATATCGGATGCTAGAATCAACAATTATGAAGTTATTGGGCTAAATGGAGTTATGTGAGCTTCTTAGCCCATAAGGCATGTTGGGCTTGAGTTGCAGTTGGAACAAAATAGGGAATGGGCTCGGCTGTAGTGTATGGGTTTGAGGTACTGTTGATGGACCGACATGGCCTGGTGGTTGGGTTCCTGGGACTGTAAAATAAGCTGTCGACTGATGGAATGAAGGTAAGGGAAGAGATGCAGCAGACTGAGTCGATCATCGGTCGATAGCTCGACAGATGATATGCTGCTGCCGGTGATCAATGATAGTCATGGACGATGGAGAGAGCATGAGTCGTGAGAAGCTGCTGGTGGTGTTGATGGAACTTGTGATCGGTATTTGGTTTAGGTTTGCTGAACAGGTATTGCACGATGGCCGTGATGGTGACGTTAAAAACCACAAATGGATTCCTAAAATCGTAGTTCAGCTGGGTGTCCTCTCAGTAGCTTGCAAAACTTGTCGAGCAGTCTTTGCTTGATTCTCCACAGTAGGGTTGGTCTCCAGGAAACGCCTAGCAAAGTTGGCGGCAGTGCTGAAGTTCTCTCCCTTGTAGCAAACTGTCATTTCATTCAGCAAAGCAAGTCTAAGATGATCTCCTTGACTTCATCAACTTCCCTCCTCGACTCCACAGCAATCAATGGAATGGTGTGCAGGATACCAAGGAAGAGCTTTAGAGCGCCAGTAAAACTTCCCGTTTGTGGTTAACTTGTAACCAGCCTGAAGCCTTTCTTCCAACTCAGAAAACTTAAACACGAGAGCAGGAAGCTATGCTGAGCTGAGCTGTGGATGATATATGTTCGGTAGAGAACTCGTGGTGACGGAAGGAGGAATTAATGGGGACGCTGCCATCAACTGATCGAGACAGGGAGGTTGGTGCTTAGTTAACGGAGTGAGAAGGTGATTCTCATGCAACTGGAGTCGAAGTGAACGTTCTCATCTAAACTGGCAGCGTTGTTGGCTTCTGTTAGTGAGACGACGAAGAATGGCAGTGATGTTTGCTGCTGCCATTACGAGGGAGTTTGGTACGAAGTTGCAATGGTTATGGAGCTTGGAAGAATGGAGGTTTGCAAGGGTATGGTCAGTGGTGATCGATGGTTGAATGGAAGAAAGATTGAGGATGGAACTCGACAGAAAAGAATGGCTTGAGGCAGAGTATGGATGGAGACTTTCTACTACTTTGTGTTGTCCCGGTAAAGCTGAGAAATGCATGGCAACGAGTTTGAATAAATGGGCTCAGGTGTATTTGGGGTGAGATGAAATGAGTTAATGGGCTGGGCTTCTACAGCTGCTACACAAGACCAATGGGATGCGTATTGCAGCTTCTTTGCATGCCCAAGCTTTGGCCATGACTTATGGAACTGTGGCGAATTTGGAATCAACTTTTGCACGGGACACAATTGAAGAGGAGGTGCACTTTCCTATTTTTCTTAGGTTTCCTAGTTTTCTTAAAGGAGAGGTTACAAAACTCTATATATATAGGGAAGCCTAGGCACAAATCTTAATATCTTTGAAATATATCTACTACTACTTTTTTTCTAGGGTTTGCAATATGATAGAATTTATTCTTCTTCTTGTTATGAACTCCTTGAATATGAGTACTTAATTTTATTATTGGTTATGGAATAATTGGATTTCACATAATATGGTTTTTGATATGATAAATTAGTTTTGTCTCCATACTTTATCGTTTATGATTCACAATTTATAGTGTTATATGATTTGAATGCTTGTTTGATCGAGTCGCGAATCGGTTGAGTTTGTTGTCATCTCTATTGCTAGTTTAGGGTTTATTATACGTAAAAGTGATACTCCTTGAATGCAAGTAGCATAAATATGATTATGGTTTGTAGTAATATTTTCTTATGATCATATGTGAATCGTAACCTTTGTTAAATTGAATTAGTGCGCTTTCCACGTTCAATTGCTTTGATTGGCCTGATTTCATAGAACTTAATGCATCTAGGGAATTAAACTTGATTAGTGCTTTTACACGTTAGGTTGTTCTTTTAGATAGAACTCATACTCGCATCTTTTAATGTGTTTGTTGATGACAAAAGGAGATTTGCGGGATATTCTTGCGATCAAGATATTCTAGGGCTTTTGATAAAAGTTGAGATTAAATATCAATTCTAATTATTGTTTTGAAAGCATGTTAGTGAATGAAGATGAATCCTTAACCAATATCTTTTCTATTTGATTTGTTTGCTTATTTCTTTATTTGCTTTTATTTTACTTTAGCATATAAAAATCAAAAAACCCCTGGTGATTATTTATAAGAAACCAATAATATTTTGACAACCTAGACCTCTCTGTGGGATCGATCCTTTCTTGCCCTTGCTATATTTATATTTTGAGTAGTAAGAAAGTGTAAATTATTTTTGACGCATACGACAGCGATCAGCCCCTCATATCATCTAATCTCGGTAACTCGATGCAAGATATGATTATGGCCAGACTTGATGAGGTTTAGTTGCATGCCAATAAGTGGATGCTCATACTACCTATCAAGTTATGAAGAGTTGGTAAGAGAAGCAACGTAGGAAATGGCAAGGGATTAGTGCGGCCTATGCCTAAATCCACGGCTTAAGCCTTAACACTACAAAAATTATTATCTTTAGCCACATCCAGATTGCGTGGCAATTGTCTAAATATCTGTGGCAAAAATTTCCTTGCCACGGCTAACTGGGCGTGACAAATAGTCCCGTGGCTAATGGTATTAGCTACGATCTTAGCCACGGTTTCTTATCGTGGCAATTAACACATGGTCATTTGCTACGGGTCGCATGCATCACTATTTAGCGCACATGTGTGCCCTGATTTCCCGCAATTGCCACGTATTTGGCCTTGGGAAATGATCACTTCACAACTAATTCTTATATATTCTTGTTTGTACTTTCAATAGCTTAATTTTTAGCATGTTATACTAAATCATTCACCAAAAGTACAAGTAGCTAGGAAAAATATACCGAAAGATTTCATTCATTTATTAATAAAATTCAAATACATATAAAAGATTCAAAATAGAAATAAGCTACCAAGTCAAATAATATAATTGCCAATTCATGATACTAAAATGAAACAAAATACATGATGGCATGAAGTACTGGAACTGGAATAAGCTAGGAGGCTTTATGTACTCGAATCAACATTATGTTTTCACGAGTTCCCCATCCTTTGACTTGCTTCCTTGAGTTTTATAGTCAAGACTCAAGAGATCCATCCAAGGATATTCTACTGCCATCACTAGACCTCCCTACAACTTTAAGATTATATTCTGAATTTCACCCCAACCGGACTTGGTTGTTGTCCCTTTAGATCTTTCAAATGAGATTATTTTCCACCGAGTACATCCAATACAATTAGAGAGCCTTGAGCATCAGCTGTCACCAATCAACATGAGATCACAAACATCAAAATGGTAAAAGATATTTCCCATCAAAAAATGACGTGTCATGAATTTTTAAGAAGGATTAAGTTATCCTTCTGTAATTATGTTTATCCCATAGTTCTTTATCTATTATTTTCAAATGACCGAAATCAACTATTCTATAAAACCACATTATTATGGCAAGAAGGAATTTTTGGTAATACAGTTCATGGATGAGAAATTACCTGGTTTGATAGATCTGTATCGCCTTCTTGACAAGAAGAAGATGCATATTCATCTGAATCCATTGCTTGAATGTTACCCTGGACCAAAACTGAAATGGATTGCTTTAATGTAACCATCTACCATCTTACGAGCTTGCTATTAGTCTCCCTGATTCTCAAATAAAGAAGTTATACCATTTTCATTTTATGGTGGAAGTGTTGTTGTTGAAACCACACTAGCAACAAGGAAAAAAAGTTTGAAACTATAAAAAAGGAATGGTCTTAACTGTGAAATTCAAAATGGTAGAAATCGTGTGAGCCCTACCAGTTAGAAGAAGATTCCTCAACTGGAGTCCTGAAGCTGCAATTCTTGAGGTTATAGTTCTAAAACAAAATCAAAAAGATATCAGCAAAAGCATTTGATTTCATAATTGATTGAAAAATTGTGAATAATAGGCTTATGTTTCCAAATTCTTATATCTTACTCCATAAACATAAAGAAAATGGAAAATAAAAATACAAACCTGTAATGAATTTGAATTAAGGAACCACCGCCCATGGATTATAGTCAGTATTTTTTGTCCTTGTTCAATATACACTACAAAATAGAATTCAAATATCCCTTCTGGATTACTTGATGTATTTGATTGAGTCACCATAAAATATAATTCCCAAATTCAGTTTGTAATTTCCTCAAACACAAAATATGCATCGTATTATATATATCATACATAAACCCATAGAAAAATAAATTGAAAATTCAGGTAAAATGAAATTAAAGGATAATCGTACCAGAAAATTAAGGGAACACGTAAAAAAAATTCTTTCCATCTTGGCGGAAGTACAACCCGAGCTATAAATCAATGAAGTATTACACAAAATAAAGAAACTATTTGATTTCTTTACTTCGAACCTATACGTATTGAAGAAGATAAACTACCATGCTAAAAAAAATGTATGAACGAACTAAATTTGGTAAAAAAAAAAAACTAAAAATACTACTTCAAAACTTAAGTTCAGAAAATCAAAGAAACACCTAACTTACTTGCAGGATTCCCATTTACTGTACAGAGAAGTATGGGTGTTTCTTTTTCTAAGTTACATAGTTTTTCTGAGATACATGGTTCAGAAAAAGAGGAAGAAAGGAGTTAAGGGAAACTGGGAAGTGGGGAGTTATTTTTTGGTGAAGAACGTGTGAATTTGGAAACATGGGTTGTTCATGTGAACTTTTTTTGGAAGATTAAACGATGTAGTGAGATATTAGCTACGGGTGGTACCTTATTGTCCCGTAACAAAAAACCCATAATACCCACGACTCACTGTGTCGTGACTAGAGGTCATTCGGCTGACTAATCCATTATAAAACTGATCTCGTGGCAAAACATCATTTGGCCGTATCAAATGAGTGACCTATTTGCCACAACTATCAGTTAGGTGTGGAAATATGTGAACAATAGCCACGGATCTAAGAATCCGTGGCAATAGGGTCGTGGCTAAAACTCAATAATTTTGTAGTGTAAGTCTGGACAAGACCGATGGTATGACGGTTGCTCAGCTAGCTAGGAAATTCAGTGATGAATTCCCTACGTTGAGGCAAAGCCAGAGATGCATGCGAATTGCATTGGCATTGACCTTATGTCCATATACCCTTTTGCGGACAATGGTGACTTTGGAAAGGTGCGGAAGCTTAAATAGCTGCATCATGCTCCACGAGCATACTTGCAAGGGAAAATGAGCGTGCATTTGCCCGGGGATGAGGCCCGGATCGTAGCTTCATCATGGCGCATCATGGAAGATACAGCCTGTGGGGCGACACGCCAAAGGCATAATTTTCCGGTCCGTCACAGTTACATGGATTACAGAGCTATCCGGGGGATTTTCAACAACCATAAGGGCAACTACAATTAGTTTGTCATGCCAGGTGGATGGACAAACGAAAATGATTAACTTAACGAAAAAAGTTCACCGAATTTTGCACCGAGTGGTGTGGTTCTAGAAGCGACGGCTTTTTATGATTGTTGGATATTGCATGCTCTGATATTTTTTCAAAAACAAAATTTTAAATCGCAAAGGTGCGCATGCCTAGTATGCAAAGGTACGCATACCTAGTATGCAAACGAGAAAAGATTCATGGATTCCTGAACCCGTTTTGTCTTAAAGATATACATACCCGGCACAAGTTGCAATATATAAAACCATAAAGATTAATACTGCAAAATCATCTTCCAAATAACTTAGAATTTAAATAAATAAACCTAAAAACATTGCATGATGAAAACCTTTGGAAATAACTATGTGTACTCACAGTAATTGCTATTCCAAAACTTAGTTATCATTCTTAAAACACAAGAATAAATTCTCATAAGAAGTTTCCTAGATATTAAGGCCTCCAAAAAATTCTTTATCATCCCCGAACTCCTTGTCATCAACAGCCATTGGAACATAAGGTTCAAGAAGAAAGGAGTCAATTCCATCAAACCTTCTAGACTGATGCCGAACTAGGGCCTTCTGAATTTCGAGAGTCCTAAAAACAATAGCCTTTAATTATTTGCTGAATCTCCTTTCTTGTTTCAATCAACTCTTCAAGAACACCAGAAAAGTTCTGAAGATTTAAAGGAACATATCTTGGTTTCCTCACATTCCTTCTTTTTCTTTTCAAAGTTGATGGAACGGGAGATTTATCTTTTTCCTTCATGATTGATGGCTTAACAATCATATTAATATTTTTTTCCATCAGAAGACATAATGCTTGGATTCTCCATACAAGTATGAGATTGTGAGAGGAATTCAAAAATCGGGATCAACAAGCAATCTTGTGATAAAAAGAGTTTTTTAGAGAAGGAAAAAGGAATGTAGTGTTACAGAACCTTTATACAAAAGAAGATTCATGTGCGCACAATTCTCAACCCTACAGAAAGAAAAATTGTCGATTTTAAACCTCTTTTATTGGTCAAACAGGGAAAGTCTTTTCAAAATCAATTAGATGTTAAAAGATGGAAGAATTCCAAACAGGCGAAAAATAAAACAAAAAAATAAATATTTTCCTAAAGCCTGAAGTGTGCAAACTCTTGTCTATTTTGAAACAGGCATATGAGACAAGATACACCAACAACACAATTAAGTTGTGCTGGGGTGAACAATAATCTGTCCACCATAACCTTCTTGAACGGAATTCTTAGAACCTTGTTTCACAGACTGTTTAGACCGTATTATTTTTTCTAGTGGTCTAATCTTTTCTTTTGAAATTAACTTCTTTGGAGAAGAGATGAGTTTACATACCTCAGACGACTTCTGAACAAATTTGAGCTTGTTTACTAATCTATTTGCTCTTCATTGAAGTTTGTTGACATATCTTGTATTATGTTTGTACTTGAAATATTTGGAGAGTTCATGACCCTTGAAAGTACAATAGAACATGTCAATATGGAGGATGGTTCAGACGCCATAGATGTGCAAGCTACTAGACAAATGGTAGAATCTGAAAAATTAGAAATAAAATTTCCAGTAGACAGAGAGAATCCATTTTATCCTCCAAGGTGGTTGAACTTTCTTCTGAAAGAATATCTAGGTTGATGTACGTATTGCTACACTTATCAAAACCAATATTTTCACAGAGGAGTGCAACGCTTGATTTTTTGTCTTCATTATAATCATAATGATCATACATTTCATCAAGAGTTGCGGCAAGACCTTTGTTTCCAATGTATTTTCTACAATTCAGACACTCATTTGCAAAATGACCAAATCCTTTACACTTGAAGCACTGTGTCATAACCTCATCATCAATATCGTCAATATTCCTATTTTTAGGAGGAACACGATTATGAGGTTTAACTGATGATCTAGGATTTTCTCTAGTGAACCGTTTACCTCTCTTCAAAAGAAGATCTCTAGACTGTCTTGTGACCAAAGAGACTGACTTGTCAAGATCTTCATCTGATGAATCAGTCTTAGTAGACGCCAACACTTTTACTTTTATCAAGTAATTTAGTGTTCTTTTGTGCTTTGAAATAAATATCCTTTCCATATTTGGATGTATGCTCATGATCAATGATCTTTAACTTCCCAACCAGAGTATTTCTGGATAAATTGTCAAGGTTATTTCCTACAATGATGGCATGTTTCTTAAAATCGTATCTAGATGACAATGATATGAGTCGTCACAATGTCCTTTTCAGGAATAGTCTTACCCAACGCAAAAGATGCATTAATAATTTCAGACACTTCGTGATTAAACTCATCAAATGAATCTTCATCTGACATACGAAGGTTTTCCCAATCAGAATTTAGGTTTTAAAGCCTAGCTTCTTTTTCACATGTATTCCTTTCAAATACGGTTTCTAAGATATCCCAAGCATCTTTAGAATTAATGCATGTAGTCACATGGTGCTGAAGATCTAGGGTAATGGCATGGATGATAGCATTTAATCCGTCAGAATTTTGCTTTGCAGCGAGAATATCGACATCATCATAATCACCAATATCCTTTAGAAAAGTTACATCGCCTTCTGTAACAACCGGAGGATCATATCCATTAACTACACGAACCCATGATTGAAAATCACGCACTTTAAGAAAGGAACGCATAAAAAATATTCACCATAAGTAATTTGAGCCATCGAAGACTGGCGTTACATTTATAGAAAAAACACGTTTGTCCATACTCCATAGAGTCAGATTGCTACAAACACAGACTTATGAAGTCATAAACGTGTTTTCCTTCTCTGATATCAATTTAAAAAGTGGGGGGTACAACAACCACACCCAATATTTCTTTTAGAAATCTATATGGGCTAACTCTAATATACTTTCAAGAGAATCAACTTGACAGTCAGACTCAATCTTTAGAAAAGTATATCAAAGAGTTATATCTCTATTTCTCAAAAAAAGAATTTCCGAGCCCGGTTGAATAAGAGAAATAACTTGGACGGTATCAAAAACCAACATCCAAGTGTTAATCAATTCAATCAACAATCCAAAGGACGGATTCAAGAACTGATTGAACTTACGCACACTCTTTGATATTTCAATTATATAGAAAATATAATGCGGAAAATAAATAACACTGACCCCAAAATTTTGTCAACGAGGAAACCGCAAATACAGAAAAACCCCGGGACCTAGTCCATCTTTGAACACCACGCTGTATTAATCCGCTATAGACACTAGACTATAACAAGTTAACTTCGGCATGGAATGTAGTTGAGCCCTAATTAATCTCACACTGATCAAGGTACAGTTGCGCTCCTGACGTCTTTGAATCCCAGTAGGACTCTACGCACTTGATTCCCCTAGATGATCTTACCCACAACTAAGAGTTGCTACAACCCAAAGTCGAAGACTTGATAAAAAAAAATCTGTCTCACACAGAAAAGTCTATTGAGATAGATAAATCTTTCTCCCACAGAAATACCTATGAGTTTTGTTCCGTGTTTTGATAAATCAAGGTAAACAAGGACCAATTGATACACCAGACTTATATTCCCGAAGAACAACTTAGTAATATCAATCACCTCACAATAATCTTAATCGTATGGAAGCGAAACAAGATATTGTGGAATCACAAAAGATGAGACGAAGATGTTTGTGACTACTTTCGATCGTTCCTGTCGAAGAATAAATCTCGAGCAAATCTTAGAGAATATAGTACTCAATACGATAGAAAACAGCAAGATCAGAACATGCAACTACAGAGAAAATAGTTGGGTCTGGCTTCACAATCCTAATGAAGTCTTTAAGTCATTAACCTACAGGGTTTTGGAAAAAAAACCTAATGTTAAAGGATAATCAACTCCAGTCGCAACTAGTATCACAAAAGAGGTGTGGGGATTAGGTTTCCAAGTTTCTAGAGTTATCCTTTATATAGTCTTCAAATCAGGGTTTGCAATCAATGTTACCTTGGTAACAAAGCATTCAATATTCACCGTTAGATGAAAACCTGATTAGACCCAAGATAATATCTTTAAACTACTAGATCAAACTTAGCTTGTTACATACAAATGAAATGTACCTTCATTTAGATATAGGTAACCGTACGTAAACTTGTACACCTTTTTGGCTCAACAATAGTTAACCGAAGTTAGCCCTATGAACACTTTCATATAAAACTTATTCATCTTTACCACAACTAGTTCAAATGACTCAAATGAAACTAGTTATATAATTGTTCAATTGTATATATTCCCATAGAAGTATACAAGACACAATTGAAGGAAAATCTGTTTGATTCACTGGAATCAATTCATGAACATTATAGCAACTGTTTGCAAAATATTGCATTCCTTATTATATAAATGTATTAGTTCATGACACAACCGATTCTAGAATATAATCCCCTCAAGTATGCAAAAAGGTACGCATACCTAAGTAGACGGACTTGGACCGTGTTCGCCAGTATGCAAATGGGTACGCATACTATCGTATACTTTCAAGCTTCAGTTGAATCCAGTACGCGTACAAGTATATATGCATAATATAGTACCGAGACTTCAAATGACTTCGCCATTACGCGTACAGGTAGCTCCCGGACTTTAACTGACCTCGCCAGTATGCATACAGGTATGCATACTACATTCCGGTCTTGGATCAACACATATGAAAGTGCGCATACTATGCTTATAATACAATTATGGTTAAGTGTTCCAAACTCTCATTTCAATCATTGAAACATTCTTAGAAGACGATAATAGTTGTCTCACACAAACTATTAGCTTCAAAGTAATTTTCAAGTGACCAGAAAGATCAATACGAAACATTCCGAGTCTACATCAAATGACCGTCTCACAAAAATCATGTAAGATGTTACTAGGCGATTTTCACATGATCATCTTTTGACTTTCGTCAATTATATAAGATGAACTTGGTTAAAGCGAAAGCTTACCGACACATATTTTGAGAAATATGTAAGCGAGTTGAACTCAGCTTGAAATATCAAATGTGCATAATATGAAGTTTATATAGCTATATGTCTTTTGTCTCAAATAGGAGATAGATTAAAAATAGACTTCTGAGTGATAGATGAGTTTCAGCTCCACATACCTTTTGTTAATGAAATTCCACAAGATCTCCTTAGTAGTTCTTCGTCTTCAATTGATGAACGCATTGAAGTCTAAAGCTCAACTACACATTCGATCATAGTCCAAGACATAGATATAAGTATACTAGAAATCAAGACTTATAGTTTTGATCATTAAACTTGACAAACAAGCTTGAGATAGCAACGCTTGCGGGTTTGACCGAGCAGTGCTTTAACATTTATAACTTACCAGTAGTACGTATTATTGACCTAGAAAATTTGCGTTTCAATCTCATAGCCTAGTTTTGATTTATAACTTACCAGTGGTACGTATTGTTTATAACATGCTTAAAAACATTTCCACCAAATAAAACACGCATAAAAAAATATCTATTTTTCCGATAATAACAAGTATAATAACATCATTAATCAATAATATTAACCAAATGATGAATCAAAAAGTTATTAGAATCACATAAAAGCTTCAACCAAAGATTGTTCAAAAAGAAAAAAATATTCCAAAGCTTACCAGAATAGTAGAGTTGGAAAACAATGTAGTCACTGAGATTTCTGGATGAATATTGCTTATGCTAATGGTAATGAAGAAGATGATGTTTTCGAAACTATCTGATCGTAAATAGTCAATATGAAGTCAATTCAACTGTTCGGTTTGATTCCGTAAATTTCATAAAAATTATCAAATTGGAGGTTAGATCTGATTTGACAATGAAAATCGAAGAAAATGATTTGAGAAAGAAATTAGGTAAATCGAGAAAGAGAATGAAAATCATGAAATGAGATTGAGCAACTAGAGATTTTTTTTTGATGAAAAACAAAAAATGGATATCCTTTTCAACACCAGAATTGAAGAAATAAATAAGTGTGAGAACTCTTAAGTGATGGGTGTTTTTGTCATTAATAAATATCATTTTGGACTGAATCGTCCATAGCAATTTTTTTTTTTTTTAAGACGAAAGATGATTTATTAATTAGAGAAAAGATTATACTTGTTCATCCATATGGATACATTCTGCTATCCAAGATGGGGAATTTGATAATCTAAGATACTAACTTTTGCTAGCATGAGCCAGATGGTTTACATCTCTTTGTACATAAAGTGCATTTCCAGCAACTAAAAGAAGATAAAACATTTAAAAGTAAAATATGTAAGATTATGTTTCTGGTTTTCCATTTTATTGCTTCGAAATTTCCATTAACAACACTGGTCACATTTTGACAGTCTCCCTTAAGGTGCAAAGATGCCACACTGATAAGCACGTAAGTGCGACGCATTTTCACCCATAACTACATTAGCTGAGACTCATTTTATCACTAATAAACTTGTTTGTAGGTATTTTTGGGAAATAAGCATTTTTGAAAGAATTGGCTCGAAAAACTACTAAAGGCACCCAAGATTTTTACTAAAGGCACCTAACATTTGGATAGGGGCACCCCCAGTGAATATTCAGCACCCAACGAACTGGTGGCACTTCATCTTCTTCAGTTTAAAACTCAATTTTGGCGGGAAACTGGATATTCACGGAACATAATTAGGGGTCCAATTTTGATCATGCTCTAGGGAGATTCAATGGCCGAAACTCATTGGGTATGTTTATTTTGAATCAACAGGGATGGTGATGGTCTTTGTTTGTACAAAGATTGGATCGAATGGTGGTTTTACAGATTGAACATATTCTCGAGTTTATCTTACTACAGAAACCCTATTAAGAATTTGAACAAGTTTGAGTGAGACTCGAGAGCTAGATTTGGTTGTTTTGGGCATGTTTGGACCAAACATGGATGGTAGGGACCTTGGATTTGATTGGATTTGGATGAATAATCGTGTGGAAAAAAACAGAGAAGCACGAGTTTGCAAGGGTATGTTACGAGATTACAAATAGTTTAAGCGTGTTTGAAAGACATGTGGAGCGTGATTGAGTTAAATAAGGAGAGTTTGGAGTGAATTGTATTACTACAGATGCGTGCAAGAGAAGAAAGCAGAATGAAAATATTCCCGTAGCTGGAAGAATTATTGAGGATGATTTCAAATTTATTATAGTGATTTTGAGCCCCCGTCGAGTATATATAAAGTTCTGGGGATGCAGAGAAAGGTACAGAGAGTTTGGGGAGTTAGCAGAGACGAGAGAGTCAAGAAAATCAAGTTGCAGAAATTTCTACTGCCGCTGCTGTTCCAAGAACACCAATAACATTAGACTGAGAAATCATGTCGTTAATTAATCGTGGTATTTTCTCGGTTTTGCAACAGTCTTTCCAGCGACAGTTAAACAATGACTACAACACTTGTTATTTATCGTATACTGTAACAGAGGATTGTAACGCTTTTCAGCCGTTGTGAATTCCTGGTTTATTTGATTTTTCTCCTTTTCATCATTTGTAAGCACTTTTGGGCGACTAATTCATATTTTGAGCGTGTTTCCAACATAATGAGCTAAACCCAAACAATGGGTCGACGGATGTATCCGAATTTCATACATGGGTAAATTTATTTTATTGTTTTTAGGACTTTTGAACTTATTTTAAATTGATTTATGATTTGAATTAATTAGTTATTATTTTATTTGGTGGGTCATGCTTGCTTAAATGTTTTGATGTCCCATTCTTACGATTAATATTTTGAAAATCTACTTTGGAAAAATCGGAGTTGATATTATTTTATTTATTGAGCGATAATTATTGAGAATAAATAGTTGAACCTTATGTTGTGAATTCGGTAGAATCCTAGTCCCAGTAACTCTCATTTTTTTTTATTTTTTTTGTATATATTTAATATTTTCATTAAATCTTTCATTAAATCTTCACAAGTCTTAGAGTTCGAATCTTATTACTACAACATTATTGAAATCAGATCACCTCATAGGATGCACCAAAGTTAAGCATTGTGAAACGTTGAACAGGTTTTTCCTAATGTGGCATGATTAATAGCGATAGGTACAAAATTTCCATGTCTTATCCTGTGCCATTCAACATAGTCTTATTTTATCAGATTGACTACATTTTTAGAGAGTGACTCGGTTTGAAATTTGGTGTATTACGACCTCCTAGGATACTACTAGTACTAGGCTTTGAGTGATTAAAGAGTATAAAGCCCAACCAAAGTGATCATGAAATTTCGATGGGCCAAGTGATTCGGCTATAATTCATGTGCTGATGAGCACAACGACAAAGAAAATCCCAAAAATCCCTAGCTGTTCCTGCTTCTCATCTCTCTTGCGGTAGAAACCACAAATTTCAGCAACTTCCTGTAATCTTTGTCCGAAATCCCAATTGTTCAACAAGCAGTCCAACATCACTGGTAACGTTCAATTTCAGCATCAATTCAGTTACATTTGAATCAGATTTCTGTTTTATCAATTTTGTGTTTGTTTGCTTTTCTCTATGGGAACACCACCTCCTTCTTCAAATCCACCACTAGTACCGAATCATTTACAGATTCCTCCACCTATGCCAAAATTGCCTTCACTAATTCTATTAGCATAAGTTTTGTCTGTACTAAACTAGGATTTCATATTCCTAGGATTGTGTTTGGTTGCCTAATTAGATGATTTGCTTTTCATAAGAAGAGAAGATTTTCTAGGTTTAGCATTGTATCTCTGAATTCCGGTGAAATTAGTCTTCATCTAACTTTTTTTAGTTTTTGGTTTGTCTTGTCAGGATCTATGGAGTCTATTCCTTGAGATGTCGTACAAGAAATCCTTTCTCGGGTTCCAGCCGAGTCTGTTTTAGACTGCAAATTAGTTTGCAAGAGATGGGAAACTCTCATCCGCGGAAGAAACTTTAGGGATATGCACCTTAGTCGCCAGCTTAACCATCTCTATGGTGGCGACGACGGCAATGATACTCTAGCTGCTACTAAGGTGGATCCATGTCTCTTTTTTGCTTGTCGCATTGATGATCCCGACATGGGAAATACATTTACTCAAAATCTGAAAAGGATCCATCATCCTCCTATGCACAACGAACCTTTATATGATCACTTGGTTGGCTCCTGCAATGGTTTAGCATTGCCGGTGAAATTAGAGTTTTTGATTTGTGTTGTTTATTGGATTTCGTTTAATAAAGTTGTGGCCTTTGATTTGGGTGATGAAAAGGTCCGATTGCTATCGTCAGTCCCTCCTCGTATGGAAAACCGTCGGACTGGAGGAGACAGAATTGGACTTGTGGCACTGGGAAGGCATTTGTGTATTTATATAGATGATAGATTACGTCGTGTGGAAAAATATTTGCTGCTACTAAGGTGGATCCATGTCTCTTTTTTGCTTGTCGCATTGATGATCCCGACGAATTCATAAGTTTACTTTTCCACGGAGGACAAGTAAGTGATAGGATTAGCTTTGATGGGAAATACATTTACAATCAAAATCTGAAAAGGATCCATCATCCTCCTATGCACAACGAACCTTTATATGATCACTTGGTTGGCTCCTGCAATGGTTTAGCATTGTATTTCTGAATTCCGGTGAAATTAGTCTTCATCTAACTATTTTTAGTTTTTGATTTGTGTTGTTTATTGGATTTCGTTTAATAAAGTTGTGGCCTTTGATTTAGGTGATGAAAAGGTCCGATTGCTATCGTCAGTCCCTCCTCGTATGGAAAACCGTCGGACTGGAGGAGACAGAATTGGACTTGTGGCACTGGGAAGGCATTTGTGTATTTATATAGATGATAGATTACGTCGTGTGGAAATCTGGTCCTTGATGAAAAGTAGGGACTCAAAGGAGACCTGGCGTATGGAGTTTGATATTGACTACGGAGCCATACCCGGTGCTCGTCATAGGGAGCTTCAGCCGATTTCCCTTACAAAGAACGGAGAAATCATACTCCTATATTCTGATTCTGTGCTATACAGTTACGACCCGAAAACAAGAGATTTGAAGATGATTTCAAATGATGCATCAACCGATAATTTTGAAGCTGTGGAAGCAATTGCTCACATAAATACATTTGCTTCATTGGAAGCTATGGGAGAAAATTCAAAGAGATACACTGTTTGTACTCCACTGGATGATGTTATTGGTGATTTAGACCGAGTTGCTCTGTGTGAGGGAATTGATACGACGCGTTTCAGACTCAGGTGATATCATGATGTGCGTATTTAAATTTGTGATGCAAGGATGGTTTTATCTAATTTTGTTTGACGTACACGCTTATGATGTTCACTTCATATTCCCATGTCATATTATTACAGTGTTACTTTTTTTTAATCTTTCTCACATGTCCATTCACCATTTTTTCTCTCTAAAAATCCGCAGTTCTGGGAGGCCACCAAAACTTGCTAGATATTGTAGCAAGAAACATCCCATCTATTTTTGTAAATGTTGGAGGAGTATATATGAAGGTGTAAATCTTGGTAGCACCGACTTAGATACGACAGGTTGCAGACACCGACACAAAGAATTTCTCAGAAGCCAGGATACAGACATGTTAAGAATCTGTGCTGCATATATAAGTCACCTTAAATGTTAAGAATCTAGTCGAGTTCAAAGGAAAAAAAAAAGTAGAGCCAATAGTATACCAATGCTGCAAATCTTAAGAAGAATGTGCTGAACTTGTATAAATTAAACAAAACAATCCCATAAAATTCGGTAATCCCTATAACAGCCAGGTGATGCCCAACATGCATGAAGATATGCAACAGAAGTTGAAAAATGAAAATTATATTTTCATACAATGCAAAGAGTTATTGAGGACTGCGTAATTCTATCTAGGACAAAACTGACATTTGACTATCCCGCTAAAACATCCCATAATCAAAATACTTGCAAGCTTTTGATACTTTGAGCGCAAACAAAATTTTGGAAGCCATTTGTCTAAGATTATGAAAAGCAGCACACTGTTGATGCACGAAAACAGTACCTTTTAGTGGGCTTTTGAGCTCTCAAAGAAGAGAACAAGCTCATTAGGCAAACCGAGACTAGGAGACTAAAGCCCAAGTCCAATAAATATAGTATGTCCATGGAATAACAAAGATAAGGAGATACTAATGAGAAGGATACTGACATTTGATTATCCCGTTATATTAAAGGGAGTGCCAACAATGGTAAATAACAAGGTTCTAATGACACATGGCATGATGGATTTTGGGAAAAACTCTCTCATACTATTCTAGAGAAATATGTAGTCATTGTTGTGACCAGGACGTGTATTATCACAGATGGTTAAGGGTGAAACAAATGAGTTCAGTGTCAGGCGAAACAAATGAGTTCAGTGTTGTAGATGCAATTTACTACAACCTACATACAAAGGATAGAAAACTTATACTCATGCAAGTGAAAGTAAGGACATGACAATGGACACAAGGATATACGTGGTTCGGTATGATTACCTATGTCCACGGGGTGAAAGGATGAATCTTATTACTTCAAGGTGTTACAATGGTGTTGCTATTCCAAATGAACTCACTTGTAAAATGGTCTAGCTCTCAACTTTCCTCTTTCTCTCGTGATTACAAGTCTCTCTCTATCAAAAATCAACCTACCCTCTTTTGGATATAACTTCTTCTATTTATAGGAGAGGTTACATACAACCAAACTAGGGTGTTGGTCACAACATATCTAACTTGAAGTCCTGCCATCGGGCCCACTTGCGTCGTCTCTTCTTCTGTCACTATGGACGATGTGCTTTGATATCTTTGTAGTTTACTTTCCGAGCCAATCCGTTCGGGTGTTCTTTTGGCGCGATGTCGCCCTTCCAACCTGTCGCTCTTGCAACTGGTCGATATGACACGTATCTTCTTATCCCTTTGACTACCGATCCTCGGTTGATCCAATACATCTCGTCTGTCAGCTTTGTCAGAGGCATGATGTCGAGTCTTGTCCGACAGCTGTAGAGTGATCATGCCCGATCCACGTGGCTCCTTAAATCTCACGCCAGCCAGCCTCTATCCCGTGCTTCTCGTCTCTTCATGTTTGGGTACCTCATAGCTTGAGATGTTTCCACCTAGCCCTGTGGATAATTTACACTTACTTTTATGCCCCTTCTTTCGCTCGTGTGGCATACACGAGTGGAAGAAAGTCGTCCCCGCTTCCCACGTCCTCGTTCATGCTGAGATTTCCGCCATGCAGTCCCCCATTAACTCCACTTTATTACCTGTAACCGTCGGTGTCGGTTACAATTTCTCTTATTTTAAATAACCCAACTCCTATTCTCTTTCTTATTCTTCACCATTTCTTTTTTAGCTTCCAGACGCTGCAACTTTTTCTTCGAGATTCTTTATCACCTTCTACCTCAGTAAGTCCTTGTTTTATCGATTTTCTTCCTTCATCTCTCCATCTCCGGGTGCTACAGTGTATGCAGTTACGTTTTCGTCGTCCCAATCTCCTTCACCGATGAGTTCTGTACTATTCCCGTTCATGGCTTCTTCTCCTTCGATGAATGAGAAAAGGTGTGTGGATGATGTTTTTTCTGAGAATGATGCTTTTTCCCTTGCTTCCCTGTTTTCATTTGATAGTCCCTCTAAGTACGATGATCGCTCCATGAAATCTATCTTTCCTGATGATTCTCCTTATATTTCGTGTAGGTCCGAGAAAAGGGTGAAATATCTCTCTAATGAACAGTTCATTGATCAGTTGAAAGATAAGTACGATCTTCAAAGCTACGAAGTTACCCTGATCTCGGGCCAAAACAACCTCTTGAAGAAAGCCGACATGTATAAGTATGAACAGTCGGCTGATTGCGTGGTCATTACTCAGGGTCATCAAGAGCTAGGACTTCGTCTCCCTTTGTACAACCCTGTTAGACCTTTTTATTATGAGGTTCTCTCCCAGCTCAAGCCTTATTGTGCCCTGAATCAATGGACTGGCAACACTTTTCGCATTATGGATGAATGGAGATCTCGCCGAGATGGTCACGGTTCTACCGCCGAGTGGTCTACCTACAAGCCTGAGCATGCTCCAGAGTATACTGTTGTCAATTTCCTTATCAACTATCGAGATGGTAATTCAACCATAGGTGATTTTTCCGGTTTTCCTGCCAGTCCCCATCGTCAGAGAACCATGCCCAAGGGTGTTGAGAGGATGATGCTGGATGCTGATCCCATGGGCCAAGGTTCTAACAGGAGACCCTATCACACCAATGATCCAATTTATCCCCGAGTTCCTCTCCTTGTCCGAGGTCCTATTTTACATGGTAGCTTTCCGTCGCCTTTATTTCTGGACGAGCCCTATCCTTTCTGGGTAGTTAACTATGACAGGGCCGATAAGGTATGTGTCTCCTTCTACTTTCCTCAATTTCTAACTTGTTGGTTCTTACACGGGTTGGCTATTTGTTGTCGTTAAAGCCTCAGGGTGACTCTACCAAGGCTGCCGCATCGTCGAGGAAAAGAGGTACTAGCACAAGGGTTGAGAAAGACCAGGGGAAGGTAACAAACACAATGTTTTTATTATAAGTACATGTACTTGCCCCTGTTTTTTGCCTTCACGTGTTCTGACGAGAAGCCTTGTGCAGAAATTCCCTAGGCGTGATGATGATGAAGTCGATGTGGAGGAGATTGACCCTCAACCTCTTAGACGTAATCCTCATAGGGGCAAGCATGTTGTTTCTAAGACACAACAAAGGCAGAAACCAATCTTCGATATCCCCGATGAAGATGACATATTCGGCGAGGATTTCTCGGATGACAATGGCGATGGGAAGGAGAAAGACGACAAACAAGAATCCCTGAAGGCGCCCGAATCGGAGAATATTGTAGCTGCAGGACCGGTAGCGCTTCCTCGTGTGCCCAGGATCACTGATGGGTCTTCGTCTAGTACTGAAACTTATTTCAGTGTCTATGGCCCTATCATGAAATCTCTTGGAGCGCTTATTTCCCCCGACTTTGGAGCATATACTGATGAAGAAATGCTTAATGCGGTGCCCCTATATGGCGATATTGCTCAGACTCTTGACACGGTGGTGAGTGGCTCTGTATATTTGGGCGATGTCCTACTGCCTTAATTTCTTCTTAATCGTCGCCTACCATTCTAACTGGCTTACGTGGATCATATCCTTAATCGAGTACGGTTGGATGCCGCCAATCGTCAAAGGGAGAGGCAGCTGGTGGAAAATCTCAAACTTCAGCTACAGAACGAGAAGAGTCGCACGCGCGAGATGGAGATCAAACTCGCTGATGCTCAAGGTATGTTATAATGTTATAAACTTTAGTTTAAGTTAATTGAGTTTATCGTGCCAGTATACTGAGTCGGGTATCCTTCTTCTAGCCGAGATAGCTAGTATAGGTTTAGATGCTTCTTCGGAGTTTAGGATTATGAAGAGAAAGTGGGACATCGAAAAGGATTTAGTGGAAAATCTTTATCGGTGAATTGCGAATAAGGATGGTAAGATAGATCGACATGCCGATGAGATCGAAGAGCTTCAGGATGAATTAGAACGCTATCGTCAGTTTGAGTATGCCCCTGAAGAAATAGACAATTTATGGTCTCACTTAAGTTCTTCCCAACGCCTAGCTGCTGAGAAGACCGCTTTGGTCACAAACTTAGAGCAACGGGTAGATGCTTTACAATTGCAGAACCGAGACCTTCATGAAGATCGCCGACGAATACTGAGGGATAAATATGTATTGGGGCGAGCTAACCGTGATCTAATGGGCAAAGTGAGCGAACTCAACAAAGTGGTGGGTGAACTAGAATGGAGTAAATCGCAACTTTCAGTGCTCCAAGTATCGCGTAATCGGCTAATGGACGAGTGGAGCAAACATAAGAAGTACTGCCCCAGCAACGAGTTCAATGAGCAGCACTATAACGAACTAACCATGAAATTGTCTAAGGTCGAGGATGAATTATCCAAGTCGGTAGAATCGCTTCAGTCAGTGTTAGTCGCCCTTTCAGGTCTTGTATATGATGTGTTGAGGCCGTTCCTTAAGACTAGATTATGCTCTGTACTTGTGAAATTTCTAATCCATATCCGATGAATAATCCCGTGTTGTTGTGATTTTGTACCCGAGCAAAAACGTTCACGGGAACTGGATCTAGAGGTCCGACCCTAGTTAGTAATTCTCCGAATCATTCCCGAACGTATCCGAACTGACCGAATCCGAATGATACTTCCGAACTATTTGAACTCCGAACCTAGTTCCTGGATTATATGGACCTCATGAATGATTCGCGAACGTATCCGAACTAACCGAATCCGAATGATATTTCCGAACTAGAACTTCGAACCTAGTTCGCACCCAACCTCGCTCTCCCATAAGTAATTCTCTGATCAGAGTTTTGTTGCTTGGTTTTTTTTTGATTTTGAATATACTTTATATTTAAATACAATTATTAAGTTAAATTTTTTATTGATAGTTGTTTAACCAGTGTTTTATGTGTTAATTTTTGTTTAAAAATCTATAAACTCGTTTTATAATACATTTATGCGATTAAACTGTTTATTTCTTGTTAAATAATCACGCTAAAATATTTTTTTCATCTTATAAATCATATACAAATAAAATTAGTCTCGTAATAAGATCATAATACTTATCAATTTATCATTTATGTAATCCGAATTTTAAGTGTCGAACTCAAATTTATAAAACGAATATAACGTACGTATGCCGTTCCGAACTACTGTCCGAACAACGAACCGTTGACCGGATTTTTGACCGAATCCGACCTATCTGAATCCGTATAATTCTCGTACGTATGACATCCCGAATTACTACCCGTACCTCGAATTGCTAACTAGGGGTCCGAAGATTGAAGCAGGTCGAGGCCGATTTGGGCACCAAGTTAACCGACGCAGAGGCTCCCAATTTGCAACTTACGCAACAGCTTGAGGATGAACGCGTCTCCCATGCAGATGAGATAGACGAGAAGGTTCAGTCGGGTATCGAGGAGTGGGTGGAGAATAAGCGGTGCGAGGTCTTGCAAAAGAGGGCCGGCATTGTTCCCCCCTAAGGCTTGAATTCCCCTTTTGTAGCGCTGCGTCACTAAATCGCCCCTTGTAATGGGTTGTAAATCGCTTCGAACACTTCTTCCCCGTTTTATTTTCGATACACTGCTTGTTTGTTTTAAATGGGGGTGTTGCGTCGCCGATGTTGTTCTTTTTATTTCCGTTATACTTTGTGTTTCTTGTGGTTTCATGACATTTTCCGCCCTTTATTAATTGACACATGTTGCTTTTCGTTCTAGCCCTTGTTCCTTATGTTATTCCTGCAATTTGTTGATTATGTGTGTTAGCACTAGTGGAAATTAGCAGTTCCGCGGCCGTCTGGACAAGTCATATATACGAGTTATACGACTATTTTTTAACCGTCTATGTTGGGGTCTCTGATAAAGCGTCGCTATTTCTTACAACCCTTATCCGTGGGTCTCAAAATAACGACCGATTTTAAGGGTAAAGAGGTCCAGACCCTTAGCCGTAGGTCTCAGATTTGAATTATAATATAAAAAAAATATAGATTCAGATATGCTGAAATGCCTGAATGTCTAAATCTGAATTAATCTGACTGCATCAAAGTAAAGTAAAGTCAAGTCAGGTCAAATGGAAGTCAATTCAAGTCATAGTCAAGACAAGTCAAAGTCAATACAAATGGAATTCAAGTAAAAGTCAAGGAAAAGACAAGTCAAATTGAACTCAGATTTAACTCAAACGTAACCCAAACTGAAATTCAAATTTAACTCAAATTGACATTCATTCATGGTTTATAAAATTACAAAAAAAAGGATGAAATTCTGAGTTCATGTCCAAGCTATCTACTAAGTTCTAACAACAACATGCTAATGCTAAACTAATAGAAAATTGATTAAACAACGATAACCTCCTCCGATGATGATGAACTTAGCCAATACTTCATAACAAGCATAAAATCCATGTTTTGTGTCCCTTCTCTCATTTTCCAAGATTCCTCCACTGCAACCTGAAAAGCAAACCTAAGGTTGTAATTCAGTAAAGCTTATGTGTACCATAAATACAAAATTGAATCTATAAAAAAGTTGATGAGAATTTCAAAGTTTATTAATTCAAGGTAAGATAAGAAAGCAAACTACCTACTTACAAAAAACTGAGCATATAAGACATGTTTTACTATATTTCTCCATTAGTTGCACGTACAACCAAGACTTGTTAACATGTTATCAAACTACACATATTGAGGACTATAATGCTTGCATGTGCGCAAAATCAAGTTAAATGAACACATATATTGTTTGAACTTTCCTAATCCACTTTAAGCCAACTACACATCAAAACAGAAGTACAAATTATTGCTAAAGGTCAACTTGATTCCAAAGAAGCAAAATCCAAATTAAGCAGCCATGGTATATTAAGCATCCACTGTGAGCAATCCATGCACAATTTTGAAACAAGTCGACACCTATCAAGACCTTATAGAGACAGGACAAAAGATTGATTAAATAAGAAAGAAGTATTACCCAAAATGTGCTCCAACTCCTGTATACAACCTGCAAAACCAATCAAAAAGTTAATATTAATACTGTTAAAGCTTCAACAAAACTAACAACTTTACTAAGGAAACTTAGATGTCAATTTCTGCCTAAACTTATCAACTAATACCATTTTACCAAAGGAAAGTCTGTCAAAACTTAAGATTGACCATTCACACTATGAATGTTCATGTAACTTCTTCTTTTTTCATTCACAAAGTATAATTTACCATTAGAATATTAAATACTAAGACATATGTAATTTATCTCAGCTCTTTCATTGGGGATCAGTCATTCATCGTCAACATCAAAGGTAGCTCAATTGAACATGCACATATCATGTAAGGCATTAAACAGATAATGGTCAAAAGTGGCGTTAGGACAAATGGGATCCAAAGTAGCTACATAATAGTTTCATAAAATTGAGATTATTTCTATTACAAATTTCAAATTCAGCATTCACAGATAACAATCGAAGTTTAATCCTAAGTTATCATTCACAGGTAAATGTTATGCACTGGGTCTTTAAAATCGAGACTCATATAAGGAATCAAAAACTAGATTCTGCTTTCCTGAGTCTGCCTATCTCAAACATATATGCAAAAGGTAGGAAGCGTAAAAAATAGTTCTTAACACTTTAACCTTCGATGTAAAAATTATCAAGTTCGGGTAAACCATACACTACCTTGCTTTCTGTCCAACTCATATTTTCATCGAGCTGTGGGGTCTTTCGGTGAGAGATTCAGCCATACCACAAGTATGAGTGGTATTCGTCTATAGTACTACAACTGCTTAAGGAGTACAAGTCATTATTGATCCTGGAATACGAGACTTGATTGCAGTTTCTAAGTGCCGCAAAAGCAACCATTATGCATCAACTTTGGTACGAAATAACCAAAGCTCATAAATGACAAACTGAAGTTAAACGTAGTTGTCCTGTAGTAAACGTAGTATGATTTAAAGTTAACATTAGCTAAACTGAAGGTATAGTTATAATCTATAATCTATCAGCATAGAGTAAAATACATAAAAATTGTCAAACTTATGTACTTATAATCTATCAGCATCACCTCAGGGTATTTCTTCTGATCAATCATAAATTAGCAGACTGAACTTAGAAGAATGAATTAAGTTCAAAAAATCATGTGTCCTTACCTTGTTTTCTCCTGTGCTGGCAGCTATAACAATTGCATAATATTAATTCTCCTGAAATTTTGTATCATCGACTCTGGTATCAGGACCTGGAACACTAAGTAGAACCCTATTTCCGTCTACCACAAACTTCTTGAGCAGATGGATGAGCAGTCCTTTAACAATTTTGCATTCATAGGCAGCAACAACCTTATGATATCTTCAGTTACTTCTTTATTCTGCCATAACAGAAATTATACATCAATAATGTGACAAGTTTCAAACCCCCTGTCCGTCAAGGCATTAGAGATAGAGCTAGTGAGTTTAAATTATCTAGATAAAAAGAAACACTTACCCTGGTGTTGCTCTCTAGTGAGGCTTTTGCTGAACTCATTCCCCCCATCGTACCTATATCAAAAATCAGTCGAGAGTAAAGAGTCACTACACATAAACATTGGAAGATCTAGTTTTCATTTGTGTATCAAACTACGAATACACTCATAGAGAAAGTAGTATGTAAAACAGATATACACAGAATAACCTAGTATGACCTAGATAAATTTCCTGCTACCAAATAATGTGACAAGTTACTCTAAATCTGAAAGTCATGTTAAAAGTTTCTTAGGTTCCCCTGCATTTTCTAGCTAAATCATTTTAAATGTACAACAAAATTTTGGGCAGAAATGCCGCAGAAATATGTCCCTAACAGTCTGCATTGTCGAGGCTTTACAGACTTCGTTAGAAGTCGGAATTCAGAGCTTGACCCCAGTTTAGGAAGTATAAAGAACCACCTTTCATAAGCATTTGAAAAATTCGAATTCCGAGTTGAAATGGTCGGTAAAAAGTATGTGCAAATTAGGTATCAGAACTACGAACTTATAGTTTTCAGTTATACTGTGTTCTACCTCAAGGATCAAATCTCCCAAACGAAAAATAAAAACATCAAACCTTCTAAACTCATTGTAGAAAATATGTAGATGGACATTTCCCAGAAAAAGATATGGCCTAAATCCCTGCCTTTTGTTGCCAGTTCTCGAAAGAAAAATACTACAGTTAAGGTTGTCAGAAAATGAGATTTTCAACTGTAATTCTCAAGCTAACTTGTAAAAGACATTCATTAAAACAGATTGCAAATACCTAAACCTTTGTGGCAGTAGGTAAATGATGCAACTGGATAGTAAAACAACATCCAGTGCATAAACTAGACAAAAAGTACCAACAACCAAGATACTGAGTGTGTACTGATCTTGAAGGGTGCAACGAATCAACCTCCAGTGCATAACACACACATAAATATATAGTTGCGCATTGTAAAAAAAGGGAATAAAAAGACAAAAAGTAAAAACAAAGACAAAAACAAAGGGTACAACATTGATAGGTTTCAGTAGGTGACATTTTCCCCTACAAGTACCAATTCAAGAACTTCTATAAAATTACCAAAATCACAAGTCATCAAACTGAAAATCAATAATCAAACAACAGCAGTAACAAACATGATTACAAATTCATATTCATATGTGGTAGTAACTTATATTTGAAATGGTTTTCTTCTTTGCAAAGAAACTAAATAGTAACCTATCTTTGAAATTTAATCATACAACTCACGCGCGATGCAGATGAAAAATACCCATTTGATTTTCAAACATCATATAACACCAACTAACTAAAATTTTAGATCATTCATCCAAGAACCCATGAATCTACAAGAAGGAATACCCATTTGTTATAAATCTTGCAAACAAAAATATACATTTGAGATCTAACTAGTTTAGCAACAACAACCTTAAAGCACTAACCATTTGACAACATACAAGGAAAGATCATAAAATCAATACATAACACATTACCTTGGTACCTCCACCCTGATTTCATCTAGAGATACTCTTGATGTTACTGCAAACACACAAAGACGAAATTTTAGTGGTTGCACATAAAGAAACTCTTCATAGAGATACTCAGAGAAACTAAGAATTGAGTACACATACCAGTACTCCGCCAACTCCTCCTGTTAGCACCACAAAACGCAAAACCTTAAAGAGCAACATCAACACTAATATCAAAATCCAACACCAATTTGACTCCTCTATTTTCTTATGTACCTCTCAGATTCAGAAAAAAAAATTAATCGTAAAAACCCTAACTCCAAAATTGAAATAGAAAAAAAAATAAAAAATAAAATAGAACTCACCATTCGAAAGAGATGAGCATTTAGATGAAGAGGTAAGTGATCTAATAGTTCTTCGTGCTGATTTATAGATCTGAGAGCTCATTTTCCGTTTAGTGAAGAATTTTTTTTTACTGGTTGGAACAAAAACCCTTGATTCAAATCACGTCTCACCCCTAATCATGAAAACCCTTAGATTCGATTCACATATCACGCCTAATTTCATACACGATATTTTTAATTTCGATTTTGAGATGAATAGAGAAATGATAAGGTTGAATATGTTCCAGAAGATTTGAGATTTACAACTAGACCAGCGAGTTGAGGGATTTCGGAAGAAGAATATAGAGAAGGGTTTATCACTTTTGTTGAAATAGCATCTAGGGTTTACTGATTTCTTCATTTCCATGGAGCAGGTTCCTTAGGTTAGAGATGGAGACCGAGAGCAGAGAATAAGAAAGAGAAAGTTAGAATGAAAATGGAGAGAGAAAGTTATATTTATATGTTCGATGAAATAATATAAAACTATCACATATGAATCGGTTTCCAAGGGTTGCGGGATCGGTAGCATATTTAGGGAAAAATAGTAATTATTCGGCGACCGCTATTAATCATCTCGGATTTGTTCCGTGTTTTTATTATATCAGAGACCGCTATGTGTGGTCAGCGGTCAAACTACCGTCATTGAGGCTCTCTGATGTGGGTATCTAAACACCCATTTTCCACTAGTGTAGTATTTTAACCGTTTCTGTCGAACACACCCAACAAAGAGGGTCATCGGGCCCAATGCCATGTCCTTATTGGGGTATCTCATCACTATCTCTTGGATTCAGTGGAAGGGTACTAGCCAACCTAATTCTAGGCTCGATTATCCCTAGCGGTTATAGATCAACCAATCTCGGGAAAGTGGTCACAGCCACCTGCGATGGGGGTGACCTTTTAAATGTAAGTAGGCCACCTAGCTGAGAATACCTCGTGTCTTAACAACCTGCGGAACTGGTTTCCAATCACCAGAACCCTTAGGCTACCTCAGCACTGCCATTGCCCCGAGTACGAATAGCCAGGCGACTGTAAGGCACCTCGGGACTTCCACACTAGCTTTGCCCCAAGTACGAATGCCCATTCAAGTGTAAATCACCTCGGCACTTCCACACTGGCTTTGCCCCGATTACGAATGACCATTCGAGTGTAAGTCACCTCGGCACTTCCACATTGGCTTTGCCTCGAGTACGAATGAACATTAGTCGCTCATGCCCTATCTCATACCCCTCGCGGTTTTACAGAAATAAAAGACAAGAATGCTCATCTTTTCACCGCGTCTCCGTTCATGGGTGGTAGAGTTTCAAATACTTGATGTTCCAGGGTTTGGGATCTTCTGTTCCATTGAGCCTTAATAGCCGATACGATCCCTCTCCTTCCTTAGACGAAATTATGTATGGCCCACCCCACTTTGGTGCTAGTTTTCCGCCCATTTTGTCTCGCTCTCATTCAGCCAGAAATTTGAGTACTTGCTGCCCTGGTTGGAACTCTCTTGGGCGAACGCGTTTGTTATGCTCTTGCTATAACCTTCTTTGATAGTTTTTCATTTTTTGTAACGCTATCTCCCTTGTTTCTTCCAGATCGTCGAGTTTTGCCAAAATTATATCGGACGAGACATTTCGCTTCCAAGCTTATGTTCTAGTAGTAGGGATCATCCCTTCTGTTGGTAGAATCGCCTCGGTTCCGTAAGTAAGCATGAACGGTGAGAAACCTGTAGCTTCCCTCCGGGTGGTTTTGTATGCCCACAAAACGTTGTATAGCTCCTCACACAAGTTACCATATGCACCATCTAATTTCTTCTTCATGTTGTCGGTGATCGTTTTATTTGTGATCTCGGCCTGCCCATTACTCTGAGGGTAAATGAGGGTTGCTTTACTCTTCCTTATGTTGTACGTGTTGAATAATAGATCAATATTTTCCCCTTGGAGTTGTTTATCGTTATCGGGGACGATGGTTGTTTGGATCCCAAAGCGGCAAATGATATGGTCCAAGATGAATTTGAAGACATCTTTGTCTCGGATATTCCTTAGTGGTGCTGCTTCTACACATTTGGTAAAGTAATCCGTGGCCATGATCAAGTATTTACTCTACCCCGTTCCTACATGTAATGGTCCGACAATGTCTATGCCCCATTTGGCGAAGGGCCATGGGCTTATAACAGAGTTTAAGGGTACTCCTGGCGCCTGTATCTTCTTGCCGAACCGTTGACATTCCTCACAAGATTTCACCATTTCCTTTGCATCTTCGTTCATATACATCTAGAAATAGCCCATCGTCTTTGCTTTGGCCGATAAGCTTCTCCCCGAGCTATGATTCCCGGCGGCTCCATAATGTAACTCGTACAATATTGTGTGTCCTTCCTCTTTACTTAGGCATCGTAAAAGTGGCCCTAAGTAGGATTTCCTATATAATATCCCTTCCCTTAGTTCGTAGGCACCCGACTTACTCTTGATTTTATTTATGTCGGGATGAACTTTAAGTAGCTCTCCCGTTTCTAGATATTAGTGTATCGGCTTTCTCCAATCGTCCTCTTTATATTGGTCGACTGTGTTAATCATCACATCTGCCCGTACATCCGATGTTTCTGGGATTGAGGGAGTGAGGAGCCTCCTAACACGAATGCCCTCTATGCTCGGGTTTACCAGCTATGAGGCGATGTATGATAGAGCATCCGAGTGTCTGTTATCTTTTCGACAAATATGGCGTAACTTAATAATCGGTATTTGGTTGATGTAAGACTGGGCGAGCTCCCAATACTTTCGCAATACGGGGTCGTGTGTAGCGTATTTTCCCGTAATCTGCCGGATCACCAACTGTGAGTCACTAGTTAAGCGAACTTCTTGCAACACCTTTTCTACAATTATCCGTAAGGCATGGATCACCGCTTCATACTCGGTGACATTGTTTGTTTCCTTGAATTCTAGTATGAACGAATGCACTATCTTCCTTCCTTTCGGCGTGGTGAACACTAACCCAAGGCCTGATCCCTATTTGTTTGACGCTCCATCAACGAAAACTTCCCATCTTGTAGGACTATTGGCTGCTAATAGGCCAGTAGGTTCTTCTCGTTATTCCATCATCCCCGGTATATCTTCCACCTCGTCTTCATCACTAAGTGGGAAGTCAGCTAAGAAGTCGGCCACTACCTGCCCCTTGATCGCCGTCCTTGTTTCGTATACCACATCATACTGTTTGATTAAGGCTCCCCATTTAGAGATTCTTCCCGATCGCCCTGTATTATCCAGGACTGCTTCAATAGGTGATTTGGTGAGCATCCGTATGCGATGAGCTTGAAAATACGTTCGGAGTTTAGAAGCGGCAAAAGCTAGTGCCAGAACCATCTACTCCATTCTGGTATAGTTTTTCTCGGCCGGTCTTAGTGTTTTGCTAGTGAAATATACCGGTTTTTCCACGTTCTCTTCCGTCTTGACCAATATTGCATTAATGGAATATGGTGTCGCTCCCAAGTATAGGGTAAGGATCTCTAACGGCTCGGGCCTCTGCAAAACCGGGAGGTTGTCTAAGTGTAACTTGATGTTTTGAAAGGCCTATTCACTTGCATCCGTCCATTGAAACTGTTTTCCTTTCTTTAGGATGTCGTAAAAGGTTTTAAATTTGCCCGACGATCGTGACACGAATTGCCCCAACGCTGCTATGCAGCCATTTAGATTTTGCACATCCTTTACCATCGTAGGAGAAGGCATTCTAAGACAGCCCTGACCTTCTCGGGGTCTACCTCTATCCCTTTGGGGGTGATGATATATCTTAGGAATTTTCCTGATGTAACCCATAAGTCGCACTTAGCAGGGTTAATCTTCATCTTGTGTTTCCTCATCATCTGAAAAATCTCTCGAAGGTCTCGGACGTGATCCTTAGCTCGACGACTCTTGACTAACATATCGTCTACGTAAACTTCTATGGTGTCATGGATCTTGTTTTCGAACATGTCTCCCACTATTTTCTGGTAAGTATCACCAGCATTCTTAAGTCCAAATGGCATCTTAGTATAACAATACAACCCTCTTGGTGTAAAAAAGGAGGTATGCTCTTGATCCTCGGGCGCTAACGGTATTTGGTTGTAGCCCATGTATCCATCCATCAATGTCATCGCCTCGTACCCGACTATGGATTCTACTAATTGGTCTATGCTTGGAAGAGGAAAGCTGTAATTCGGACAAGCCTTTTTCAAGTCACTAAAATCAATACATATCCTAACTCCTCCTTTTTTCTATGGTACCACGACCATATTAGATATCCACTGCGGGTAATGGATTTCCTGATTATCCCGGATTCCCACAACTTTTTCAGCTCGACCTCGACCGCTGCCTGTAACTCTGGTGCGTTTCGTCTCATTTTTGTCTAACGGGTCTGAACCTCGGATCAATCTTCAAATGGTGTCAACAGACCTCCGGGTCGATCCCCTCTAAATCGTACACTTCCCAAGCGAACGCGTCTAAGTTTTCCTTTAACACCGTCATGAGTTGACTTGCTTGTTCATCCGAGAGTAACGTCCCAATCCTCACTATCTTTGGCCCCTCCATCGTCCCAAAATTCACCTCCCGAGTCGGCTCAACTGTCGAGAAATTAGATTTAGTCCCCTTGAATGGATCCGTCTCCTTTAATTACTATAAAGGGTCCTTCTCCTGGGTCTCGCATGCCGTGACCGCTTGTGAAATAATCTCCTCTAGTTTTTCTGTAGCCTTGAACTCTCTGGCTTTATTCTTCTCTCGCATTTTTCGTGCTCGCCGATCTTCATTAATTTCAGCATCAACCTGCATGCATTGTCGTGCCGCTTGGGAGTCTCCCACTACTTCAGCTATTCCCTTGTAGGTAGGGAACCTTAATCTCTAATAATAGGCCGATGCCACTCCTTTAATCCCAGTGATCCAAGGACGTCCGATAATTGCTTCATAAGGAGAGGCGACATCGACCACACAAAAGGTGGTCAGAGTGTCAAGGTAACCCCCACCATCCGAAACCCTCAGTGTTACCTCGCCCTTAGGGATGGTAACTATGCCGTTAAAACCGTAGATGTGATATGTTAAGGGGACGAGGATGTCGTCCGACAGATCCATTCTCTTAAACGTGTCGTAGAACAACACTTCGACTGAACTTCCACTATCTATGAGAATCCTTCTTACTTCCCATCTCTCAATTAATAACGTGATAACCAAGGGATCATTTTGTGCTTGCCCATTTGCTGGGACATCCTATGCGGAGAACGAAAAAGGTTGCATCATCCAAGGTTCCATTGGTAAGGTCTTAGCTACACTGAATATTTCTTTGCCATTGCGGTCCCTCTTGTGAATCCTTGAAGTGATAACTGGTCTGAAAGTGTAGTCTTGCATAGTAGAGTGTGAAATGGTATTCAAAAATTGAGTTGACCTATCAATACGGACTTGATGGACCGGCGCATCGGGTGCTGCTGTCGACTGGGATGGATGTCGGACAAACTGTCCCAGGTATCCGTCTCGGATGAGGTTTTGGACGATATCCTTCACTTATCGACAATTATTAGTGGAGTGGCCCATATAATGATGGTACTGGCAGTAGTCGGTGTGGCCTTTGGTTTCTTGAAACTGGACTCCCCTCGATGATGGGTAATTGATATCGTTCCTCTTCTCGACTTCCTTGAATACTTCCTCCAAAGGAGCATTTAAAGGGGTGCACGATCGGGCTTCCTGCCTCGGCCTCTTCCCTTTGGCCACCCATTCTTTCTTCTCATTACCTCTTGGTGGAGGGTCTGATCTCTTCCCGGGTTGCCTAGCCGGGTTGTCCATAACCGCCTTAGTCTCGGCACCCGCTTCAGTACTAGCTTCTTGAATTCCCATATCTCTCGATTTAGCCTGGATTTCTTCAAGGGCGATAAATTGTTCTTGCATTCTTCGCATCTCCTTTAGGGTTTTAAGCTTTTCAGAAAACATAGCTACCCAGATGGGGTCCGATCTTCCCAGTGCGTTTTCAAATCCAAAGATATCTTGGTCCACGGGTACCTTTCCAATTTCAGTACACAACTTCCTCGGCCTATCGGTCAAGGTTCTCAAGGGATCCCTGAACCTCCAGGCCAGGGTGAATAGTTTGTTCATTCTTGGCCGAGGTCGGCTGTTGTGCATATAGGTTTCAAGAAATGCCTCGACAAGTGTATCATAACCGTTAATCGATCCTGGTGGGAGTGAATAAAACCAATCTCTCGCCTCGCCCTCCAAACTGGCCGGAAAGAATTTACACATGACTACCGTGTTGCTTTTCCATTGAATCAATGACATAGTATACATTTTGAGATGTTCGACCGCATCTCCTGTTCCGTCGAATCTAGAAGGAAATGTTGGCAAAGTACATTTTGGTGGGAACGACATTTGTTCGAGTTCTTGGGAAAAAGGTGTCTTCTCGGCCTCACTCATGATTTCCGCCAAAATGTTTTCTTCGCTATTTCCCAGCTCCTTGATCTTTGCCTCCAACTCTTTGAGTTTGGATTATGTGGATCGATCATGTCGCCTGTCCCTTCCTCGCCTTTCCTCATCAGTGGACGAGTCCTCAGGTGGTCCATATATTTGTGTGTGTGTGTGTGGGGGGGGGGTACGGGAGGTGGTGTTGGTTGACCTGATCGTCCAGACTGATTAGGGTTGCTCGGCCCCATCATAGGTGGTGATTGACCTGATCGGCCATGACGACTCGACGTTCCTCGGCTGGACGAACCTCTTGATCTGGTTCGATGATTCCTCAACTGATAATTTTAGAACTCTAGGGCGAGATTCCGCTGCTGGAGCTCCCTTAATGCCGCTTCTTGCCTTCTTTGACTTTCTAAAATGGCTAAGAGTGTCGGGTCTGTACTTTCATGGCTAGAGTGTCCATTAGGGTGGTGTGGCCGAGTCTGTAATGGCATCGAAATTGGTGGTGGGGGTAGTATCGTGTCAGTCGCATGGATGGGGGTAGGGCCGACGTTGCTCGCTACTGCTCGCCCCAGCTGAATCTTCCTGAGACGCTCCTGCTCTCTTCCTAAGGCTTCCTGGTACTCAGCTTGTTTCCTTTTTCTTTGTCTCTGGGCCTGGGCTTCAAGTGCTTCCTCATCGTCCTCTGTATCGGAAGCTGTGAGCCCATCAATTTGGTCAACTATCCTCTGGGTCAAGATGACCTGGTCCAAAGGTAGGGTGTCATCATCTCGCCCGAGATCTACTCCCTCATTAACAGTTGGCATGCCTCGTGCTACTTCCCTAGATTCCTCGAGTGGTGGTTGTCGACTGCCTTCTTGCCTCGGCCCTGTTACCCCTGTCTGCATGTTGCTGCTAGTCACTGTACGATTCCTTAACGTCCTTCCTGTCCCTGATGTGCTACCCATCGGGTGTGGCGCGCGGTGAGCCGAGTGTCATCCCTACCTACGTCAGTAAATACAAAGAACACCTTACTTTGACCTAATATTTGGGAAATAAACATTCAAAAAGGTGAAACAAATTCAACTGACACAAAAACTGTCATTACGCCACAGCTCGCAGATATAAAGCCTACTCCGGTTATCAAATGGGCTCTGCCTATCTACCCTATTTTGACTTTATGCTGACTTCAGTACGCTACGTCGCTATCACTACGTACAACGTCGCCTTCAGTACTTGACCTCCGTATTTAAGCTAGTTTGTCCTTCCTTCTATATGCTCCAAATCATTAAACTCATGCACATGATGATTGAACAATACGGCGCATAAATCCAAAACTTAAGTTAAGTTCCTATTGTTGTTATTCTCCTAAGATCTTATTATGGCCGTCTTTCCTAGATCTTCTCCAAGAACTTTTCGATGACTAGTTAACATCTCTGGGCAAGACACCTCAAGATCGGCAGCTTTTTATGCAAAAAGACACCTTAGCTTTGACCTTTTGTTACTCCAAACACTCAATCTCTATAGCACCGCAAGAAAACAACTTATCTACGGCTAAAACTTGATCAATCATCAAAAACAAGTAGTCATCGTATCAGCAGACTTTCAACCTAGCTCCGAACCTGTGCTGTTAGTCTCCGGTGAGCTTATGAAGACTTTCTGCTGATCAAACTGTTGGTGGGAGAAGAAATGAGAACTTTACCACGCCTTGTGAGGACGCTGCTACTGCTGTAACTATGCATGTAAACTAAATGACTCGACAGAACAACGATTTCGGCCATCAGAGTTCATCCTAGATTCAACTACAACACTTGAACGTGTATACAGGAGCTTTGGATCATCTCTGAAGGTCTCCAAGGCAAGGTATCCGTATATCTTAGTCGGATCCCCTTAGTCGGCGCCAGAATGTAGATGCAATTTACTACAACCTACATCCAAAGGATATAAAACTTCTACTCATGCAAGTGAAAGTAAGGACATGACGATAGACACAAGGATATACGTGGTTCGGTATGATTACCTACGTCCACGGGGTGAAAGGATGAATCTTATTACTTCAAGGTGTTACAATGGTGTTGCTCTTCCAAATGAACTCACTTGTAAAATGGTCTAGCTCTCAACTTTCCTTCTTTCTCTCGTGATTACAAGTCTCTCTGTCTCAAAAATCAACCTACCCTCTTTTGGACAACTTCTTCTATTTATAGGAGAGGCTACATACAACCAAACTAGGGTGTTGGTCACAACATATCTAACTTGAAGTCCTGCCATCGGGCCCGCTTGCGTCGTCTCTTCTTCTGTCACTATGGCCGATGTGCTTTGATCCCTTTGTAGTCTACTGTCCGAGCCGATCCGTTCGGGTGCTCTCTTGGCGCGATGTCTCCCTTCCAACATGTCTCTCTTGAAAATGGTCGATATGACACGTATCTTCTTATCCCTTTGACTACCGCTCCTCGGTTGATCCAATACATCTCGTCTGTCAGCTTTGTCAGAGGCCTGAGGTCGAGTCTTGTCCGAGCTGTAGAGTGATCATGCCCGATCCACGTGGATCCTTAAATATCGCGCCTGCCAGCCTCTATCCCGTGCTTCTCGTCTCTTCATGTTTGGGTACCTCATAGCTTGAGATGTTGCCACCTAGCCCTGTGGATAATTTACACCTACAAGTGTCATGCGTTCAAATCCCCACACATACGTATATTGTTGCGTCCAGTGATTATGTGTTTGATTTTTAGTTAAGTCGGTGATAATTTGAATTTTCTTCATGGGGTTCTCTTATTTCCTTCCGTTAGTTCTTGTTGGAATTTCAGCTTCCTGCTTCAAAAAAAAAAATGGTTAAGTAGGCCCAATTAAACTCTAAGCCCTAATAGATTGTCTAATCATGAAGTAGACAGAAGACCCAAGTAAAGTAAATAAGCTTGTCGGAGTCTTGAAACCGACATAAGAAGAAAACCCAGTTACTGGACATGAAGATGGAGGCCCAAAAACTAAAAAGGTGATGTCGTTAAATAGAATTGGACAACCAGAAAACCTTTCTTACAATCAATCTCTTTCAACGAATTTGCTAACTGAGGTTTACCGTTTACATAGGAGACTCGTTCGAGGAAATTCCTAGCAGAGGTTTCCTTTTATTTATTTTCTTTTGTTTTAGGTCAATTGAGATAAGGCTTGTGTTGGTATCACCATATTCCATAGTATTACCCTGTCCAAGACCAACAGAATAAGCAGATGCCAGGTATGATCTTATTATTTTGCTGCTTTTTTTTCCTAGTAGTTCTAGATGATTTTCTTAGTCTTAGTACTCCCAAGTTATCAGCAATTCCATTAAAATTATCAAAACTAGTGACAAAACCCCTAGGTGAACAAACTAGTGATAAGAAAAAACCAGTCATATTATTTTTAACAAATAAAAACCATTTGATTAAAAAGTGACACAAAAACCCCATATCAAATAATAATGGGTAAATTTAGTTTTTATTATTTTTAAAAAATCCGAAAATACCCTTTTTATCTTCATTTCTTCTTCTTCTTCTTCTCTCATTTATTTTTCTTCTTTCTTCGTCTCCCACACCACAATCTCCACCAGCAGCAACAATAGATCTCACGATCACCAGCAGCAACACCTCCGTCACCACAAGCAGCAACACCTATGGTGATTTCGTCTATCAATTAGGGATTTCGTCGAATTTTTTTTAGGGATTTCGTATAATAACAACAGTAGCATCAATTAGGGATTTCGTCGATCTCGTCAACTATGGGGTGTTGCCTCTTTCCTTTCTCCTCCTTCTTCTACTTCTCCACGAGATACTTCGATTTCAGATTCGAGTAATCCTGAATCTCCTGATTCAGAAGCCTCTGCTAATTAGGGGAAAATTGCTGGAATCAGAAGTGATTTTGCTGAGATCGGTGGGTGATTTAAGACATGGATATCTAAATTTTCGAATCATAATGCTGTTAGTGAGATCTCTAAGATTGCTTCGAATTTTCTTCTGTTTGGTACTTCCGATGAAGATTCGGTCGGAGGTGGAGATGCTATTGGTGTTACTAATGATGTATTAGCTTTTGCAACCAATATTTCTTTGCATCCGGAGACTTGGTTGGATTTCCCTCTTTTGAGGATGATGAAGATTCAGATGGTATATTCTTTTGGTTCTGATTTTTTTTTGGTTTTTTTTTGGTTGATTTTGAATGGATTAGCGTTAAATTATCATATTATGCAATGTTGCATTAGATACAACTGTTAGCTAATGGAAGAATTGCAGCTGCAGTTCTGGTAGAATGCTTCTGTTGCTGGTAATTGAGATGGTTTCTGAGAAGCACAACTCATTTTCGATCTTCTGTTGCTATAATTTATTGAACTCCAACTTCATCTTCTCTTTTGGAGACATGTTACCACTTACCAGGATGGAAATACTGCATTCACATACCAAAAGATTGCGGATTCAGGTAATCTAAAGTATAGCCTACCCATCGAATATTACAACTACATTTTGAAGGCATATGAAAGCAGACAATTGTCTTCCGGAATTTTAACTATGTCAAGTAGGAAAATACAGTAAATTTATTTACTTGGAGACATCGAGCCCTACTCAACAATAACTTACCTCTTCTCTGATAATTGCTAACTGATATTTTTTGATGTTTTATGTCTGCAGTAGACACTTAAATGATGGGATTACTACCTACTAGGATGAAGGACTTCGTTAAAACTTCCTTATTTCTAAGTAGTATTTTAGCTTTGGTTTCTTCTTAGTTAGTGTTCTGTGTGATGTGGTGTTGCTGGTAATTTTTGTGATGAATCCAAAGCTTTTTATCATGTAGAAACCAGAAGGGGGTTATTTTGGTTAAGTTGTTTGGTCATTTTTTGGGATTCTGTATAAGCTGATGTTCTTATTTTAACTTTATTTACATAACATTTCATTATTATCTTCCTTTTAGATGAAATCACGTTAAACAACAACCACACTGTTTAGTTCCATTTTCTGACCTGAATATTTTTTGTGGATTTTGATATTTGTAGCCAAAATCTATGTTAGTTCTTCGTGTAGCGTTCTTTACGACTTTAGCATCTTCGTTGCAGTTATTAAATAATAATATCATCTAGAGATTCCTTGGATTTCTGTGTATGAAACTTTTAGGCTAGGTTAGTTGTCCTAATCATCTGTTGTGGAAATTATAGTCATGGTTGCAACCACCTTGATATCCAGGTGGATACTGGATAGAAGGACTTCACTTCTTAAGCTAGAGAGTGTTACCTTAGATTTCTTTTTAAGTAGAGTTGTGTGCACATTTTTTATTAGAGTTTTGCGCGTTGTGCTTTTCCCCATAATACTTTGTGATGAAACCGAAGATTTGCATCCTATAGAAACCAAAAATGGGTTACTTTGGAAGGTTAAGCTGTTTGGTATTCTTAATGTGCTATACATGTAGTTGATGAAAGTATTCCTTGGTTTGTGTAATGCTTGTATTTAGTACTGAAAATGGTTGTTTTGCCACAAAAGTTGATGCTCATAAATGTGTTTTGTGTGATAGTATTGTGCCTGGAAATGATTTGAAAGTGTTGAATACATTATATTTCTTTCTGGGTATGGAATTACATGAATTAAATGAGTAATTTTTTTTTATGATCTTATAAATCCTGGTCCTATGGGGAAGTTCATAGAAATCTCTAGTAATTAATCTGAGTTACTGTTAGCCGCACTTTCCGATTCTTATTCACTGACCTCTCATGAAAAATTCGCTCATGTTCATGTTGTGATACCTGCAAAACATTCATTCATATTGTTTGCATTGGCTTTAGCGTGTCAAGCTATCCCTTTATATACTGTATTGTTGATGTCTTCCATAACCTTGGACGCTGTTATTTCTATCCGTTTTTCCAGGGTGTATGGCCTTCCTTTCCTCCTACTGAAATGATGGATAATGGGGATGTGCATAAAATATTCGTTCTTTAGATCTCGGGGAGTTACCTCCTTGGCAGCTCAATGTTACCCTTTCTGATGGGGAGAAGCAGTATATCAAAATCCCGTACTCGGAGGGTGCCCATGTAGTTGGTCTCCCACTTGGTTTGGATGTTCCTAAAGTAAAAACTTCTTGCATTGCATTTTTAGGCCTTACCACTTGTAATGTAATTTGTAAGCAACTTTGTTTCATCTATTTTTGGTGAATACATTATATTGCTGGCAGACTGTGGTGATGGTGGTGGACGGTTGTGGATGTAATTTGATGGTGGTAGAAGGTGGTGGTGCTGGTGGTGGTGCTGGATGGTGGAGTTGGATGGTAGTGGTGGTGCAATGACGCATTAAGGAGGACTGTGGTGATGGTGGCGGCGCGGTGGTGGTGGTAGTTGGTCACGGTGGTTGGCGGTGGTGTTGGTCGCGGTGGTTATTGGTGAAATGACAATATGTGGAAAAATGATGAAACCAATTTCGGTTTCATCTTTTTTTGGTGAAACCAATATTGGTTCCATCATTTTTTCAGTTTGGTTTCATCATTTTTCACGAGAAATTTTGGTTCCATCATTTTTTCAGTTTGGTTTCATCATTTTTTTCTATTTGGTTTCATCATTTTGTTCTTATTTTGCCTAGTTTTTTTTGGTTTGGTTTCATCATTGAAGCTGGTGTCGGTGAAATGACAATATGTGGAAAAATGATGAAACCTAATTAGGTTTCATCTAGTTTTGGTGAAACCAATTTTGGTTCCATCATTTTTCAGTTTGGTTACATCATTTTTCACGAGAAATTATTTGCACGAGAAATTTTGGTTCCATCATTTTTTCAGTTTGGTTTCATCATTTTTTTCTCATTTTCAGTTTGGTTGCATCATTTTTTCTCATTTTGTTGAACACTGATCAATCAAATTAATTGTTTGTGGTGGCGGCGGCTGGTTGGTGGTGGTGGTCGGTGATAATGATGGTGTTTCTCGGTGATGGTGGTGGTCGTCTGTGGTTGTGTTGGTGCGGCGACGGGGTGGTGGTGCGGCGGCGGTGGTGGCGACGGTGGTGCGGCGTTGGTGGTGCGGTGGTGGTGCGGCGTTGGTGGCGCGGTGATGGCGGCGGTGCTGGTGCGGCGGTGGTGTGTGCGACGGTGCTGGTGCGGTGGTGGCGGCGGTGCGTCGGTGGTGACGGTGGTGGTGCATCGGTGGTGCGGTTGTGGTGGTGCGGCGGTGGCGGCGCGGCGACGGTTCTGGTGCGGAAACGGCAGGCGGTGCGGTGGTGCGGCGGCGGCGGTGCAGTGGGGGCGTTGGTGGTGGGGTTTATTTTTATTTTTGTTGGGGTGATTTAAAATTAAATGTGGGGTTGTTTTTATTTTTGTTGGTGTGATTTAAACTAGAAGGGTAATATAGACAGTTTATGTTAAATGGGTTTTTGTGAACAATTTGTTTTGTTGGTGTTTTTGTACATGGATAGTGACACCTTTGGGGTTATAACCCGCGCACCATAAAATTATTCATCTAACTTTTTAGTTTTTGATATGTACAAGGATCATCTATGGAGTCTCTTCCTTCAGATATCGTACAAGAAATCCTTTCTCGGGTTCCAGCTGAATCTGTTTTAGACTGCAAATTAGTTTGTAAAAGATGGGTAACCCTCATTAGGGAAAGTAACTTTACTAATATGCACCTCAGCCGCCTGCTTAATTGTCTCCATGATGGCGGAGACGGCAATAATAAGCTAGCTGCTAAGGTGGAGCCAGGTCTCTTTTTTGCTTGTACCATTGAAGGTGTTCCTGCCTGCACAACTTTACTTTACCATGGAGGACAAGTAAGTGACATGATTAGCATTGATGAAAAATACAGTTATAGTCAAAATCTGAAAAGGATCTATCATCCTCTTATGCACGATCAGGCATTAACTGATTACTTAGTTGGCTCGTGCAATGGTTTGGTTTGTGCATTTCAAGTCCACCATAAAGTTATAGACCCCATCTACATCTGTAATCCCCTTACCACGGAATATGTTTATCTTCCTGAACTAGTTGTAAACAAAGAAGACGTTCATCCTGATCTTCTAGTGGAAGGAGAGGTTGACATGTATAATTATACAGCATGTGGATTTGGTTATGTCCGGTCAACTAGTGAGTACAAGGTTATTAGAATCTACTACATCGACGAGAGGGTAGCAAATGTCGAAGTATACACACTTGGCAGTGGTTGTGGGTGAAGAGCGATAGGTAGAGTTTCCTATCAAGTGAAAACTACGCGCGGAGGTAGGGGTATCTATGTGAATGATGCTATTTATTGGACTTCAGGAAACAAAGTTGTGACCTTTGACTTGGCTAAGGAGGAGTTCCTATTGGTATCTGTCCCTTCTCGTATGAAAAATCGTCGGATTAAAGATATATGTGGACTTGTAGCACTGGGAAGGCATTTGTGTCTTTATATTGATGATCAAATACGTGTGGAAATCTGGTCGTTGAAAGAAAGTAGCGACTCAAAGGAGACCGGGTGTATGAAATTTGATATAAATTACCAAGCCTTGCCTGATACTCGTAGACGGTGGATTCAGCTGATTTTGCTTACAAAGAACGGAGAAATTATATTCTTATATGCTGAATCTGTGCTATATTGTTATGACCCGAAAACAACAGTTTTGAAGATGATTTCTGATGAAGCATCAACTAACTATTTCCATACTGTCGATGCAATTGCTCACATGAGTACCTTGTTAGAAAAAACAATGTTTTGTTTTAATCAAAAAATGCATGGACCATGTTTTGATCCCAAGACCTATTGCTCCCTAGATGTTTTTTCATGTGAATGAATAAAACATTAGTCCCATATAGACTAAAACACTAAGAGTTTTAGACTTAAATAGCATTGGTTTAGCCTTAAGGGCATGGCGCTTTGGGTCTTTAGACCTTTGTGTATGGGGAAAGCCCTAGACTATGGCAAGGTTGCCTAAACCTTATTGCCTTTCCCGTTTGCACGGTGCTTCGCACAGAAGCACGCACGCTCGCTCGGCTCGGCTCGGCTCGGGCGTGGGAGTGGGAGTGGGAGTGGGTGTGGGTGTGGGTGTGGGTTTATCCGACCCTTTCTTTTTACTGAAAATTTCCACTCGTTTCTCCCACACATGTAAAGAATTTTATTCTTTGCCTTCTCGGTTTTGGATATCCGACAGCCACTAGAATCATCTTTAGTCACACACGGTTAATTCTCACGCGTGAATTCTCTTAACTGTTTTCATCGTAAAGAATCTTTAATCTCACGCGTGTGGACACCTGTGCACAGAGATTTCTCGTCGAGAAGAATCTTGCCCGACAGATGCGTTTTTTTACTGTTATTTTAACGGATGCTTTTTGCTTTTACTCGTCCGACAAATTGAACGCGTGATTTACGGATCTGTGTCTCAAACGTTCGAATTCTTACCTATAAATACGAGTTAAGGCTTTCAGTTTAAAGACATACCATTCAAAACTCTTATCTTCTGAATTTCTCCTTCTTCTCTAATTATATTTTCAGAAACTTAAGTTCTTATTCATATTTGTCTTAAAACTCAGAAAACGTTCAGTTCTTTTTTGAAACAAGTTGTAGTTTACAGAAACATAATTTTGTATAACTACTTCTTGATTTACAGAATTTTAGTTCACAGAAATATAGTTTACAGAAACATAAAATTGTTTTTACATTACTCAGAAACAATTTGTATTTTCAATTTGTGTTTTTGTTTTTATTTTTGCTGCCAAGTTCTAAGGGTTCTCTCTGTGTATGCTACACATAGAGGAGAACTAACAGTAGTTGTATCCTGGAGGTAGTTAGCTAATTGCTATAGCATCTCAGAGGAGTAGCAGGCAATATTACCTTTAGCTCAGCGTATCTCATACGTGCCTCTACTAAGTTTATTGAGTTATTTGTTACTACTATCAGTGTAATCTAAGTATTATTTCCCATTTGCATTCGATTATTGTAATTAATTCCAAAAATCTAAAGGTAATAACGTGCCTTATTGTAATATTGTAATACTGTAATATTCTTTGTTGTAAGAACATGGGAAAGAATACTGTAGAAAAACCACCAAAGTTCAGTGGTAAGGACTTTAAGAGATGGCAGTCTAAAATGTTATTCTTCCTAAACGACCAAAGGTTAGATGGACTTGCTTTAAATAGACCCTCCAGAAGACTTCATCACCGTGGTAATGAAGATAAACTGGAAAGGTGGAATAGGAAGAATTACTCGTGCAACAATCATATTCTTAACTGTCTTGATGACTCTTTGTACGACTTCTATAATGCAAAAGAAAATTTTAATGCTTTTGATTTATGGGAAGCTCTAGAAGAAAAATATCATGCTGAAGCTGCTGGAAGTAAGAAGTTCTTGATGGCTAAGTTCTTAGAATACAACATGACTGACGAAAAGCATGTGGTAGAACAGTTCGTCGAACTTCAACTCCTCATCAGCGAGATTCTTGCTGAAGGCATGACTTTTGATGAAGCTCTACAAGTATCGGCTGTGATTGAAAAGCTTCCACCCTCATGGAGCGAATACAAGAAGAGGCTGCGACACAAGACTCGTGAAATCACCATGGTGGAGCTTGGCAAAAAGATCCAGGTTGAGGAGCTTATGTGCAGCAAGGACAAGAGCATGATGCTGAGCAAAAACATGTCCAACAAAGCTCATGTTTTGGACGATAAAGCTGCTTCAAAGAAAATTCCTGGAGAATCCAAAAAATGGGTAATAGACGTAACAGACGTCGAAAACCCAGAGGTAACAATTTTAAGCCTAGAGGTGGTGTCACTAAGCACACCATCAAAGGCGACTGTTTTAATTGTGGTAAACCTGGACATATGGCTAAAGACTGTAAGGCCCCTAAAAGGATCAAATATGATCCAAAACAGAAAAATAAGGCAAACATAGTAGAGGACTCGGATATTTCACGGCATGGTGTCTGAAGTCGACCTTGTCTCTAGTATGACTAATGTGAGAGACTGGTGGCTTGATTAGGAGCCACCAAGCATGTCTGTAAATTCAGAAATGCTTTCTCCTCCTATTCCATAGTAGGAGATGATGAGAAACTGTTCATGGGAAACTCTTCCACCGCGAAAGTGGTGGGGAAAGGCAAGGTCGAACTGAAGCTAACTTCAGGAAAAACTCTCGCATTGAATGACGTATTCTACGTCCCTGACATATGCAAAAATCTTATATCCAAAACCATCCTGCTAGGAAAAGGTTTTAAAATTGTTGCTGAGTCCAATACTGTTGTGATTTCTAAGCATGGTGAATTCGTAGGAAAAGGTTATGTTACCGATAACATGATTAAGCTTAGTGTATCTGATTTGAAATTGAATGTTAATGCATCTTCTTCTGTTTATGTTTGTGACTCCTCACATGTTTGGCATGATAGACTTGGGCATGTTAATTTCAAATCGCTAGAAAGACTTGCTAATTTAGGTTGCATACCAAAAATAAACTTTGATAAAAAAACAAAGATGTGAAATCTGTGTTGAATCTAAATATGCAAGAAAACCATTTAATAAAAGTGTTGAACGTAGAACAGTTCCTTTGGAATTAATACACTCGGATTTAGGAGACTTGAAATCAACACCAACAAGAGGTGGTAGAAAATGGTATATCACTTTCATAGATGATTACTCACGATACTATCAGGTTCATCTTCTTAGAAGTAAAGATGAGGCCTTAGAGGCTTTCAAGTTTTATAAACTTGAAGTAGAAAACCAAAAAGGAGTTAAGATTAAAACTCTTAGGTCTGACCGTGGCGGTGAGTATGTGATACCCATAGGAGAGTTTTGTAAAAATAATGGAATCATTCATGAAACCACTGCACCATATTCACCTGAATCGAATGGTGTAGCCGAAAGGAAAAATAGAACACTCATAGATATGGTAAATGCTATGTTGACAAGTTCAGGGTTATCTTCGAACTTGTGGGGGGAAGCTATCCTCTCGGCATGCTATATTTTGAACCGAGTTCCATTTAAAAAATTAGATAAAAATCCCTACGAATTGTGGAATGGTAAACAACCTTCATATGCATACTTTAAAGTGTGGGGGTGTTTGGCCAAGGTGGCCATACCTCATCCCAAGAAAACTAAAATAGGTCCCAAAACAGTCGACTGTGTTTTCTTAGGGTATCCTGAGCATACAATTGCACACAGGTTTATGGTCATCAGTTCTGACCATAATAACATTGGTCAGAATACCATATTGGAATCTAGAGATGCTGTGTTTTATGAACACATATTTCCTTTAAGGTCTGGACCTCGGAAAAGGGTCCATGATGACCTCCCGGATGTTCCATCGACTAGTCAAACTCCAACTTTGGAGTATGAGACTGAACCAAGAAGAAGTAAGAGGGTTAGAACTGAAAAAAGTTTTGGCCCTGATTTTTTGACTCTTACGGTAGAGTCTGAACCCCAAACCTATAAGGAAGCTATGACTTCTCCAGAAGCTACTATCTGGGAAGAAGCTTCATTAAATGAATGGGAGTCCATTCAGAAAAATGAAACTTGGGAGCTTGTAGACTTGCCTCCTGGAAGTAAATCCATAGGTTGCAAATGGGTGTTCAAAAGGAAACTTAGAACAGATGGAACTATAGATAAATATAAAGCTAGGTTGGTAGCTAAATGCTATAGACAACAGGAAGGAGTAGATTTCTTTGATACCTATTCACCAGTCTCTAGAATCACCTCGATTAGAATGTTGATTGCTATTGCTTCAATTTATGATTTGCATATACATCAGATGGATGTTAAAAGCTGCTTTTCTATATGGTGAATTGAATGAAGAAATTTATATGGATCAACCTGAAGGCTTTATAGTAAAAGGTTATGAAAACAAAGTATGCAAGTTAAACAAATCTCTTTACGGTTTAAAACAAGCACCTAAACAGTGGCATGAAAAATTTGATCATGTTATGATAATTAATGGCTTCAATGTTAATGAATCTGATAAATGTATTTACATTAAATCTGTGGATGATTCTCATGTTATTGTATGCCTATATGTTGATGATATGCTCATATTAGGCAGTAACCTTGATATTATTAATACCATTAAAAGCATGCTTAGAGATAATTTTGACATGAAAGACTTAGGCCCTACTTATGTAATCTTAGGGATGAAAATCAGAAAGATGTCTGATGGATATAGTCTTAGTCAATCTCATTATCTTTGAAACCGTACTAAAGAGATTTAATTATGAAAATGCTAAACCTGCATCTACTCCTTTTGATCCCACTTGTAAATTGAAAAAGAACAAGGGTAAGGGTATTGATCAACTTGAGTATTCTCGCATTATTGGTAGTCTTATGTATTTGATGAACTGTACAAGACCTGATATTGCTTACTCGTGAGTAGATTAAGCGGTATACTTGCAACCAGGCGGGATCACTTGGAATGCTCTCTTGAGTTTTACGTTACACGAGAGGGACCTCAAACTATTGCTTAAGTTTTGGGAAGTATCCTGCTGTCTTGAAGGGTATTGTGATGCCAATGGATATCAGACTCGAAGAGTTCAAATCTACTAGTGGGTACATCTTCTTGCTTGGAGGTGCGTCTGTCTCATGGAAGTCTACCAAACAGACATGTATAGCTAAATCCACTATGGAGTCCGAGTTTATAGCCTTGGAAAAAGCCGGAGAGGAAGTCAATGGATGCGATGTTTCCTGGGAGGAATTCCACTCTGGCCCAAGCCTGTGTCTTCAATCGCCATCCACTGTGACAGTAAAGCTGCTCTTGGTTGCGCAAAGAACAATGTATACAACGGAAAGTCTATACATATACGTAGAAGACACAAGACGGTGAAACAACTACTCTCTACTGGTATTATCTCGATAGACTTTGTAAAATCCAAAGATAATCTTGCAGATCCTTTGACGAAATGTTTACCGAGAGAGGAAGTTAAATCCACATCGAGGGGGATGGGACTTAAGCTCATAGAATAAATCACCATGAAGGATACTCAACCTTGTGATTGGATTTCCAAGATCAAGGTTCAATGAGACAACTAATTTATGGTGATATTGTGAAAGCACTATCTTAGTCCCTCCCTATGGTGTAACTATGTGATAGTGCAGCCTGCAGGATTTATAGGATGATATTTTGAGATCTTAATGGGTTCCATGGCTTTGATTAAAGCGGGGTGTGGCAGGACACTCTTTATGGACCCACCTTTGTGGATGTTGGAAGTGTGGCCGCTTCCTATGAGAATATGAGCTGATTCTCTAGAGACATTCATTAAGTCCGGGATTTTAGCCCACGGACAAAATGGGCACAACCGCAAGAGCTTGGCAGCTATTTTCTTCGGTTGAGGCATCAAGTGTGGATGTTATTTCTGAATTGCATTCTTTGTTGGCGGTTCAAGACATTGCGTTCACCGTATCAACAAGCAGTTCAGGTAACCTCTCACTAAGTTAAGGTTCAATCTTTGGGACACCTTAGCCTATTTTGTTGCCTTATGTTTTATCGTGTTTTATCGACATGTTTTATTATTCATGTGGGGGATTGTTAGAAAAAACAATGTTTTGTTTTAATCAAAAAATGCATGGACCATGTTTTGATCCCAAGACCTATTGCTCCCTAGATGTTTTTTCATGTGAATGAATAAAACATTAGTCCCATATAGACTAAAACACTAAGAGTTTTAGACTTAAATAGCATTGGTTTATCCTTAAGGGCATGGCCCTTTGGGTCTTTAGACCTTTGTGTATGGGGAAATCCCTAGACTATGGCAAGGTTGCCTAAACCTTATTGCATTTCTTATTGCCTTTCCCGTTCGCGCGGTGCTTCGCACAGAAGCACGCACGCTCGCTCGGCTCGGATCGGCGTGGGCATGGGCGTGGGCGAGGGCGTGGGCGTGGGGGTGGGTGTGGGTGTGGGTGTGGGTGTGGGTGTGGGTGTGGGTTTGGGTTTATCCGACCCTTTCTTTTTACTGAAAATTTCCACTCGTTTCTCCCACACATGTAAAGAATTTTATTCTTTGCCTTCTCGGTTTTGGATATCCGACAGCCACTAGAATCATCTTTAGTCACACACGGTTAATTCTCACGCGTGAATTCTCTTAACTGTTTTCATCGTAAAGAATCTTTAATCTCACGCGTGTGGACACCTGTGCACAAAGATTTCTCGTCGAGAAGAATCTTGCCCGACAGATGCGTTTTTTTACTGTTATTTTAACGGATGCTTTTTGCTTTTACTCCTCCGACAAATTGAACGCGTGATTTACGGATCTGTGTCTCAAACGTTCGAATTCTTACCTATAAATACGAGTTAAGGCTTTCAGTTTAAAGACATACCATTCAGAACTCTTATCTTCTAAATTTCTCCTTCTTCTCTAATTATATTTTCAGAAGGGTTAATTAGTATTTGGGTCGTAAGTTTTGGTATGTCTTTGAGTTTGGGTCGTAAGTTTGTCCGTTTTTGAGTTTGGGTCGTTGACCCCGTTAGTCAACCGGTCAAACTGTTAGTTTAAGTCAACTTGAGTTAGTAACGTATTTACGCATTTTGTCGAGGCTCTAGAGACTTCGTTAGAAGTCGGAATTAAGTGTTTGAACCCATATTAGAAAGAAGAAATAACCACCTTCCAAACTCACTTAAAAAATCCAGATTCCTAGTTCAAATGGTCAATCAAAAGTATGCGCAAACAAGGTCACAAAACTGCGTAGCTACAGATTTCAGCTCAGGACAGCTATTTTCCGGGGAACATATCTCCTAAACGAAAAATCCGATTGCTAATCACTTTTAACTAATTAAATACAAGACATAGAGGAACGTTTTTCGTTAAGAAGGTGTCGCCTAGTTCCCTACCTAATGGTGCCGGTTTTTCAACTTTCGCAGACAACCAGATTGTGATATGAAAGTTGAAAAATCGTATTTCTGACACAGTTTTCTGCCCCTAGTTGTCTGCGAAACTGGTACCAATAGGTAGGGAATTAGGCGACACTTTCTTAACGAAATCCGTTCCTCTATGTCTTGTCTTTAATGAGTTAAAATTTCATAGCACTCGGGTTTATTGTTTAGGAGATATGTTCCCCGGAAAGTAGCTCGCCTGAGCTGAAATCTGTAGCTACGCAGTTTTGTGACCTTGTTTGCGCATACTTTTTATTGACAATTTGAACTCGTAATATGGATTTTTAAAGTGTGTTTGGAAGGTGGTTATTTCTTCTTTCTAATATGGGGTCAAACTCTTAATTCCGACTTCTAACGAAGTCTCTAGAGCCTCGACAAAATGCGTAAATACGTTACTAACTGAAGTTGACTTACACTAACAGTTTGACCGGTTGACTTAGTTGACTAACGGGGTCAACGACCCAAACTCAAAAACGGACAAACTTACGACCCAAACTCAAAGACATACCAAAACTGACGACCCAAATACTAATTAACCCTTTTCAGAAACTTAAGTTCTTATTCATATTTGTCTTAAAACTCAGAAAACGTTCAGTTCTTTTCTGAAACAAGTTGTAGTTTACAGAAACATAATTTTGTATAACTACTTCTTGATTTACAGAATTTTAGTTCACAGAAATATAGTTTACAGAAACATAAAATTGTTTTTACATTACTCAGAAACAATTTGTATTTTCAATTTGTGTTTTTGTTTTTATTTTTGCTGCCAAGTTCTAAGGGTTCTCTCTGTGTATGCTACACATAGAGGAGAACTAACAGTAGTTGTATCCTGGAGGTAGTTAGCTAATTGCTATAACATCTCAGAGGAGTAGCAGGCAATATTACCTTTAGCTCAGCGTATCTCATACGTGCCTCTACTAAGTTTATTGAGTTATTTGTTACTATTATCAGTGTAATCTAAGTATTATTTCCCATTTGCATTCGATTATATCAAGATTGAATCAAAACAAAGAGTTTCATTGAATGAGTTTTCATTTAGATAACATTAATACAATCTTTTTTATATTTTTGGATGATTACAAATGATACTACAAATGCCTATTTATAGGCTTACAAAGAGAAGAAGAGAACTATGCCTATGGAGGCTAACAACTATGCCTTTGGAGGCTAACAACTATGCTTATGGAGGCTAACAACTATGCCTTTGGAGGCTAACAACTATGCCTATGGAGTCTTACCTTATATTCTTTGTTTCTAGAATAATATACATGTTTAGAGGTAATTCTAACACTCCCCCTCAAGCTGGTGCATATATGTCGCTCATGCCTAGCTTGCCAACAAACTTCAGAAATATTTTACTTGGAACTGCTTTAGTTAGAATATCAGCTACCTGTTCTTCCGATCTAATTCTAGGTAACTCCACGATCCCATTATCCAACTTCTCTTTAATGAAGAACCTATCTATATCCACATGTTTTGTGCGATCATGATGAACTGGATTGTGTGCAATATCACACGCCGCTTTGTTATCGCAGTACAAACGAATTGGTTTCCTAGGAGGATACCCCAATTCAGTTAGCAGACGTTTTAACCACATAACTTCGCAGATACCCATCGCCATACCTCGCCATTCAGCCTCTGCACTTGATCGTGAAACAACTCCTTGTTTTTTGCTTCTCCATGTAACAAGATTACCCCCAACGAAGGTAAAATATCCTGAAGTAGACCTCATATCATCACATGACCCACCATAGTCAGAATCAGTATATGCCTCCATACTTTTGAAGTCTTGACCTTTCTTAAACAAGATCCCTTTTCCTGGAGAAGACTTCAGGTATCTTAGGATTCGCATTACCGCATTCATATGTGTTTCTCCAGGATTATGCATGAATTGACTAACAATACTCAATGCATATGCAAGATCGGGTCTTGTATGTGCCAAGTACATTAGTCTACCCACGAGCCTTTGGTATCTTCCTTTATCAACAGGTACTTGGTTGCCATCCGAACATAATTTCAAACCTGGATCTACTGGTGTATCTACAAGTTGACATCTTTGTCATACTGTTTCCTCCAACAAATCAAGGGAATATTTTCTTTGTGACAAGAATATTCCTTCTGTTGATCGAGATACTTCAATTCCAAGGAAGTATTTTAAAGAAGCAAGATCCTTCATCTGAAATTCACGTGATAGATAATTTTGGAGAGCCTTTCTTTCTTCTGGATCATCTCCTGTAACTATCATGTCATCTACATATATGATTAAAGCTGTAATCTTACCTCGATTTTTCTTTAAGAATAAAGTATGATTTGAATTTGCCTGACGATAACCAAATGCTCTCATAGACTTGGTAAATCTTCCAAACCACGCTCTCGGAGATTGTTTCAGACCATACAATGACTTGTTTAACCTGCAAACTTTTCCGTTATGCAACTCGACTCCATCATTCCTGGTGGAAGCTGCATATACACTTCTTCGGACAAATCTCCATGTAAAAAGGCGTTCTTGACATCAAATTGTTGCAATGGCCAACCCAAATTTGCAGCAAGAGACAACAAGACTCGCACTGTATTCATTTTAGCTACAGGTGCGAATGTCTCATTATAATCTACACCATAAGTCTGGCTATACCCTTTAGCAACCAATCTTTCCTTAAAGCGTTCAATTTCACCATTTGCCTTGTATTTGACTGTAAAAACCCAGCGACATCCCACGACTTTCTTTCCTTCTGGACATTCAACCATGTCCCAATTATTATTTTCTTGTAAGGATTTCATCTCATCGATCATAGCTTCCCTCCATTTCGGATCAGATAATGCTTCCTGCACGCTGTTAGGAATAACTACAGTAGATAATTGATTCACAAATGACTTATTTGATTCGGTCAGACGGTGATTAGAGATATAATTACTCTTGGGATATTTAGCTTTTGATGAAATATCAGGTTCATACATAGATTTAGGGATACCTCTATTCCGACGTTCGCAATTGTTTCTTTGCGGGTTCAAGAACATCTTGAACAACGGTTGGATTGGGGTTGGTGATCTATCATTATTTTCTTCAACTTCATCTGCATTATCTTCTGATCTATATGCATTATCTTCTTCAACTTCATTTATAGCTTCAATTTCATTATCTGTGTTAATTTCTTCCCCACTAACTTTCTGTTCTTTTGGAATTTCAAGAACAACATCTTCTTCGATTATGTCTTCTTCATAGTCAAGAGTCCTAATTTATTTTTCATACTCCCCCTGAAGTTCAGACTTGAGTAATACATCACTTGTTCGTGAAACTTAACATCCAATGTGATGTACATTCGTTTAGTTGGAGGATGGTAGCACCTATATCCTTTCTGACTTGCAGCATATCCTACGAAGACACATCTTAAAGCTCGGGGAGATAACTTGCTCCGTTGGTTCTTGTGTAAGTGCACAAATACTACACAACCAAATATGCGTGGAGGCAAGTTTGGAACTGTTGAGAACTGTTGCCTCACCGAGAGCTTGAAAAGGTGTCTGAAAAATGATAGTGCTGGAAGGTGTACGGTTGATCACATATGCTGCAGAGGCAAGAGATTCACCCCAATAAGTTAACGGCATATGAGCTGATATTAATGAAGCGCGCATAACTTCAAGCAAGTGACGGTTTTTCCTTTCAGCTACCCCATTCTGTTGAGGAGTATTAGGACAAGTTGTCTGATGAACAATACCACATTCTTTTAAATAATGCTTTGAAAATCAGTACTTAAATATTCGCCTCCGTTCTCACTTCGAAGAACTTGAATCTTTGTATTGTATTGTGTGTTGACTACTTTGTGAAACCTCTGAAATAAATTATTCACTTCATCTTTTGATTTCATCAAGCAAACCCATGTCATCCTAGTGCAATCATCAATAAAGGTGACGAACCATCGTGCGCTTCCAAGAGTGTTAACTTTAGACGGTCCCCAAACATCAGAATGAATAATCATGAATGGAATAGGACTTTTATTTAAACTTGATGGAAACGAAGTACGATGGCTTTTAGCTAGTTCACATTCTTCACATTGAAAACTAGAAACATCAATCTTTGAAAATAGACTAGGAAATAGCTTTCTTAAGTAGCCAAAAGAAGCATGCCCTAACCGTCTATGCCATAACCAAATTTGTGATTTCTCCTTCTCCCCCTGAGTACCATTCACAACTAAAGCGTTAGATAATCTTTCTGAAATTTTTGACTCCAAATCTAGATAGTATAGTTTCCTCTTCTAACCCCAGATCCAATCGTCCATGTTCGTGTTCGAATGTCCTTAAACACACAAGAATTAGGCCAAAAGATAACAACACAATTTAAGACTTTAGTAATTTGGGAAACTGATAATAGATTATAATTTAGAGAGGGAACGACTAAAACGGAATCTAGACTCAATGTATCCGTAAGATTTAATGATTGTTCTCCAATTACTGGAGCCAAAGATCCATCTGATGTGCAAATGGAGTTGTGTATGGATGTTTTAAGAGGAGAAACCTGTCTGGAATCAAAAGTCATATGGTCTGTGCAACCCGAATCAATTATCCATGAGCTATTAGGAACAACTTGCGAAATATTAAAAACCTTACCATTGGTTGTTTCCATAGCGGAGGTTAGATTACTAACCACATGTGCTGCTGCAGCGGAATTCTTTTTCTTGGGATCGCATTTATCCCACCAATCTGGATACCCGATAATCTTAAAGCAGTTGTCTTTGGTATGACCACGTTTACTACAATGAGTGCATGTGACAGACTTATGTTTAATGTTGTATTGACGACGGGTTGCCATTGCAGAAGTTTCAACACTAGATACAAGGATCCTTCTCCTTGCTCTGATACCATATCAAGATTGAATCAAAACAAAGAGTTTCATTGAATGAGTTTTCATTTAGATAACATTAATACAATGTTTTTTATATTTTTGGATGATTACAAATGATACTACAAATGCCTATTTATAGGCTTACAAAGAGAAGAAGAGAACTATGCCTATGGAGGCTAACAACTATGCCTTTGGAGGCTAACAACTATGCCTTTGGAGGCTAACAACTATGCTTATAGAGGCTAACAACTATGCCTTTGGAGGCTAACAACTATGCCTATGGAGGCTTACCTTATATTCTTTGTTTCTAGAATAATCTACATGTTTAGAACATGTTTAGAGGTAATTCTAACAGATTATTGTAATTAATTCCAACATACCTTTGCATCATTGGAAGCTATGGGAGAAAATTCAAAGAGATACACGGGTCGTACTCCATTGGATGATGTTATTGATGAGTTAGACCGAGTTGCTCTAGGCAAGGAAGTTGATACGTCACGTTTCTGACTCCAGTGATCATCTTAAGTATAATTTATGTTAACACCTCAGACTCTGTGATCGTTTTAAATATAATGTAATTGTTAATCTGCGTAATACTTTCAGTTTCAAAATTTATATATCTGTTATTAATAATTTATCTTGACCCTCTCAAAATTTCCCAGATGCAATATTAGCATCTGGGTAAATAGTCGCCAGCTTAACCATCTCTATTGTGGCGACGACAGCAATGATAATGTAGCTGCTAAGGTGAAATCTCTTTTTTTCTTGTCGCATGTCTTTCCATGGAGGAAAACTATAAGTGAGGATTAGCATTGACGAGAAATACATTTACGAACAAAATCTGAAAAAGGATGCACACTGAGCATTTATTCAATAACTTTGTTGGCTCACGCAATGATTTAGTTTGTGCATATATTAAATATACCATTTAGTTATGTGTCCCATCTATAATTTTAATCCGTTAACCAGAGAATATGGCTATCATCTTGAACCACTGTCAAGAAAGACGACTTTGATCCTGATAGTTTTTCTTATAATAGGAGGAGAGGTTAATAACATGCATCATAACAGAGCTCGTGCCCCAGGCCGAAGAGCCACTTCCTTCATCCCAATCTTCGTGAAAGTAGATATTCAAACGGAATGGGTAGTTCCTGGACCATGTCCTGCCTTTTACGAATGGTCAAGAGGGCTTAATTAATGAAATGTCAGAACCAGTTGATAGTAAACGACGCAATGTCAATTCTAGCGGAATGTGTGATATCTTGGTTTCAAATTCGTCCCAGATCATTGAGTTATCAACTTCTGCGCCTTATAGAGAAGAATTCTAAGTGAGACTTTTTGGTTCTCATCTAGTAGAAACAATCTACACTCATAAACCATAAAAGATCCACGAATTTTTTTGATGCCAGAATTGTGAGGTATTTAGTAAACAAGACACCATAAGAAGATAAGGGAGAAAGGGAAGAAGAAGAAGTCATTTCCACCAGCAGCACCACCACAGGAAGTGCCAAAAATTATTAGTAATTCCATTTCAGCGTTAGGAGGCACAACCCTTGTGCTGTTAAATGAAAAGCAGCTAAGTAAAAGCGATACACTGCGACAACAATCAAGGTTCTTCACCATCATATACACAGCCTTGTTAGAGTTTTGGACGCCTGCTAAGAGGATTGGAAAACAATTACAGAGTAAGAATTGGAGAACGCTCAATCAATATGTGTTAAGCGGCACCAACTGGAATAACTTGGTTACGAAATTCAACATGGTGCCTCTAAAAACTAATTTACATTTTTGATGCTCTTTAGGGTCGATGAATTAATGACCGGTCACTTAGTATTTTATTATATAGACTCTAAACTTGAATATTTGAACGAACTCTCCCTTTGTCTCTTATTAGGTTTTCAGTCTCCTAATCTAGTTAGTAGTTATTTCCTTTTTCAGTCAACTTTGCTTCCTGGTTTGGATGATTTGCTTTTCTCCGTTTTAGTGTTGCTTTAGGAATCACCGAAGTCTATAAATACTAACTGTTAAACTTAAGGTTCAACTCAAAAATAATTGTTATGTTATAAATCAATCTCTAAAAGAGATATATATAGTGTTACAAGAGAAGAGAAAGTCTTCTACAAAGAAAATAAAAAAGGGAGGAAGAAAATAAGAAAGGGAGGAAGAAAATAAGGAAGGGAGGAAGAAAAACAAGCCACCCTATAGCCACCCTACGACTACTTCCACCTACTACTACTAATTCATTAGTCAATCTTGATGACTAATGTTACAACTACTAATTAATTATTCAACACTCCCCCTCAAGGTGGTGCATATATGTCACAGATGCCCAACTTGACAAGTGAATCGTTAAATATTTTATTTGATACGGCCTTAGTCAGAATATCTGCCAGTTGTTGTGTTGTTCGGACATATGGTACTTCAATAATTTTTCTTCAAGTTTCTCATAAATGAAGTTCCTATCAATTTCCACGTGTTTCGTTCGATCATGTTGCACCGGATTCTCTGCAATTTTGATTGCTGGCTGATTATCACAAAACAACTTCATAGGTTTTTCAGATGGGAACCCAAGCTCTCCCATAAGCCTTTTTCAACCATAATAATTCACAAATGCCTTTTACCATTGCTCTATATTCTGCTTCAAAGACTTGACAAGGAAACAACCTGTTGTTTCTTAGACTTCAAGTTACTAAGTTACCCCGACGAAGGTAACATACCCGATATGTCGATCTTCTCCTATCGCCTTTGCCTCCCCAATCTGATTCAGTGTAACTGATACATCAACATGTCCATGTTTTGAAAACATCAAACCTCTGCCTGGTGCGGACTTCAAATATCTTAGTATCCTGGTGACTGCATCCATGTGTTGCTGACCCGGATTATGCATAAATTTGCTTACAACACTTACAGCATAAGCAATATCTGGCCTTGTATGAGAAAGATAAATCAAGCAACCAACTAACCTCTGTTATTGTCCTTTGTCTGTTGGTATTTGATCAGAACATTCTTCAAGACCATGATTTTGTTCCATAGGAGACCCAATTGGCGTACAACCAGTCATACCAGTTTCCTTCAACAAATCAATCACATATTTTCGCTGACACAAGAAAATTCCCTTTCTAGATCGATTAACTTCAATACCCAAGAAGTACTTAAGTCCACCCAAATCTTTCATATCAAACTCAGAATACAAGCAATTCTTCAGATTACTCATCTCTTTAGGGTCATTTCCTGTTACCACCATATCATCTACATAGATAATAAGAGCAGTTACCTTGTCACCTACTCTTTTAAGGAACAAGGTATGATCAGCATTACTTTGTATATACCCAAACTTCTTCATTGCAATGCGAAATCTACCAAACCATGCTCTGGGAGATTGTTTCAAACCATATAAAGCCTTCTTTAACTTACACACAACATTAACATTGTTTGGAGCATTATAACCTGGAGGTAGTGTCATGTAGACTTCTTCTTGCAAATCACCATGTAAAAAAGCATTTTTTACATCATATTGTTGTAGAGGCCAGCCTAGATTTGCTGCCAAATAAAATAATACTCGAATAGTGTTGATTTTTGCAACAGGAGTAAACGTCTCCTGATAATCAATACCATAAGTCTGGGTAAACCCTTTAGCCACAAGTCTTGCTTTATACCTGTCAATAGAGCCATCTGGATTATGCTTGATAGTATATACCCACCTGCAGCCAACTGGTTTCTTTCCTTCTGGTAGTGAGACTATATCCCATGTACCATTTTCTTCATGTGCCACCATCTCCTCTTTCATAGGACCAGCCCATTTCGGATTAGATAGTGCTTCTTCTACTGTTCTGGGAATAGTAACATCTGCCATTGGACTGACAAACGCTTTTCCCTCTTTTGATAATCTATGAGTTGACACGTAATTCGAAATAGGGTATTTCACCTTCCTTATTGCTTCAGGTGAAAAACGATCTGGTGGAACTCACGATTACTCTTTGGTGGCAACTTTTACCGTCGGTGTCAGGTAGTTCACAAGTATCATTAGTATTAATCGAACAATCTATCCTTACCTCAGGGACATCGGCACCGGCTGGAGGACAATTAGATGTAGGTATTGTTGATGAAGAGAGAGATGGAGCTTCATGATCAGGGGTGTCAATTTCTTCGGCAACATGAATATCGAACTCTTGAACCGGCTCCATGACTTGTGTATCATCAATTCTTGAACTACTGACAGTTTGATGTGTACTTATGCTTGTTTCATTTGCTGTCATATTAATTTCACTATTAGTCGGAAACAAATCCATCCAATTCAACTCTTCAATAACTCTCTCTCCATGAAGAGGAGAATTAGATACATCGGATGAGTAAAACATTTCGTGCTTAGAAAAGGTGACATCCATAGTAACATAAAATTTATGACTTTGAGGATGATAACACCTATAAACCTTCTGGAATGGATGATAACCAATAAAAACATATTTGATAGCACAAGGATCTAGCTTTGTACATAGATGTTTCTGCAGATGTACAAAAACAACACAACCGAATACTCGTGGAGGAAGCTTAAGATGAGAAGGTATTGTTACAAACGAAGCCAATTTGTCCAACGGTGTCTGAAATTTTAAAACACTTGTTGGTACTCGATTAAGAAGATATACTGCACTAGTAATGGCTTCTTCCCAGAATTTTGGCTTCATATTTGACCCAATCAAGCATGCCCTCGTAATTTCAAGTAACTGGCGATTTTTTATTTTCGCCACACCATTTTGTTGTGGCGTAGACAGGCAACTAGTTTCATGAATAATTCCATGTTCTCCAAAGTATCTTTGTAATACTTCATTAACATACTCACCTCCATTATCAGAACGAAGGACCTTTAAGATAGCCGAAAATTGTGTCTGAATCATTTTATGAAATGCGCGAAAACGATCAGCCACATCACTTTTATTCTTCATTAAATAGAGCCAAGTCATACGAGTACAATCATCGATAAAGATAACAAACCACCGAAATCCAGAAGTACTGGTAATACGAGAAGGTCCCCAGACATCAGAATGAACCAAATCGAATGGGACGTATCTTCTATCAAACTATCTGGGTAAGTAGTACGATGACTCTTCGCAAGAATGCAAGTATCACATTTAAAGTCTGAAAGTTTGCAAGACTTAAACAAATCAGGAAACAAGTGCTCCAAATATCCAAAAGAAGCATGTCCTAAACTAATTGCCACAAGAAGATCTGATTTTTAGATGCACAAGAAGACCTTTTAACTGAAAGAGATCTCCCTTCACAAACATCGTCGATGTAATATAAACCATCTCTCTTAGTACCTCGCCAAATTATATCCCCGTTGCCGAGATCCCGAAGAAGACAGAAAGTGGGATAGATTAGTACTAAACAATTTAACTGTGCGGTTACTTGTGCCGCAGACAAGAGATTATTTGAAAGAGAAGGAACCAATAATGTGTGTTCCAAGGACAAGGAAGGTGTTAAATCAACTCTCCCAGCTCCGGTAACCGGATACGGTACACCATTGGCGTTGGAAATAGTTGTATACGCAGGTAGCAACGGATCTCTCAAAATAGAGGCATCGAACGTCATATGACCCGTAGCACCAGAGTCGAGAATCCAACCATGATCTTTTCCAGAATCAGTAGCAAGTAAAGCGACGTCAACCTTACTTGATTGCTGGAAGAGGTTCGGGTTCACCAAATAATGAGATTCCACCACAGGAGAATGAGTATCGGTCGTCGTAGTCATCATTGAAGTACATGTATCTACCCCTTTTTGGTCGATATTTATTTGTATTTTATAGGCGTCCCACCAATCGGGATAACCAATTTTCTTGAAACATTTCTCCACGAAGTGTGAATTGCTTCCACAGTAAACACAACGTCTAACGGAAGAAATTATCACGATTAAAGAAGAAATTATGAAGTATGAATACAGGTCGCAAGCAGCTTGCGAAAAACTTGGCAAGCGTTTTTTATTTATTTATTAAATGACCAAAAAAAGGTACAAATGAAACTGATTGTGTACATAACTGTTTCTGGGGGGTGAAAAACAAACCGGCTAGATTCTACCTAGCAGCTAAAAATTATATGAGTAGTCGAATAAGAGGAACAACTCCTATAACGGTAAAAACGGTAAGAGTTTAAATTCAAATCAAGTTTTCTCTCTTGCACAGAGAAATTAAATTTGACAAATCAACCAAATATATGAAAACAAACTTAACAAGGGTTTTCTTAAGAAAAACAAACTCAATAAAAAAAAAATCTTGATCAAAGATGATAACCAGTTTGTATGAAACAAAAACAAGAAGACAACTTACTTAGTCCAAGATAAATGGATTAACAAGTTTAAGTAGGATTTAAAAAGGACAATCATAAACATAACAAGTTTATCATAAAATTGGTAGTACAACTTACTTGTTTCAATAAGTGTATAAAGAAAAACAAGAACCTTAAGCCAGCGGAAGAAGGATCAATCGAAGTAACAAAGCACTCACTATTACTAAGAAGCACTCAACTCACCATGGAGCTCTGATACCATGTTAAACTTAAGGTTCAACTCAAAAATAATTGTTATGTTATAAATCAATCTCTAAAAGAGATATATATAGTGTTACAAGAAGAGAAAGTCTTCTACAAAGAAAATAAGAAAGGGAGGAAGAAAATAAGGAAGGGAGGAAGAAAAACAAGCCATCCTACAAGCCACCCTATAGCCACCCTACAACTACTTCCACCTACTACTACTAATTCATTAGTCAATCTTGATGACTAATGTTACAACTACTAATTAATTATTCAACACTAACAAGTTCTAACATTGTAGAAAAGCACATCCACCATAGTTTTTCTTAATTTTTGGTTTTCTTATTTGTGTTATTAGCTCAACGATCATCTATGGAGTCTCTTCCCTATGATATCGTACTAGAAATCCTTTCTCGGGTTTCAGCTGAATCTGTTTTAGAGTGCAAATTGGTTTGTAAGAAATGGGTAATTCTCATCCGCGGAAATAACTTTGCTAATATGCACCTCAGTCACCAGATTAATCATCTCCATGGTGGCGAAGATGTCAATGGTATTGTAGATGCTAAGGTGGAGCCAAGTCTCTTTTTTGCTTGTCGCACTACCGATCCAGACGTCTATAGAACTTTACTTTTCCATGGAGGACAGGTAAGTGTTAGGCTTAGCACTGATGAGAAATACATTTACAATGAAAATCTGAAAAGGATCTATCATCCTCCAATGCACAATGAACGTCTACATAATCACTTAGTTGGCTCGTGCAATGGTTTGGTTTGTGCATATCAACACCACCATTTAATTATAGAACCCATCTACATCTGTAATACCCTTACTAGGGAATATGTTAATCTTCCTCAACTAGTTGTGAGGAGACAAGACGTTGATAGAGAACTTTTTCGCATAGGAGGGCAGGTTAACATGCATAGCAGTACAACATGTGGATTTGGGTATGTTAGCTCAACCAATGAATACAAGGTTGTTAGGGTCTATTACCACGACTGTATGGAAGGAAATGCTGAAGTATACACACTTGGCAGTGGTTGTGGGTGGCGAGCGGTAGGTAAAATTTCCGATCGACTGGATACGATGAGCAGGGGAACGGGTACCTACGCAAATGATGCTATTTACTGGACTTCGCACAAGAAAGAGTTAAAATTTATACTCTTATCAAGAACTTAGAAACCTTGATAATATTTTTCGGAGATATACGAGCATCGTGGTGTTGCTCGTATAGAGCTCCTAGAGCTCTAGTAGTGAAGGGTGGAAGCAAGGACTTTGTAACTTGAACTTTGTATTGATTGATTCTTGCTACCTTACTTACTTACAAATGAATACAACATGCCTATTTATAGGCTACAAAAGAAGAAGAGAACTATGCCTATGGAGGCTAACAACTATGCCTTTGGAGGCTAACAACTATGCTTATGGAGGCTAACAACTATGCCTTTGGAGGCTAACAACTATGCCTATGGAGGCTTACCAAACCAACTACTAGACAATCTAGTATTCTTGTTTGATTTGTCTAACTCTAGAACACTCATTTTACACATGTTAATTGTCTAACATTGACTCTAGACATCCTAGATATTTCTAGGTTAATTTAGATAGGTGTGAACACTTGACTAAGTTGGTGTTGAATATTCAACACTCCCCCTCAACACCCACTTTCCAACTTCTCTTTATCTTAGACGTTTCGGTCCCCTTCATAGTTTAAGGATGCTTCGGTCCTCTTCATAGTTTAAGGACGTTTCAGTCCTCTTCGGAGTTTAAGGATGTTTCGATCCTCTTCATAGTTTAAGGACGTTTCAGTCCTCTTCGGAAGTTTAGGGACATTTCGGTCCTCTTCGGAAGTTTAAGGACATTATTGTCCCCTTCGTAGTTTAGGGACATTTCGGTCCTCTTCGGAAGTTTAAGGACATTATGGCATTTCGGTCCTCTTTGTAGTTTTAGAACATACGGGTTCCATCGTAGTTTAGGGACATTGCGGTCCTCTTTGTAGTTTTAGAACATACGGGTTCCATCGTAGTTTAGGGACATTGCGGTCCTTTTCGTTTCAGTAAAATACTTCTTGTACTCTTTAGACAACTCATAGGATTTTCACCCACTTTTGTTGTTCTCTATCTCATCACCACTTGGTGATTGCTTCCGTTTCTTCACAACATTTTTTGTTGTTTCTTCTTCTATTCATCTTTGTTCCAGTCACGCTTTTGTTCGAAAACTGTAACACTTCTTTGGTTATCCAGATTCTCTCACAATCTTTCATTTCATCAAGATTCTGCCACAAGCTCTAACTATTTTTCTTCTTGTTATTTGATGTTACAAATTTGCCACTTTATCCAGATTTGCCACGCTATGACATAATTGTCACACTTTGGTTTGTACGTATTTAAACAAACACCTGTAAACCCATTTAGACTTCATTTGGACATTAAAAATTAGGTAATTCCAACACTCCCCCGTAATTTGTAATGGCTCTGTTTTTTTTTTTTGATATTCACCCAATCTCCATTTGCGGCTCTTATCTCCTCATGCTTGCTTCGCTCGCAGTAAACTCTTTATGTTTGCCGCCACGTACCGCCGTTTTTTTTTTTTGTTCTTCTTCTTATCACGAGTATGATTTAGTATCTCGTGACAAACATGCCATGCTTTTCTTCGACAATTGAGGAAGCAATCTGTTGCTCTTACCCTCAATATTTTTTTTTTTCTTCCCGATTTGAGGAAACAACCACTTATTGTTCTTACCCTCAAACCCTTCTCTGATCACTTATTAGGAAGTGACCCTTTCTAATTCTCTTTTATCTTGTTTTTTTTTTTTTTTCATGGAGACCCCTTTTTTTTTTCATGGAGACCCCATTTCTTCTCTTTTAGTATTTCTTGCTCATTTAGTATGTCTCCTAACTTCTGCAATCAAGCCTCTACAAATTCAACATTTTTGAAATGTCGATATTACAAAAGCTTTGTCTTGTAGTAGCAGTAGTTTTTTCTTCTTCCAGTGGATACATGTCCACCGGCTTCGTGTCACAAGTAGAAACTTGATGTTGTCGTGACAAACATGGCTTTCTTGGCATTTTTTTTTTCTCTCAAAACCGAGTAGGTCGTCTCATTGAGGCTCTCTCCCCACAATATGAGGAGGCGATCATTTGAAGATCTCTTCCCTCAATATATGGAGGCATTCGTTGTTGACGTTTTCATGATATCGGCTTCTAAAACTCTTGAACGATTGTGGAAGCAATCCTTGGTGCACTCTTCCCACAATTGTCTTTAGAATTTTGTAAACAATTTGAGGAGGAAAATTATTGCTCTCTTCCCTCAAACTTGTCTTCTGGTCACTTATCAAAAAGTGATTTCTTTTTTTCTTCTCTACTTTTCTTTTTTCCACATGGAGGCGTTTTTGCTCCTGTGAAGGTAGGTTTTTTTTTTTTTTTTTTTTTTGACAGTTGGAATGGTTGAAATCTTCTTAGTGGTGTTTGCATCTTCCCCTTCTTAAACTTCATATCTTCTCAACTCGAAAGCTTTGAAACCCATCAATTCGTAGCGGAAACTTTTACGCCCATTTCGGATCGAACGAGCTCTGATACCAAGTTAAAATTTATACTCTTATCAAGAACTTAGAAACCTTGATAATATTTTTCGGAGATATACGAGCATCGTGGTGTTGCTCGTATCGTCCTGAAAGCTCTAGTTGAAGGGTGGAAGCAAGGACTTTGTAACTTGAACTTTGTATTGATTGATTCTTGCTCTTACTTACAAATGAATACAACATGCCTAGTAGTGAAACTATGCCTATGGAGGCTAACAACTATGGGAGGCTAGCTTATGGAGGCTAACAACTATGCCTTTGGACTTTATGGAGTAAACTACTAGAAATCTTATTCTTGTTTGATTGAACTCTAGAACACTCATTTTACACATTTAATTGTCTAACATTGACTCTAGGTCCTCAACGAGTGTATTGGCCAAGAAGAGTTTCCCTTCCCTAGGTGTATGCGTGGAGACAAATATGGACTTGTAGCACTTGGAGGGCATTTGTGTCTTTATGTGGATGATAAATTACATGTAAAAATCTGGTCGTTGACGAAAAGTGGTGACCCGAAGGAGACCTGGCGTATGGAGTTTGATATAGATTATGAAGTCCTAGTAGGTTCTCGTAGAAGGAAGTTGCAGCCGATTTTACTTAGACAAAACGGAGAAATCATACTCTTATATTCTGATTCTGTGCTATACAGTTACGACCCCAAAACAAGAGATTTGAAGATGATTTCCAATGAAGCATCAACCGATAATTTTGAAGCTGTGGAAGCAATTGCTCACATAAATACATTTGCTTCATTGGAAGCTATGGGAGAAAATTCAAAGCGATATACTGTTCGTACTCCATTGGATGATGTTATTGGTGATTTAGACCGAGTTGCTCTGGGTGAGGGAATTGATACGACGCGATTCAGACTCAAGCGAGCAGCACTCTGATAAGGCATCTCATGATCTGCGTATTGTAGATTTTGATGCATGGATTGTTTTATTTGGGTGGTACATTTAATTAAAACTCTTCTAGATACTTAAGTCTAAAATTCCATCTGTTGATGATTTTCATTGCGAAATTTAGCCAAGACTGACACGGCCAAGTAAATTTGAACATAAAAAAAAAACAAGCGACTTGACTGTTAAAATTTCTAATAAATATAAACACCAGCATGAACTTGATTTTCAAGAGTCTTCATAAATGGTTGATTGAAATATTTTCCCAATGTGATTTTCCATGACCCAGTTGCTCTTGGTGAGAAACAAAGAGATAATAGGCTATTTATAGGTGTAGATGGTGGAATTTGGATAAGGGGAAAAAGTGTTATTTATATTAAAGATCATAAACAAAACTCAATTTTCGCGGGAGAGACTAAGCCCTTGGTCCTCAAGGCACCCATAGCCATGATTTCTAGTATACGTAAACACTGCTGGTTGTGATGCCGTGATTCCTAGCGCATATCCTCGACGAGATACTATACTGGTCATGTAGGTTATGTAGAGCATAAAACGTCACCGGCAGACTTATGAACCACAACATCCCTACCAAATTTCGAGATACATTGGTCATGTCGGCCCCATTACACATACACAATTAAATCACCTACTTAATACCAAAATAACCCTACCAAAGCCACGAATGTCGTCGGCACGTCACCATCTACGTAAGTTGTTAAATAAAAATACACTGGTTCTCCGCCACCACCTTTGAATCTAAATCAAGCACCGCCATCAACCATTTTAAGCCAAATCAGATGAAATAATCCAGCCATTATATAATCAATGCTTATGATCATTTATCCCACAACTGATAAAGAGAGTTTAACGCCTAGTACCACCGTTGATAACTTGGACAAGAAAAATAAAAAGCTAATTGGTCATACCCAAAATTACTTTTAGACACTAAACACGATTTACTTGATGATGATGATGATGATGATGTAAACTAAGGTTAATAACACGAAAAAAACATAAATAGAAGAGACACGAATTTAACGTGGTACGACAAATTTTGCCTGCATCCACTGACGAATTACCGTAGGGAAAGGTATTTTATTGATCTATCGATTACAATGATTTATGATCCCTTTTTGGGTTTATTGGTGTATATCTCCGTGTATTTTGGCGTATCCGGGCCTCCCCTTATAAGGTTGAGATTGTTCTATATTTATACAGTTGAATATATGGGTTAAACTCTAATTTCGAGATAAACTTCATATGCAAGTAACTTGGCCATAAAGACATCTGGAATGTTCCAGAACTTTCGTTGCAGCGACTTAGTCAACAAGCATCCCAGAAACTTATAAAACCTTCCTAGAGGATTCCGGCAGTAGATTGGTGGAAACGGTTTAAACTGACACGGACCTTGCGGATTAACTGGTGGGCCTTGACTTTGACCAGCGGGTTAAATTTTTGATATTGGCTAGATGTTGACTGAGACTGACGAGCTCTAACTGGAAGGAATTGCTAGCAGACTGGTTGACAAGGATAATGGGCTGGCAGTATGGATGACAGACTGGTTGGTAATATGGATGACAACATGGTTGGAAGACTAAATTAATGACTAGATGACATCATGGTTGGCATCACGATTGGCAATCTGAATAGGCTTTATTATAGGGGAAAATAATAATGATGTGGAAAACAAGACTTGGATTCTCTACAATGACACTGTATACCAATTGCAAGGGATGCAGCAAAGCTTGGTAGTGCTTTTTTTTTTGGTACAAAATGTCATGGGATCAAATCCTGTCATCCTTACCTATTATATTTTTCGCGAACAATTGAGATCGATCATAATTGTACATCCATTATGATACTATAGACGTGCAAAGTTTATTGGGCCAACAAAGATAATACTTTTTTATGGTCTTATAAAGTGTGATAAGAAGGAACTCTTAATTCAGTTCGGCAAAACATGGGTCTCCAAAACCCGATGTCGTATGTTCAAATCCTACAGAGCGTGATTCTGTTGGGAAAACTAGGTCTTGACAGTTTGGTGTTGACTTTTACTGTTGACTGACAGTTGACTTCGACCATTGACTGAAAGTTTACTTCATGACAGACTGAGCATGCTAGTAGATAATAGCTGAATGGTCGTCCAAACAACATTCTGCCCCAATATGTAGTAATTTTATCATGGTACAATTACTAATCTTGATTTAAGTAAAGATAAGATAAAAAAACCTAATATTAAGTAAGGAAAAACCTTTCCTCTAATATGAGAATGGACCAGAACCGAGTAGGTTAGTGGTTTGGAAAATGTAGGGAGGGAGGAGAGACATGAGAGAGATAGTTTTTCAAGTGTTGTGTCCACTCATCGCATATGTATTGCTATATCTGTTGAAGCTGTTCAATTTTTATTTCAGCGGAATTAAAGATAGAGTTGTCCTCTCTAGAGTATCCAAAATTACTATAATGCGCCTATTTTTATTTGTTTTAAATGATTATACTTCCATGTTAGAGCATTGCTCGGTCGAACTCACAAGCGTTGCTATCTCAAGCTTATTTGTCAAGTTTAGTTGCCAAAACTATAAGTCTTGATTTCTAGGATACTTATAGCTAAGTTTCGGATTAGGATAGTAAGTGTAGTTGATATTTAGACTCCACGACGTTCGTCGAATGAAGATGAAGAACTATTCAAGGGAACTTGAGGAACTTCATCAACAAAGGTATGTGTAGACTTGAACTTATCTATCAATCAAAAGTCTATATACCCTATCTCCTATTTAAGACAAAAGTCGTATTGCTATTTAGACTTCGATTATACACATATGCTATTTTGGGACGAGTTTATCTCGCTTATCTATTTCTAGAAATATGTGCTGGTAAGTTTACGCTTTGGCCAAGTTCATCTTTCCTCGTGACGAAAGTCATGCTGATTATTTCAATAACTTGAAATCGCTTTGATGAAAATAGTTTGTGGATAACAACTATTTTAACATCCTCTAAGAAAGTTTCAATGATTGAAATTAGAATTTAGAACAAGTAACCATGTTTGGATATAAACATAGTGTGTTTTCACATGTGTGTAAAAGTCCAAAACCGGGAACCTAAAGTATGCGTACCCATACGCGTACCGGCGGTTGTTGGAAATCCGGAAAAGTATGCGTACCCATACGCATACTGGAGGAAGTTTCACGTCCTTGAATTTATGCTGGATTTTGGAAGTAAAAACAAACTCAGTCCGGTCACTTAAGTATGCGTACCCGTTTGCATACCTAAGAAGGTTACTTTCTAAAATCGGTTTGTTCATGAACTAAAATAAATATATAATAAGGAATGCAATCTTTGCAAACCGTGGCTATAATGTTCATGAATTGATTCGATTAAATTAAAATCTATTTTTCTTCAATTGTGTCTTGTATACTTCTATGAGATCTAGGCAATTAAACAACTCTCTAACTAGTTTCATTTGAGTCATTTGAACTATTTATGGTGAAGATGAATAAGGTTAGTATGAAAGTGCTCATATGGCAAACCATTTGTTAACTATTGTTGAACCGACTAAGTGTACAAGTTTAGTTACGGTTACTCAAACCTAAATGAAAGTATATTTTATTTGTGTAAAACAATAAAAGTTCGATCTTACGGTTGAAAGATATCACCTTGAATGTAATCAGGTTTTCATCTAACGGTGAATATTGAATCCTTTGTTACCAAGGTAACTTAGATTGCAAACCCTGATTTGAAATATATATATATATATGGGAAATCTAGCAACTAGGAAACCTAATCCCCACACCTTATGTGTGATACTAGTTGTATAAGCTAGAGTCGATTCTCCTTTAACCTTAGGTTTTTTATGAAACCATGTAGGTTAACGACTTGAAGACTTCTTTGGGATTGTGAAGCCAGACCCAACTATTTTTTCTATAGTTGCGTGATCTGATATTGCTATTTTCTATCGTGTTTGAGTACAATCGTAAGATCGGCTTGAGATTTATATATCCAATAGGCAAGATAGAAAAGTAGTCACTAATACTTTCGTCTCATCGTTTGTAATTCCACAATATCTTATTTCGTTAATCAATTAAGATTATTGTGAGGTGGTTGATAATACTAGGCTGTTCTTTAGGAATATAAGTCCGGGTTATTAATTATTTCATGTTCACCTTGATTTATCAAATGACAAATCAAAACTCGTAGGTATATCTGTGGGAGACAGATTTATCTATTCAATAGACTTTTCTGTGTGATACAGATTTGTTTATCAAGTCTTAGACTTTGGGTCATAGCAACTCTTAGTTGTGGGTGAGATCAGCTAAGGGAATCAAGTGCGTGGTATCCTTCTAGGATTAGAGGCGTAAGGAATGTGACTGTACCTTGATCAGTGTGAGATTGATTAGGGCTCAACTACATTCCAGACCAAAGTTAGCTTTGTAGTAGGCTAGTGTCTGTAGCGGCTTAATACAGTGTAGTGTTCAAATATGGACTAGGTCCCGGGTTTTTTTTCGCATTTGGGGTTTCCTCGTTAACAAAACTTCCGGTGTCCGTGTTAGTTCTTTTCCACATTATATTTTGTTATATAATTAAAATATCACAGATTGTGCGTTGGATTGATCAATTGGTAAATCCAACATTTGGTTGTTGATTGAAATTGATTGATCCTTGAACATTGGTCTTTGGTACCGTTCAAGTTATTTCTCTTATATTTAATCAGGCTCGCAAATTCCTATTTGTTTGATTGCGGATTGAATTGAGAAATTAAGATATAACTCTTTGATATACTTTTTATTAAGATTGAGTCTAATTGTCTAGTTTATTCTCTTGAAAGTATATTGGAGTTAGTCCATAAAGATTGCTAAGCGAAATATTGGGTGAGGATGTTAGACCCCTGATTTTTCAATTAGTATCAGAGAAGGAAAACACGTTTAAGACCTATAAGTCTGTGTTTGTATCAATCTGAATATTATGGACGAGTCTATCTCTAATAACATACCAGTTCAGAAATTACCAGATGATTCAGAAAGCTTGGATTCACATGAGAGAACTGTCACATATAAGTCAATATCTAAACATTCTCTTGATGTAAAAACTGTTGATTAGGAAACACTCCTAAAATAACAGTTGGATGAACTTTCTGATGAAGGTCATTTAGATATTGATAGAGATTTTGATGAGGAAGTCTCAGAGTGTGTTAAGTTTTTGGATTCGTTGAAAATGAAGAAGATTACAACTTCTCATGTCACACCTCTTCTGACTCCTCTTTGTCGAGAAAACAAGAAATTGAAAAGGATTTACGGAGGTCTTTATGTTCGGAATCGCTCTTGTGAATCGGTCCTCAAAGATACCGAGGAAAACCTGAGTAGAAAGTCACTTGAATGTGATCGTGTTTATCAAAAATACTTCTTGTTGGAAGAAAAACTTGCAGAAATTGAAGGAAGAATTAACTCTCAGCAAGAAAGTTTTGATGACAGCGAAAGAGCTTTTCTCTCTCGAGAAAAATGCCTTGAGGCTGATTTAGCTACTGCTCTAAATAAAATCAAGATGTTGGAAGATGACTTGAAAAAGTTAAATACTAGTTCAAGCAAATTTACCACTATGCTAGGAGCAAGTAAAAATCATCGTGATACACGAGGATTGGGATATAAGGGAATAGATGCTCCATGTATTATCAAAGAGGTAAAATTTGTCAAGGCTAGTGATTCTTCTCAACAAATGGTTTCCACTGATGGAAAAATTGAAATACATTCATCGGTAGTTAAAGTTCGTAAGATCAATGTATATCATCCTCCAAAGTCAGCACACACGGATCGAGGTAAGAACATTCCTTATGTTTTCCACTATTGCGGAAATAAAGGTCACCTGGAAAGGAGATGTCGTTTCCATATAAGGAATGAGAAACTTCATGATGTTCTTGTTTGGGAGTCACAAGAAGTTGTGAAACCAAGATCATATGTTAAGGCTAATCCTTAACGTTACAGGTTGTAACTGTCCAACCTTTAGGAAAAGGAATCAGTGCTCTTATAAACCTATATTTTCCTATAAATATCATACGAATCCTTTCCACAATCGTAATGGTTATCAAAAGGATTACTTTGTAAATACGAAGACAAGATCCGATGTTCCCAATTGGAGAAATACTAACTTGCAAAAGAATAGTGAATCTAATTCTCCTCCGAGAATTCTAGAAGAGAGTAATGGGAAGAAAGTTCTGGTTATTCCTAAACCCACTCAGAAGTGGATACCAAAGAAAGTTAATGATGTTTTGAGTGTGAAAAGTAATGAACTCCCAGAAAATTCCATGACTATGGAGAAGGAAATATCCATGATGTTGGAACTTATAAAGTACTTTGGAAAGATGGATTTGGATATGAAAGGTTCTAAAAGCGATCTCCTTCATGATAATCCAAAATTCACTTGTGGCAAGCAAGACATATTTTACCTCAACACAACTTGATTATGTTGTGAGTGCATCCTCACCAAGGAATGCCCTTTTATGAATACGATGAGGGAAACACGAGAATTTGGGCGCACAGATTATGTTTGGTAAGGCTGTAGAATTTGATTGGATTTCTCTAAAAAGGTATGTCTATAAACTTGAGCAAAATTTGTGTTTTTATTTATTTGCTTAGAGTACTTATAGTGATCAATGTACCTTTCTTACCGTTCATTTCTACCTAACTTGATATGTGTTTAGGGTTCTTAAATGTTTAGGTTTGAAAATAGTAGTTCAGGATGTTTGGACTTCATGGTACACATACCAGGTATGCATACCATCACTTAAAATCAAAATCCAGGGATGTTAGTACGCATACCCGTTGGCATACTGCCTCAGGTCACGAAATTTCGTTTGCAAACCCGTACGCATACTATCCTGTAGACATTGATATTTGGTAAACTTTTTTTGGACTTAACTTCTTCGTCTGAACTCGTAATGACCTCATTATTTTCGAATTCTCTTCCTCTTTGAATTCTCTTCAAATTGGAGATGAGAATTCTTGAATTTGGATGAGCTAAGATTGGAGTTTGTCCTGTCTCTTGTTTTTGAGTGTTTTACTCCATTTCGTCGCACTTGTTCCACTTCTATTGGACTTGGGCACTTGGATTCTTGGAGTAATTATATTCTAAGCTCATTTGTAGATTTTACAAAAATGTTGTTGGTGAATCACAAAGAAGGAAGTTCAAGGATGGGCAGTAGTACGCATTGCTATGGGATTCTTGAGTGTTCACAATCATCTTATGTGAACTATGGTGCATGGTCATTAATGACTTTGTAGGTTCTTCTTTGTTAAGATAATCTTTTTATATGCCTTTGGTAGCTATTTTTAGTGTAAATCCGTGTGAAAAAGATTGATTCTACCTTCAAAGGGCAAATGATTTTGCAGTATTAATCTTTATTGGTTTTATATACTGCAAAAATTGTAATGGAATATGTGTGCTTGCGTCTGTGAACTATGATTTTCCCATACATGTCAAAAGTTAAGTCCTTCATAAGTCATTATGCAAATACTGATAAAAGATTGAATGAACTTTTGACAACAAAAGTTAAGCCTATTATGCCATTATGCAAACATTGATGGAACATAGGATGAACTTTTGTTTACAAAGATTAAGTATATTATATGTCTCTATGCAAATAGTGATGAAAAATAGAATGAATCTTTGAATATTCTGCAGTATTGGTCTTTCCCTGATCCACATCTTTGTGTAAATAATGTGCGGCTTTGTAAGTTTCCTTATGTGAGCATTTCCGATTAAATTAATCATGGGTTCTCTTGTGGTTAATTTAATTGAGTATGTTGGACACAAAATCCATGTTTCATGAGATTTGTTAATGTCCAAAGAAATCCTTCTTTTCTTGTAAAGTAAGGTCGCTCTTGTTGTTTCTTTTGGAATGACATTTTGTGGGGGAGAGTTCTTATTTGAACTTGTGATTAATTTCCAAATCTTTGTGGGGAGTGTGGCTGTGAAATATTATAGGGGTTATCTTGTATCCTTATAAATTGCTTGATGAATGCATTTAGTTTCGACTATATGATTGCATTTAAAAAGTTGATATGTGCTTTTCTTTTGGTCATGAAGTGTCCCTATGGAAATTTCATTAGGATCCCACTAATTTCCGTACCTTTGCCAATTTTATTGAAAAAAATGGGGAGAATTAATGTGTAGTTCACACTACAAATACATATGTTTTTCGGATCATTATGTAATGGGGAGTGGTTTTCATGTGAGATGAAGTATTGACTAAGGGGGAGTGATACATATCACCATAGTATTGTTGTCGAAGTTGTGATATAATTGAACTTTGATACTGTGTAATAATACTATGAAACTGTATAACAATGATTGAGAGCTATTATTTTCTCATTGTTATAAATACAGATCTTCAACAATGATGATGCTGATTTGAACACATTTAGAATCATTGGAGTACTTGGAAGTGACGAAGATTTCGAGTAATGTTGAAGAACCAAGGAGATCAAGCATTTGGATGAGAAGCTACAAAGTTTATTTATTTTGTATTCCATATGTATTGATAGTTTTGTCACTAAAATTGACAAATAGGGAGATTGTTAGAGCATGCCGAACTCGCAAGTGTTGCTATATCAAGTTTTTTTTGTCAAGTTTAGTTGCCAAATCTATAAATCTTGATTTGTAGTCTACTTATAGATAAGTCTCGGATTAAGATAGTAAGTGTAGTTGAGCTTTAGACTCCACGGCGTTCATCGAATGAAGACGAAGAACTACTCAAGGGAAATTTTGGAACTTCATCAATAAAGGTATGTGGAGACTTGAACTTATCTATCACTCAAAAGTCTATCTACTCTATCTCCTATTTAAGACAAAAGTCATATTGCTATATATACTTTGATTATACGCATTTGCTATTTCGAGTCGAGTTTATCTCTCTTATCTATTTCACAAAATATGTGTTGGTAAGATTTCTCTTATCTTTACTCGTGACGAAAATCATGTTGATTATTTCAATAAATTGAAAATCGCTTTGATGAAAATAGTTTGTGGATAACAACTATTTTAACATCCTCTAATAAATTTTCAATGATTGAAATGAGAGTTTAGAACAAATAACCATGTTTGTATATAAACATAGTGTGTTCTCCCATTTGTGTAAAAGTCCAAAACCGGGAACCTAAAGTATGTGAACCCGTACGCGTACCGGCGGTTGTTGGAAATTCGAGTAAGTATGCGCACCCGTACGCATACTGGAGGAAGTTTCACGTCTGTGAATTTCTGCTGGAGTTTGTAAGTTAAAACAAATTCAATCCAGTCAATTAAGTATGCGTGCCCGTTTGCATACCTAAGCAGGTTACTTTCTAAAATCGGTTTGTTCATGAACTAAAACATTTATATAATAAGGAATGCGATCTTTGCAAACCGTGGATATAATGTTCATGAATTGATTCGAGTGAATCAAAATCGATTTTTCTTCAATTGTGTCTTATATACTTCTATAAGATCTAAGCAATTGAACAACTCTCTAAGTAGTTTAATTTGAACTAGTTATGGTGAAGATGAATAAGGTTAACATGAAAGCGCTCATATGGCTACACGTTTAGGCATGGTTACTCAAACCTAAATGAAAGTACATTTCATTTAAGTATAACAAGCTAATTTATATCTAACGGTTGAAAGATATTAGCTTGAATTTAATTAGGTTTTCATCTAACGGTGAATATTGAATGCTTTGTTTCCAAGGTAATTTAGATTGCAAACCCTGATTTGAAATCTATATAAAGGAGAACTCTAGCAACTGGGAAACCTAATCCCCACACCTTTTGTATGATACTAGTTGTATAAGCTAGAGTCGATTCTCCTTTAACCTTAGGTTTTTTACGAAAACATGTAGGTTAACGACTTGAAGACTTTATTAGGATTGTGAAGCCAGACCATCTATTTTCTCTATAGTTGCGTGATCTGATCTTGCTATTTTCTATCGTGTTTGAGTACAGTCGTATCATTAGATTGAGATTTATATCTCCGATAGGCAAGATAAAAAAGTAGTCACAAACACATTCATCTCATCGTTTGTGTTTAAATATCTTGTTTCGTTAATCAATTAAGATTATTGTGAGGTGATTGATAATACTAGGATGTTCTTCGGGAATATAAGTTCAGGTTATCAATTGGTTCAATAGGCTGTTCACCTTGATTTATCAAAAGATGGATCAAAACACGTAGGAATATCTGTGGGAGACAGATTTATCTATTTAATGGAATTTTCTGTTTGATACATATTTGTTTATCAAGTCTTCGACTTTTGGTCGTAGAAACTCTTAGTTGTGGGTGAGATCATCTAAGATAATCAATTGCGTAGTATCCTGCTGGGATCAGAGATGAAAGGAACGCGACTGTACCTTAATCAGTGTGAGATTGATTAGGGCTCAACTACATTCCAGACCGAAGTTAGCTTTGTAGTAGGCTAGTGTCTGTAGTGGCTTAATACAGTGTGGTGTTCAAATCTGGACTAGGTCCCGGGGTTTTTTGCATTTGCGGTTTTCCCGTTAAAAAAATTCCCGGTGTATGTGTTATTTCTTTTCCGCATTATATTTTGTTATATAATTGAAACACAACAGATTGTGCGTTGAATCGATCAGTTGGTAAATCCAACCTTTGGTTGTTGATTGATCCTTGAACATTGGTCTTTGGTACCGTTCAAGTTATTTTCTTATATTCAATCAGGATCGCAAATTCCTATTTGTTTGATTGCGGATTGAGTTGAGAAATTGAGATATAACTCTTTGATATACCTTTTATTAAGATTGATTCTGACTGTCTAGTTGATTCTCTTGAGAATATTGGAGTTAGTCCATACAGATTGCTAAGATAAATATTGGGTGAGGTTGGGGATATAAATTACTTTCCCTAACCAATAGTGTTTTCTAAGGGGTGTTTTTGGATGACAAAAATGCTAAAATACCCTTCCCTCAAAATAAAAATCAAAAAACTTAAAATCAAAAAACAAAACCATATCCCCATTTCCATCTTCACCTCTTATTAATCTCTTTTAGGTTAGGGATTTGAAACCTAAATATTCCCCACTCCCTTTCAAATTCTAAATTTTTCCCACTCTATTTCAAATTCTCTTATCCTTCTCTGCCGGCTCCTAACTTTGAAAACAATTTTATTTATTTTTGCATTCGGAAGTGATGAAGACCATGCCGGAAGTGAGTATAGATGAAGACCATGCCGGTATAGAAGAAGACCATGCCGGAAGTGATGAAGACCATGCCGGTAGTGATGAAGACCATGTCGGATTTTTTTTTACACCTCAGGAAGTGATGAAGACCATGCCGGAATTGATGAACACTATGCCGGAAAATGGTGCCGGCATGCTTGGTAACTAACATTCAATGCCGTAACTAAATGTCGGCATGCTCGATAGAAATATATCAATGTCGGTAGTCAAGTGATTTTTTTTTTAAATTTTCTGGATACTTTACATCATGCGTCGGCAAAGAAATTTAAGCAACATACTATGCCGTTAGCAGTACAGGCATGCTTGAGAATTTAATAACTGTACCGGCAGTGGATTGATTAAAGCCAAAAAAAAAAATCAAAACGGAATAGGTTTTGAATTTCAAAACCAGAAAAAATTTCTACGAGACGCTGTGTCGCACTCTGCTAGGTCGCACACAGTCGGGAGGGGCTACGCCCCCCGGATAGTGGCAAACATTTATGAAAATTTCCAACAAATGCCGACATGGTTTTTTTCGGTTGAATACAATGTCGGCTTGCCTTTCAAAATGGGGATATTGTTGGCCGACATGGACGTAGTATGAATAAAATACCGAGAATGTTGCTGCCGGCATTGTATTCATACTACTTCCATGCCGGCACCGAGCTATTTCAGCTGTAAGAATGGTGGATTCAAAGAAAAATAATCAAATTCTCAACACATTGGCTCCTTTACCTGAGTATTGCCAGTGCTTATACAATCATCCTCCATTTTTACCAAAAAAAGTTCCCTCTCAATTTTTTTCTCTCCTTCTACTCTCACCTTACTCACCCAAATACAAATAAAAATACACACTAATCATTTATCAAATAATTTTATGAATTTACTAATTATAATTAAACACTAAACCTGATTAGTGAGGGGTAGATTAGGTATTATGTAAAATACTTAGATAAGGGGTGACCTTGATTTGATATTTGGATCCAGTTTTTGGCCTTTTCCACTATCCCCTAATTAGTTCAAGTATCCCCAATCGCGCGTTCTTAAAGAAGCTCTTGGATAGGTTAGAGATTAGAAAGAAGGTTTGAGTTTTCGTATACTTCTCACCATTGGATTTTTATAAGATTATTTGCTAGTTTCTTTATAAAAAAAACAATACAATTACTTGCTTGGACAGTATAAGTATTTGCATAAATTTTATGATTATTTTTGAAGGGTATTAATAAGTTTAAATACGATTGGCAACCATTTTGTAATAAAATAAATAAATGGAAACCCTTAAATTTTTCGGCTACCGATGCCAAAATTTTGGTTAATGATAATGTTTTTCGGTTTAAATATATGTCTCACAATGAGATGAAGTTATGGCTTCGTCACTGTGTGCAATTCAACCTTGTTTCCTCCTAATATATTAGAAACTTATCCCCAATTTTTTTCCTTTTATCGTTTGTCTCCGTAATTATGGTGTAACCAATTTTTTAGACTCAAGTCAGAGAAAACTTTACCATCGGAGAACACGATTACTAAATGCTGGTACCAACATTCGTGCTGCTGGCACCATTTCATATAAAACAAAAAAAATTAATAAATCATCCTAACCGTTGGATCGCTCATATGATACTAGGACTTTGCCATCCCACCCGTATCCCAGTGGCCTAAAATAACAACGGCCCCAAAACTCCGAAAAGGTGTACTCTAAAAAAAAATCCTAAAAACAAAGAAAATTCACCAAAATCGATTTTCTGTTCCCTTTGTAAGCTCTCTCTCTTCCGGTAGAAATTTCCAACACTGGAGTCGTGAATCCTAAACTAACACTTGCCCAAGTTTGAATACCGAGCTAAAAGTTACATCCACTACTGCTTTTGGCCCTATAAGGGCCATTACCGTTTACAGGTATATAGTGCACCTTAATCCTTCCAGATTATTTAATTAAAATCTTTGTTGTTTGTTTGAGAGAATTTATGGTGACAAAATTGAAGTCAGTAAGTGAAATAGTGTTAAATTGAAGTTTGAGCTTTGCATTGTGTTGGTGCGAGAGCTGTTCGACGAAATTCCCGAAAGAGGTTTCCTTGTAGGAGAAATTATTCTTCATTTAACTTTTTAGTTTCTGATTTGTGTTCTTAGGATCAATATATGGAGTCTCTTCCTTCGGATATCATTCTAGAAATCCTTTCTCGGGTTCCAGCTGAATCTGTTTTAGAGTGCAAATTAGTTTGTAAGAGATGGGTAACTCTCATCCGCGGAAGAAACTTCACTGATATGCACCTCAATCACCAGCTTAACCATCTCCATGGTGGCGACGATGACAGTGATACTATAGCTGCTAAGATGGAGTCATGTCTCTTTTTTGCTTGTATGATTGAGGATCCCGAGGAGTACACAACTTTGCTTTTCCATGGAGGACAAGTAAGTGATAGGATTAGCGTTGATGAGAAATACATTTACAGTCAAAATCTGAAAAGGATCTATCATCCTCGTATGCACACTGAATATTTATTTAATCACTTAGTTGGCTCCTGCAATGGTTTGGTTTGTGCATTTCAACACCACCCTTTAGTTTTAGATCCCATCTACATCTGTAATCCCCTTACCAGAGAATATGTTCATCTTCCTCAACTAGTTGTAAACATAGAAGACGTTGATCCTGATCGTATGGAGGGTGACGATAATGGCATGATTGGTCGTATAGCATGTGGATTCGGGTATGTTAGGTCCACCAACGAGTACAAGGTTGTTAGAATCAGTTACCCTAAAGATGGGAGCTCCGAAGGAAATGCCGAAGTATACACACTTGGCAGTGGTTGTGGATGGAGACCGATAGGTAAAGTTTCCTATCGACTGGATAATTGTGGCACCTATGCAAATGATGCTCTTTATTGGACGTCGCGCAAAAAAGTTGTGGTATTTGACTTGGCTAAGGAACAGTTTCGGTTGCTAACTGTCCCTTCCTGTATGAAAAACCTTACGTATGGAGATAGATGTGGACTTGTAGTGCTTGGAAGGCGTTTGTGTCTTTATATTATTAAGTTACGTATGGAAATATGGTCTTTGGTTGAAAGTAGCGACTCAAAAGAGACCTGGCGTATGCAGTTTGATATAGATTACGAATCCATATTAGGTTCTCTTGTAGAAATTATCAACTTTGAGCCGATTTTACTTACAAAGAACGGAGAAATCATATTCATATATGATGCTTCCGTGCTATATAGTTATGACACGAAAACAACAGTTTTGAAGATGATTTCCAGCAAAGCGTCAACCGAAGGTTTCAGTTCTGTTGAAGCAATTTCTCACGTGAATACCTTTGCATCATTGGAAGCTCTGGGAGAAAATTCAAAGAGATACACTGTTCGTTTTCCTAGGATTGATGTTATTGATGCGTTAGACCAGGTTTCTCTGGGTGAGGAAATCGATACGACGCATTTCAGATTCAGGTGATCAGCACTATGATATACTTTCTTGTGAGCTACCTATTTAAATTTGTAATGCAAGGATGGATTTATATGGTGCTATATTTACTTTAGACTCCAGAAAGTGTTACCCCTTTACTTGAATTACATTAAAAGGTTCTGGATTTTATTTTATTTTTCTTCTTCTTCTTCTTCTTCTTCTTATGTCTATCGAATCTTGTTTGATGTACACTTATGCTGTTGATCTCAAATTCCCATATCATCTGATTTTGGGAGAAACTTGTTGATGAAGAATAATATAGAAATCACTTGAAATTGATTACTAACATGACATCTTAGAGATATATAATGTATGATTAGTTTGGGTGGTACTAGCTTAATATATCTATTAAATGATAATCTAATACTAATAGTTTAAGGTTATAAAAGTGTCGCGGAATGTATCGTAGTTGATAATTTGATAATTGATTTCGGAATGATAATTTGATGAATCTAGCAAAACTATCCCAACTTCTTTAGACTGTGTCTTCGTCTTCTAAGCCTTTAGAGCAAGAACTATGGACGGCTTCGTTAGCGAAACGCCATAATATAGCAATAAGCAACTACTGTTACATTCGCTTTATTGCGGTAGTTAGCTAAGCCATGGCTTATTATTACTGCAATTACAGATTTGTAGTGCTGCTGGTCAGCTATGGCTTGATTGTGGTATCCTGGTAGCCGCCTCCTGCGATAAGCTTTTTCTCCGTAGCGGTTATTTGGTTACAGCCTTACACACTTGAAGAGTGTTTTCCAAGAGCTTGGCACAAAGAACGCTTCATGCTATGTCGTCCAGGTACACTTCATAGTATACCTGGTGGTTCTTTTTTTTTTTCTATAGGAAAGGGATAAAATTTCACAGAGAGAAAAAAAGATAAATAACCTGAGCCCGAAACATAGACAAAAAAAAAAAGCTGAAATAAACATTTATATACCGCAGTGACAACTTAGATTGAATGTGTAGAAAGGTTGGTATCGAATACACCTTCCCCACATTTCTGAAACTAATTTACCGAAGAAAAGAATGCAAAGAACCCTACTGGAAAAACAAATCTATTATCACCGAATCTTTTTCCTTGCCTCTTTTCTTGTCCATAACTCTTATGTTCCTTTCCAGCCCATGAAATTGCATATATATGGAGGTAACGACCACCCGTTTTCTTGCCAGTTGATTTTTTTTTTTTTTTGAAGCATAGCCAGTAATGATTTCGCTCCGATTTCTTTGGCCTTCGGGATCAGAGTAATGATTATGCCAGACGGTCGTGGGCATTCGTATATTCCATAACTAGAGGTGAAATTTTTGTATTTATAAAAAATGAAAGCAAATGTTTTCATTATTTGAAGATAATTGTTGTCCGTTGGTAAAGTTACTAAGAAATTGGTAAACACTTGTATACCGCAGTGACAACCTCGATTGAATGTGTAGAAGGGTTGGTATCGAATACACCTTCCCCACATTTCCTATTGGAAAAACAAATCTATTATCACCGAATTTGTTTTCCTTTCCTCTTTTCTTCTCCATGACTTTTATGTTCCTTTCCACCTATAAAGCCCATGAAATTGGGAGGCCAATTTGCTCTAGCAGCGCTAGAGCATTTTTGATCTAGCACTGCTAGAGCCATTGGATGTACTAATCCAAGGGTTGTGGTGGTTTATGATGGAAATTGCATTTTTTCCCTTGTAGTAAAAAACTGTATTGGGAACCACTACCGTTGGATTGGTGTATCCAACGGCTCTAGCAGCGCTACATCAAAAATGCTCTAGCAGCTTTTTTCCATGAAATTGCATATGGAGGTAACGACCACCCGTTTTTTCGGCCTTCGGGATCAAACGAATATTTCAAGATAATTGTTGTCCGTCGATGGATCAGATAAGTTGCTAAGAAAAAAAAAATATGCAAGGCAAAAGCAATGGCAAGCAACACCAATATTTTTGGAACCGTATTTTAGGGACCACCCTTTTTTTGGGACCATTGTTTTATAAGGCCCCCCACCTTACAATGTTAAGGGTTGTCCTAAAAATCATGAGATTACCAATTTTCCCTTTACCATAATTAACACCACCACCACTGATTACCACCACCACCACCTCCGATTATCACCACCACCAACCACCGCCGCCCACCACCACCACCATCGCCGATTATCACCACCACCACCGCCGATTATTGAGTGACTAAAGTGATAGAAGAAGAAGAAGATGGAGAAAAAAATATTTTGAGATGGGTGAATATGGAGAAAAAACATCCTCTGGGTACAAAAGTATGCTTGTAACTTAGTGAATGCTGCTATAAACGACCTAAAATATCTTGAAAATCAAAATTGTAACAAAAAAATTTCAACCAGGTCAACAAAGTTCGGTTTTATTATATGAAGAACATGTAACCGAACTTTCTGCAAATGCAATTCGGTTAATAAATCCAACATCATAGGCAAACGAACCAGAGCTTTAATAGAGTTCTTGTTTGTTCGGCTAGCTGATGAAAAATAAAATGTAACCGAACTACTATGCTTGAGTTTACAGAGTTTTGTTCGGTTCAGTCGACTAGACCACGTTGTAACCGAACTTTAAACAACAAAGTTCGGTAAGTTTGCAAAATTTTGTTTTTTGCGATTAAATTGAACTCAACATTTGGCTATATAGCCAAGTGTTCGGTTTTAGAATTATTTTTGCGAGTTAACCGAACTCATTTACAGAGGTATGTTCGGTTGGTTCGCACACTTCAACGCAACCAAGTTCCCAACCGAACTTCAGGTTAAAAGTAACCTAGTGTTAGAAGTTCGGTTGGTTCGCAAACTTCAACATATTTTGCGAATCAACCGAAATGAGCTTATATATGCATATATGCATTAGGCAAACGTTCGGTTAAAGTAGAAACTTGACAATTTTTGCGATCCAACGAACTGCACTTGCAAATGCATATATGGAATTAGCTCATAGTTCGGTTAAAAGTACTTTTTGCGAATGAACCGAACTCTGAGTTCGGTTTAGAAAAAATTTATTCGTGATAACCGAACTATGATTTCGGTTGAGTTTGTTTTTGCGACGTAACCGAACCTGTCTCTGAAGAAAAAAAAAACCTCCATTAAACCTCTCTACAACTTCCATTTTCAACTAAATTTGATGATTACTTCTCATTTTTTCAACAAAAAACGAATGACAAGCAATGAGTTTGTGAGAATATCTTTGTTAATGATTTAAATTAAGCTATATATATATATAGGTAGTGGTGGTTGGTGGTTGTGGTAATCGGAGGTGGTGGTGGTAATCGGTGGTTGGTGGTGGTGATAATATGAGGTGGTGGTGGTGGTGGGAGGAGGTGGTGGTGGTAATCGGTGGTTGGTGGTAGTGATAATCGGAGGTGGTGGTGGTGGTAATTGGCGGTGGTGGGTTAATATTATTTTTTACTTAATCATTTTACTAATGATTTCACTAATCATAACCCAAAAATAATTAAAAGGGTAGTTTAGGTATTAATTAAAATATATTCATAAGGGGTGACCTACATTTATAAAGGGTGTCCTATCCTAGAAAAGAACAATGGTCCCCCAAATAAACATGGGTCCTACGAGACATGTTTTTGGGCATACCAAAAAATTACCGGGCATACTCAATTGTGAGCCATTTGGATAACAAAGTTATGCATCATAACAAGTTATTTAACCATTGTTTTTTTCGATTTTAGTGTGTACATAAAAAATTAATGCATAATCGGTATGCATCCATAACCTAGACAAAATATATGCCCGATAATTTTTTGGTATGCCCAAAAATAGCCCTCTCCCCAAAATACGGTTCTATTTTTGGTGTTTGTCGACCTCCCTAGGCCAAAATACTGGATAGGCCCAAAAAGAATTGAAAACGGCCTAATACTAGTGGGATCGGCTAAGAGTTTAGTATTGCTAACTTTTATTAATTTTTGGCTTATCGGAAGAATCCTATTCGTTTTTTAACCATCAGAAGTTATCTCGACAGTAAATAGGCTAAAGCAACATCTCACCACTATCATATCTCCCTGACAAGCAGTTTCTGTCGTTGGTAGAAATATTTTAGACAAAAATATTATTGCTCATGAAGTTAATGGTTATTGGAAGAAAACTGCAATGTTTCGTGGGACAATAGCAATCAAATCGGATATGGCGAAGGCATTTGATCGAATGGAATTGAGCTTCATTATTAATATTACGAAGAAATCGGGTTTTAGTGAAAAGTGGTGTCAACTCATCGATCAGTGTATTAATACCTTATCTATGTCAATCCTTTAAAATGGTTCTCCTATTGCTTCTTTCAATCCTTCTCTAGATTTATGACAAGGTGATGCTTTATCCCCATATATTTTTATCCTTTGTACGGAAGCCTTAAAAAGAATGATGCAGAAAGCTGAAAGGAATGGACTGATTATACCTTTTAGCCATCTACAAGAGGTCCTAAAATCTCTCATCTTTTTTCTCACGGATGATTGTATCTTATTTTCAAAGGATTTGGTACTATCTGTTTTAAACTTGATGAAGATTATTCACAAATTTTGTGTTATTTCTGGACACATGGTCAATTTGCATAAATCTAGCATTCATTTTAGTAATAATTTAAGTGAAGCAGCTCAAAAAAGCCTCTCTAAAATGGTGAAGATGCAACATATGCCTCGACATGAGAAATATCTGGGAATCAAGTTGTTTACTGGGAGAAATAAAAATGTTAGCTTGATGAGATAACAGATAAAATGGGGTCAAAGTTAGAATCATGACAAGGGAAATTAGTTAACCAAGCTAGTAGAAGTACTCAAATCCAAGTTGTTGTTTCCTCTATGGCTCAATTTCAGATGGGATGTCTGCAAATTCCAGGAAAATCAGTTAGGAAATTGGAATCTCTGCAACGGAATTATTGGTGGAATAAGGATTCTTCTAAGGGATGCAAACTCATTGGATGCATGGAAGGAGTTAAATAAACCGAAAAGATTAGAAGTATTAGGGTTTAAACATACTAAATACTTCAATGAAGGTCTTTTAACTAAGCTTGCATGGCGAATGCTTCATGAGACGGATGCTAAATGGGTCCAATTACTTCAAGCTAGATATTTCAAGGATAAAGATCTTTTATATGGAAAAATAAAAAAACAGGGTACTTGGATATGGCAGGGGATCCAAGAAGAATTTGTTGAATAATTAATTAGTAGTTGTAACATTAGTCATCAAGATTGACTAATGAATTAGTAGTAGTAGGTGGAAGTAGTTGTAGGGTGGCTATAGGGTGGCTTGTAGGATGGCTTTTTTTTCTTCCTCCCTTTCTTATTTTCTTTGTAGAAGACTTTCTCTTCTCTTGTAACACTATATATATCTCTTTTAGAGATTGATTTATAACATAACAATTATTTTTGAGTTGAACCTTAAGTTTAACAGAATTATATTGGATTAAAAGGTTTCATATCTGGGAAATTTGTGATGGATCTAAAATTGATGCTTATACTACTAATTGGTTTGGTAATGGTTCTCATCAAACTCATATGCCTTCTCTTACTGCAAACTCTGATGCTCTCAAGGTTTCTACTCTTATTGATCACAAACATAGAACATGGAGGCAATATATTCTGCAACAGTACTTTACTAATAATCAAATATCCATAATAACTGAAATAAGAATACCTCCACAACCATCAATGGATACTCTGAGATGGTATCTAACTAAAAATGGTTCTTTTTCAGTTAACTCGACTTATAGTGCGATTCAAAGGCAGAATACTTTGCAGGTGGTTTCAAAGAAACAAGAAAGAATGTTGCTTCTCATTTTGCATCTGGATATTCCTTTTAGTGTCAACTATTTTTGTTGAAAGTCACTACAGACATTTTGACAGTTGCATCTCGGTTACAAATATCTGCTAGAGTTAATAATATCCATTGTGTGTTGTGTGACAATAACTCAAGTACTAAAGATCATTTGTTGCCACATTATCCTTATGCTCAAGCAGTATAGTTTGGTGTTTCTCAAGCTATTATTAATGATGCTCATCATTATAATACTCTGCAAGATTGTATTTTATCATGGACCAATAGAGATCAATTGATTTGCAATACTGCAAGAAAAAACTTGATTAATCTAGCTGTGATTACAATATGGCATCTATAGAAGAGTTGATATGTGAGATTTTTTGAAGGAAGATAATTGCATCCTAGAATTGTCAATCACCAAATTTTTAATTTAGGTCACCAATATCATATTTGCAGTCATCATATCCTTCCTAATACTTTTATGGGGTCTAGTTCAAATATTCTTAGGCATTGGCATCCTCCTCCTATAGATTGTCTTAAAATAAACGTTGATGTTTGTATTTTTCCTGAAACTAACTATGTTGGTGAGTCTTTTGTGGTTAGCAATCACACAAGATCTTTTCTGAAAGGTGTGACCTTCACAATGAAGGATAGAGATATTGATCAGGCTGAAGCTCCTGATGTTTTCCAAGATTCCATTTGGATATCAAATTAGAGACACAGTAAAATCATATTATAAGGGGACAACAAAATAATCATGGAGTTTTTAAGGACATGTCAAATGGAAGAAGTAAGGTGGGAAGATAAGTCCTTGTTACTGGAATGTGTTAATGTTATTAGTGAGATATCTCATGTTCAAATTCAATATCATCCTAAGAGATGCAATAAGGTAGCTGTTGTGCTGGTTAAGTATTCTAGGATCTATCACTGTAATGATCATTGGATCTCTAATCCTCCTACAATTATTACCTCTATCCTCTTGCAAGATAAGTGTGATATACAACAACAAATTTATGTACCTTCAGTTAGGTTTAGGTTAGTTAGGTCTTTAGGTTGAGAATGAGTATGAGTATGTGTACCAATTTAGTTTGTGTTGAGTTCCTAGTAGGAATTTCTATTGGTATTTTGCTAGTCAGTTGTTGTTTGTTTTTCTGGTATTTTTTTAGGATTGTATGTACTCAGTTGGTTTCAATAAATATATATGTTTCTTAAAAAAATGTATGTTAAATTACAAACTAAGTTATTACAAATCATTAAATTAAAAAAATTAAATTATTTTTTTAAACATTTTGCAACGAGTGCAGTACCTTAGTGACATCTTTTATAGCAAAAAACAAGATTAGTATGCTAAGAAAATATAGGCGGCCCTTGGCCGCTATGTTTATTTTTATGGCGATGTTAGCTAGCATTGTACCTTTTCAAAATAAAATTTTGGTTATTTTTTGAACTTTTATTGGATTTTGGTTATAGAGACAGCCATGTTGATACCAAAGAGTATTTTGACACCTACTTGATATCCCAGGCTTAAAATCTGAAGAAATCAAAGTTCAAGTTGAAGATGATAATATACTTATGGTAATTGCTAAACGCGAAAATGACATGGAGAAAAAAAGTGAAGTGAGAATGGAATGAAGAATTGGAAAGTTTACGAGAATATTTATATTTCCTAAGAATGCAAATGTAAATGCAATGTCAGTTGTTTTATTAGTAGTGTGAAGAAATTTTCTTTGCTTGAATCTAAGAAACTTAATACTATTGATGTTAAAATTGGTTATATAAATAGAAAAAATTACAATATTATCAGTGTGTCACTGCTTGGGTTGCAGGAAAAGTGGTCAATAAGAAATGGAAGTGTCTTGGATATGTTTTTGTTTATGAACGTTTGAGTCTGAAATAATGTAACTGCACCAAACATATATCAAATTTTCCCGTTATTGTTAAAATATCTAGTAAGATAAGAGTAACTTTGTGGCCAAGTGAGTGATAGGGTAACTGGAACAAATATCCAGAAGTAGGTATTCGGCTTTTTGTAGAAGCAAATAAATATTTTTGATGTTAACTTCTGCTTCTTGCTTATTGAGAAGAGGGAGCATTTCTGGTATCCATATGCGCTTTTGATTTGCAAAAGAACTTCTACTTCTGCTTTTGTGCCACATAATGTTTTATTTTTTACTAGGAAAAATAGTTATTAATAAGAATTACTAATAGAACTAGGAAGCAGATGATGTCAAAATATTGTTCTATGGGCTTTGAACATCAAATAAGTATCAAATATCTTTTTTTTATTGGCGACTTCAAGGATATTATGATGAAGTTTTTAGTTCTTTTGAGAATTATTAGAATGGAGAGTAAAGAAAATAATAAAACAATGTGTTTTCCTATGCTTGTTTTATAAATAGTGTTTCATTTTTCTCCGGTGGAGAACATATTAATATGGTTTATGTTCTCGCCTAGGGAATCGGAAAAGAGTCTTCAACTTGTTTTTATACTTGTATTCCGTCACCTGATGAAAACAAGAGTTTCTTTGAATAAATTTGTACGCCCAATACCTAAAGTTAGTGTAAATCAATGAATGTCTTCTTTTGATTAAAAAATAAAATAAAATAAAATAATATAGACCATCATTTTTATTCTTTCAAAATATATGTTAACAAATTTCAAAATCAAAATCTACCGTAATTCTCTGGATTTATAACCAGCGGTTACCAGCTTCTAGCCTACTTTTTTTTTTAATTCCCTAAGATAAAACAAAATCTTACAAAGTTAAAAATTACATACTAGGCAAGCGAGCGACAAGCTGTGCCGCTAGCCCTTTTTGAATAGCAAAACCTATCCTATTAAAAATAAAATCTCGTGAGCCAGGGGAAACAAATTTCTCGTTAACAAATGAATTTTTGTTTTTAACTTTTATTCATGTTATTAGTATAGGCGTTTTTTCTTTCATCTAGTAAAACAAAGGAAATTCTATAGGGAAATTATGATTAATTTTATGGATGGTTTTTTTTAAAAACGAAAGAAGAAAACACTAGAAACATGTTTATGAGTTTTCGAGATGAAAAGAGAAGAAGTGAAGGGGTGTTAATGAAAATGTATGGGTAATCTGCAATATTAGCATCTAGGTAATTTTTCAGGTGCACCACTGTCTCTTTGATTGCTATGCCAATTGATGTGAAAAATGACCTGAAAGCTGGTACTTCAGGCGGCTCTACCACGAATTTCTAATTTTGTTAATGAAAATGCTATGCCCTGTATATGTTGTGTTTTTTTCTGTTATGCGTGGTGGTCTTAGCTGATGTGATTGCACCAACAGATAAATAAAATCTTCAGTTTCCTATTCAAATAATTATATGGATTTACGTCGCATTTTGGTAAAACAAAGCTAGCAGCTTGTTTTAAAGAGTTTTCTCGAAGCTTCCATGACCTCAAAAGAGCTCTGAAATGGATCTATAGCAACAAAATTGATATGTAATACAGTGTTTTCAAAGTTTCAAACATATAATTGGTTACAACTAGTTTGATGCGTGAGTGGGGAGAATGACAACGATTTAGTCTTTTCTGTGTCTGGTATTGTCAAGTTGAAAGAAAACACATTTATATACCAGAAATCTCATCTCTTTTTTTATGTACATTGATAAAATATTTTCTTTTTAAAAGAATCATGGCCAAAATTCAATCGCCCCTTACGCCCTTAATCAATCAAGATAATTTACGTTCAACTTAGTGGATCCAAAATTGAACTTACTAAAGAATCGACGACTTGGGAATTTGGATGCAAAGGCTCTAAATATTCCTGATGCTTCCATTAAGTAGTTGACCAATTAAAGTTAGCGGTCGGATAGAATCTCAACTTGGTTGGGAGAACTTAGCATTGAAATAATTTTAGCAAACCGTCCGAGTTTCAAGTTCGATAGCGTTTTTCACTAAATGGACGAACAATCTGCAACTATCCATGATAGTCATTACCCAAAATCCTTGAAGAAAAATTACAAAATTATAGGAGTCGAAATCGAAAATTAAAAAAAAAATGATGATAAACACTTGGGGTTTCATGGTGGTGTCATTCATTCTTATTCACTTATCTCCTAGAAAAATATAAAGTTTCTCCTAAGTCTTTTCGGAGCGGTTACATAACCAAAATGAGCCATTATCTGTTTACTTAGTCTTTTTCCATGCTATAGTAAGAAAATGAAGGATATTTCGGTTTACTTTTGATCAATAAAATTCTTCAAATCAAAGATAAGTTAAAATGTTTAGATTTTCCTACAACATAAAGGTTCGAGTTGTCGAAGATTTTGTAAACTTAACTTAAACCTAATATACTATTTGGGAGAGTAAAAATATAATGTTGTTCCATCGATAAAACACTCCATAGTTACAATACTTGGATAGCTTTAGATAGTCTGAGCAAAACCGTTTGTCTAAGATTAATAAATTACATCGTTAGGTTTAAGACATTGAGGACCTTAATTTTGATCTAGGTCCATGAGTTACGAATAGTTCTACACTAACCAAGAGCACTTGAATAACTAGATAGATCTAGATATAACTCGACATTATGCTTATTGGCACCCAGAAAACAGAGCCAGGGAAAGTGAAACTAGTTTCACTATTCAGAAACTCAATATTTGCTGGAATTTACCAACTGCAAACACAAACAAACTGAACCGCGACGCTTCCTGGTTATCTGAGATTACTAATGTCGGTTTTGATTTTATCCTTCGTAATTGTAAAGGCACATTTATAGCAGCAGAAATGGAATTTGCAGGACCTTCTCATCCAAAGAGGCAGAAGTTGTAGCTTTTCTACGAGCAACTCAATGGGATAACATAAATAACACACAAAATATGGTGATAAAAGGGGACAATCAGGCTACCATTCGGTATCCTCAAGGAAAGAAATCAATTATTCAATGGAAATGCTTACCAATATTAGAATAAGTCAAAACCTCAGCAGATCAACTAGTTTCGTTTTTAGGTTTTCTGTACGTAGACAAGAGAGAAAACAAGGTGGCAGACTTGTTGGCAAAGAAGGGAAGAAACTCAATCAATACAGTTTCTTAGAATGATCGGGATCCTAGTTTTTTAATTCCTGCAACCTCTTTCGACAGTGTCAAAGATTATGATATATGTACTCTAAATAACAACAACTCTGTAGTTTCTTCAATCGATGTTAACGGAGACCCAGTAATGTAAGTCTAATTTTCAAAAAAAAAATTTGGAGAGAATTTAAATCAAGTCCTCCTCCAAAGTTCTTTTAGAAAATCGAATATGATCTGAAGCTTAAATTCGTAAACGAAGTAATCGATAAAAATAAGACAATGTAAGACCAATTAATGACTTAACTAAAAATAAAACGCATTATCAAAGAACACAAAGCTATGAATTTCTAAAAAGCGGTTTCACTTACATGAATATGGGTTAGGACGCAAAGACAGTGCATAACAAGTTTTTTTTATATTAGGCCTAACTAAGATCTACGCCAGACCCGATTGTTAAATCATGAAGTAGATAGGCCCAAGTAATTTGGAAAGGAATCTTGCTGTCTTTTCAAAAGAGTGGTGCTCATCAAACATGTACTTGGTAGTGTTCCTATTTTGAACATGGTTGTTTATAACCTATAAGTATTATTATGGAATGTAAAAAAATAATAATAAGATTTTTATGGACTGGGATACTCAAGAGAGAAAACTAATTACTCTTAAATGGGAAGAAGTATGTTGCCCAATTGAAGAAAATGGTCTGGGAATTAAGATACAAGAAGATATCAATAAATATCTATTAATAAAGGTTTTGTGGAAAATTTAAACTGAAGAGAGTGAATGGGAAAAGTTCTTCAATGATAAATAAAAATATACTCAAGGTAGTTGGATTAAATATTATTGACAATTTTCTATATGGTCTAGTCTCAAATGGACTCTTCGTGAATGGGTCTTAGGAAATGATAATAAGGTATCAATATGGTTTGGTAAATAGATTGATGATACTGCTTTAATTGACATTTTGGGAAATGATAATAATTTTGTGAATCAGAATTTACAAATGAAGGTAAGTGATTTAATCACTGAAGGTCAGTGAATAATTCCTAGTGAAATGTCTCTTATAATACATGAAGGAGAAGATAGAAGAATATGGACATGTAATCAGAAAGATATTAAAAAAGCATGGGTACAACAACCACACCCAATATTTCGTTCGGCAATCTGAATAGACAAGAATCAACTACACAGTGAGACTCAATCTAGAGAAAAGTATTGATGATTATTTTCATTGATGTTGTAGTAAAAGGTTCTTTAAGACTTGTGAAAGCATATTTTTTTAGACTTAATTTTTAAAGCAAAAAGAAAACAAACTCAAAATAAAGTTTTGTAAAAATTATGCAGATGCTGGGGCTAGGATTCCACCATTGGTCGATATTAGTGATTTAATAAAACAATAATTATGCAACTCAACATTAAAATTGATTCTAATAGTATTGCCTAGACATGTAGATTTTCAAAAGAATAGATGTTAATCCAAGCATAGAATATCAAAACCCTAAAGAAAGCATATTCTATCAAGAGAAAATACACCTAACTAATCAAAATCATATAATCAATTTTTAGTTCAATGCAAAATAATCATAATAGAGTTGTTATAATTAATTAAAAATAGAAATGTATCACTTTTACCGAAACAACGGGATTCCTCCATAGCCCCAAAGATTGGGTTTAGCTCATCTTCATGAAAACACGCTCAAAAGTTGATTTCATTGCTCAAATGGTGTTCACAAATGATTAAATGGAGAAAATAATGATTAAACCGGGTTTGTAACACTTGTATTAGTTACAAATTCGGCTGTTACAAAGAACGATATATATAAACTGTTGTTGTTGCTGTAGCGATACGACCGTATACCCTCCGCCGTTGTTACTGTTGCATGAACGACTGTATATAGGGGTCAATGTTCTTCGTGTTCTTCAGCTCATGCTGCAGCAGAAAGATATTTTGTAACTTAAGTCTCCGGCTCTGTTGAGGCTCTGTAACTCTCCCAAACTCTCCGTCCACATTCTAGTACTCCTCAGCATCTTATATAACCTATCATGCACGATAAATCTCCTCCATAACTCGGTATAATCTTCCATTACTCGCCATTGAAGAAAAATATTATCGGGAATATTTTCTTCCCAGTGTTAACTCCTCACGTGTTGATTTCTCCCAGCATGCTCCAAATCGTCATGTACACGCCACAAATGTAGTTATACACACTTCCATCTCACGCCATGCACAGAAAAACACACACAATCCCGTGAATATCTTCTCTTGCCCACGTACTCCACTGTTTTCTTCAACTCGACTAACCAGCCAAATTGAATCAATTCCAACGACCTTACCAACCCTGTTTGGCTTAGGAAATAATACCCAAAAAGTTTCAGCGCTTTAATCTCCCTCCAACAACTCCAAATAGCAAACCCTAATTCTGGTCCGTGAAGCTCAAATTTCCCGCCTAAACTGAAATTTGAATTGTTGAAGATGAAGCGCCATGATCAAAAATATGGGCGCCTTTAACAATTGGATGCCTGGGGTGCCCTTATCCAAAGTGAGGGTGCTTTTAGTGACTTTTCTCCGGGCATCCAAAAAACACTTTTCGAGCAACTTTTTCCACACAAGTGTATTTCTCCCAAAACACCTAAACAAACATAAAAACACCATAATAAGTACAATATCAGGAACTAACGAGACACTGAGGACAATTCAAACACAAAAATGTGTCTATCAAATACACCCAAACTTATTATTTGCTAGTCCCGAGCAAATCTAATCTAGAAAATAAAATGACTATACTTAGCACGTGCAGCAAGCCGTTAAACCGCTAGGTGGCCCTAGTGGCGGAGTGTTGTCTCCGGAGGGTTTATCAGAGGTGTACCCACAAAACATGTACTTCTAATTGGCCATAAGTATCCAAAGATCTATGAGGACAAACAAATTCTCAACCTATCTCCAAGTGACTAGAATGCCAGAGAAATCAAAGGTGCCAGATCTAAAGCTGACTAAGGAAAAGGGGAGATATATCCGCAACACTGCTAGATAAAGAGATATCCGCTACACAGCTATATAAACATTGTAAGATGCGTCCGCTGATTTACAACTGGATAAGATTAGGAGAGAGAAAAATATTAGAGGGACATCTGCTACACAGCTGGACTAATTACGTGTGATGAGTTAAACCAGTGCTAGAAAGATCTTGTGCCAGATTGAAAGCAGACTAACAAAGCAACCAAATGTATCTTTCTTCGACTCTCTCATAGTGCTCAATAGAAACAAGTCTTCTTCGGCTTCAACTGTTGATGATAAACTCTTGAACCTCGTAGAACCTTGACAATTAACTATTCTCTTCGATTCCTCACTTGAAACTTCCTTCTAGATTTCTATTACCCTATGGCCTTATTGAACAAAATTTAAAATTTAACTTTATATTATTATTATTATTTTTTTTTTTTTATGAGTACTAACAAGACAAAAATTTACATGGCCATCACAGAAGGAATTTAACACTTGGATTTTCGCAACTCGTAATGTCTTAGTATCATGAACTTCAACAACTTATATCGTTTGATTTTTCTTGCTCTTATAACTTCTTATAACCCTTGATTTTGAATTCTGATTTTCTATTATTGCTTCTAAACCTTAAACGTCTTCCACTTTCTTCATAGGTTTTGATGTCGCTCCGTTTGTTGATGATGATAAGTTTCTACTGAGAGAGAGTTGTAATCCAGTAACTAAGACTATATTGTAAGGTTTCTTTATCTTTCTGGAATTTCCTTACCTACTTGCGTTTCCATCATGGATGGTTAGGTCCATCATGGTTACCCTCTTAAAGGAACAAGTTCTCTCCTGAATTTCAAGGATCTCATTATCTTTTTCTTTAATGTCTCAATAGGTTGTTATCCCTAGCATTCCAATTTCTATCTTTTCGGTGAGAAACAGTATGTAAACTTAGATAACCGGATACCATGTGGCGCTAGAAGTTTCAAAAGTGCAACTAAAAAGTTTCTCCCATACCCCCAAACTTAAATCTAACATTGTCCTCAATGTTCTAAAGATGAAATTAAAAACATGAACAGGGAGAAACCGTTACCACTAGAAGGAAATGAGAAAAAAATATTATTGTGTTGCAAGAGCAAGGGATACCTCCCGAGGAGTGCTAAGTTTAAAGTCTTCAGACAGACATCAAATACCTCAAAAAGGATTTTCACCTTCCAAAGTCATACACCAATAGCCGAAATAGTTGTGGGTCCATAATACCAAATAGAGTTAACACCAATATGAGACAACTACACTGGTTCAGAAAAATGAATAGAAGGAGCACATCCTCATCTAAGGTTTATGTCAAGACAACCGGGTTTATCTGGGGAAAATAACAAAGCTTCATATGTGTGTCTTGATAAAGAGATTCATCTGAAATACTGGCCTCTAATATGTGGGTCACTTCCTGGACAGTATCAGGAGGATCAGGTTGCGGATTCTGAATAAACTCAAGTAATATCTCAGACGCACAAGGCTCGAGTCCCAAGTTAGGGACTTCAATTAGGGACACGTGACGATCACAAGAACCATCACTACCCCCAAACTTAGGGTTTCTCTACTCACAGAAAAACCTCTAACGATTGCTTGAATTTATGGATCTTCAGAGTCTCTAAAGTACTCAAGATCTTCTTCTACTTCTCTACCCCCAAACTTAGGGTCATCATTACTCTTAGAAAGACCTAACACTATTGCCTGGATCTCTGGGTCCGTAGAGTCTTTAAAATACTCAAGGGCTTCTTCTAAAGATTGATCACACATCTGGTATAAGAGAATGGTTTCCTCAAATTCATCTAAAGAATCTCCCAGTAGAGTATCATCCCAATTATCCCGAACTAAATCATGAACTAAAGATCTAATCATATTCACTTCTTCTAAATCATCATTTTTAGAAGGTTGTATAGTAACATTAAAGACATTTAGTTTAGTGGTCATATTACCAAAGGATATGTTCATAAGCCTGGTCCTATAGTTGATGACAACGTTAGTTGTGGCTAAGAATGGACGACCTAAAATCACCGGGATTTGAGTACTTGGGTCCTGAATAGGCTGGGTGTCTAGAACAACGAAATCCACTGGATAAATAAACTTATCAACCTCAATCAGAACATCCTCTATGACACCACGAGGGACTTTGACAGACCTATCAGCTAACTGAAGAGTCATTTTAGTCGATTTCAACTTATCAAGTCCTAGATGGGTATACACATGGTATGGGAGTAAGTTAACACTAGATACCAAGTCAAGTAAAGATTTATCGACCACGTGATTACCAATCACACAAGATATGGTGGGGCATCCAGAGTCCTTATACTTAGGGGGTGTTTGGTTCAGAAGAATGGAACTTACTTGACCGGCTAAAAAGGCTTTCTTCTAGACATTAAGCTTACGCGTTCGTGTATAAAGATCTTTAAGGAACTTGGCATAAGCAGGAATCTTCCTAATTGCTTCTAACAATGGAATATTAATGTTCACCTGCTTAAATATTTCCATTATCTCTTTGAAAGTCGACTCCTTCTTTGTTGGGGCCAACAACTTTGGGAACGGGGATATGGGCACAAAGATAGTCCTATCAGGAATTCTTGGGGTTCCTTAGAATTTGTTTCAGTTTCCTAAGCTACGGGTTCCTCTTGGGGAGTAGAAGGTGGAACTACAGTATGTCCACTAGGCATGGCTATTTTATTGTCTACTGTTTTACCGCTCCTAAGGGTTGTTATAAAGTTCACATGGTTTGATGATTTCTCACCAGCTAAAGATATTTGATAGACTCCTCTAGGATTGGGCTGTGGTTGACTAGGGAACTTTCCTTTTTCTCGAAAAGTCTCATTTATCTGACTAACTTGGGTTTTCAACTCGGAAATAGCCCGAGAGTTAGCATAACCTGTACTCTTACTTTCTTCTATCCCTTGCGCAACCATTTGGTTGATTTTTTCAGAGCTTTTAATAAACGAGGCGATAGTTTCTTCTAAACTTGTGATCTTTTAATCCAAAAGGTTCTGAAACTGGGGTTGACCTGAAGAGTTCTTAGCATAACCAAAACCTGGGGGAGGATGAGAATTACTAGACTGACCTTGATTCTGGCCCTTAGACCAAGACAAATTAGGATGGTTTCCCCAACCAGGGTTGTAGGTCTCTGAGTATGGGTCAAACTTCTTACTGTTTTCAAACCTAACATTGTTATAAACAGCATGGGCTTGCTCTTCACTAACGTCACCTCCCCAAAACGAGCTATTGGGTTCTATTCCACAACTAGAGACTTGAGAGGCTCTAATTCTATCATTAGGTTCAACAAGGGAACTATTTTTAGACTCACCCATTTCCAAAGCTTCTAACCTTCTAGACAAAGCATCGAACTTAGCATCTGACCCAAAGCTTGTATCGACCACATTGGTGCTATTTCTATTGACCAAGAGTCTTTTAGGGGGTTCAACACAAGACTTCCATGGTTGGGATTTTTCAGCTACATCTTCTAAGAAGGAAAATGCATCATCAGCGCTTTTACTCATGAATAAACCAGTGCACATAGACTCGACCATGGCTTTGGTCGAATAGTCTAAACCTTCATACAAAATTTCAACTAGTTTCATTTTTTCGAACCCATGGTGAGGACATTGCGACAAAAGATCATTAAATTTCTCTAAAAACCTATAAAGGGATTCTTGTTGCATACTGGCACTAATTTTCTGCCTAAAAGATGCGGTTCTATGCTTAGGGAAAAAATTTGAGTAAAAAATAGCAGTAAGTTGGTCCCATGTTTCTATAAACCCAGATGGTAGATTATTCATCCAGGACTTGGCTTTATCTCTTAAAGAAAAGGGGAACATCCTAAGTTTCAAGATTTCATCAGTAAGGTCCTTAATCTTAATTATTCCACAATTTTTTTCAAAATCCCTAATGTGAAAGCAAGGGTTTTCATCATCTTTTCCAAAGAATATAGGGATCATCTGAATAATACCAGGATTCAACTCATAAGTAGCCATAGAGGCTGGAAATTTAATGCACGATGCTCGGTTGGTCCTAGTTGGGTACATGTAGGCTTTCAAAGTAGCCATTGCTGGCACAACTGAAGTACTATGGGTAATTTTTTCACGAAGAGACAAATTCTCAAAACTGAATTTTCCAAAAACGGGGCTCTCAAAAGAAGAGTCTTCGAGCTCCCCGCCTTCATAAGAAGAACTACTAGGTTTGTCACTAATCAAACGACCTAGAGTGTTTCTTTTCCAAGCCCGCTCTCTAATAACCTCGGGCATACACTAGAAAACGAAAAAGAAAAATCCTAAAAGGAAGGGAGGTTCTAAGCAAACACAAAGCAGGATGACTCCACCAAAGAAAACCTAGAGATTTCTAGCAAAAAAAAGCATGATGGATCCAGTTAGATTGTTTCTAGACCAGCTTCTAATCGTTCGAAAGGTAATTCGTTACAATCTGAGAAAACCCCTCTGGAATCAATTCGAGTTTTAAGTTAGTTGAATAGAGGCGAGGGAAGCTGCGTGGAGCTTTGATACCCAAGGACTCACCGCATTACAAGGAGGTGTAGTCACGCATTCAACTTACAGAAACCATCATGAACTTCGAAGTATGCTTAAAGAGTAACCAATATTTTTCGAACGACTTTCCTAGTAAGATCTTTACCCTATCGGTCTCGTTCTATTCCAAATTTTAAGCTTAGGTTCGCGTTTGGTATCGTTTTCCTAAGGCGGTCAATAAGGGAACGTTGATGAAATCCGAACCCTTATCTTGTATGGCCAGTCCTTGCCCTTTACTAGGAACTTAAAACATCCGTATTCAAGTCCTCAGCATATATGCAAACGAAGGAATACAGTAACTCGCTGACATGGGATTCGCGAGTGTTTCGAAAAACTTACCTCCCATTCCATACGGGAGATGAAACGTTGTAGTCGACTCGGGCCACGACTCCTATGTCATGTACGAACCCGAGGGGCCGAGGTGATATCATAATCACCGTCCTTCTCTGCAAACATTTTAATATTTAATACTACCCCTCCGTAGGGTTTTAAAAAATAAAAGATTGTCCAAATGTCCAAGTCCAAAAAGTAAAGTGCAAAAGAAAAAGAAAATTACAAGAATAGAGAAATCCTAATACAATCTAAAAAAAATAAAAATAAATAAGCTCTCTCTTTTTTTCTTCTCTTTTTTATATAAAAAAATAAAATCTTCTTCTTTCGCTCCTTTCACTTTGCCATTTACTCTCTTTCATTGCTCAAATGGTGTTAACAAATGATTAAATGGAGAAAATAATGATTAAACCGGGTTTGTAACACTTGTATTTGTTACAAATTCGGCTATTACAAAGAACGATATATATAAACGGTTGTTGTTGCTGTAGCGATACGACCGTATACCCTCCGTCGTTGTTACTGTTGCATGAACGACTGTCTATAGGGGTCAATGTTCTTCGTGTTCTTCAGATCATGCTGCAGCAGAAAGATATTTTGTAACTTCACTCTCCGGCTCTGTTGAGGATCCGTAACTCTCCCAAACTCTCCGTCCACGTTCTAGTACTCCTCAACATCGTATATAACCTATCATGCACGATAAATCTCCTACATAACTCCGTATAATCTTTCATTACTCGCCATTGAAGAAAAATATTCTCGGGAATATTTTATTCCCAGTTTTAACTCCTCATGCGTTAATTTTCTCCCAGCATGCTCCAAATCGTCATGTACACGCCTCAAATGTAGTTATACACACTTGCATCTCACGCCATGCACAGAAAAACACACACAATCCCGTGAATATCTTCTCTTGCCCACGTACTCCACTGTTTTCTTCAAGTCGACTAACCAGCCAAATTGAATCAATTCCAACGATCTTACCAGCCCTGTTTGGCTTAGGAAAGAAAACCCAAAAAGTTTCAGCGCTTTAATCTCCCTCTAACAACTCCAAATTTCAAACCCTAATTCTGGTCCGTGAAGCTCAAAACCTAAACTGAAATTTGAATTGTTGAAGATGAAGTGCCCTGATCAAAAATATGGGCGCCTTTAACAATTGGATGCCTGGGGTGCCCTTATCCAAAGTGAGGGTGGTTTTAGTGATTTTTCTCCGGGCATCCAAAAAGCACTTTTCGAGCAACTTTTTCCACACAAGTGTATTTCACCAAAAACACCTAAACAAACATAAAAACACCATAATAAGTACAAAATCAAGAACTAACACTAGAGACACTGAGGAAAATTCAGACACAAAAATGTGTCTATCAAGTATATCAAAAAGGTTTATATCTCTATCTCTTAATTCAATCCGCAATCATCAAATAGAAATTTGCGAGCCTGATTGAATATAAGATAAATAACTTGAATGGTACCAAAAACCAATGTTCAAGGATCAATCGACAAACTAAGGTTGGATTTACCAATTGATCTGATTCGACGCACAACCTGTGATATTTCTATTATATAACAAAATATAATACGAAAAAGAAATATCACAGATATTAGAAGTTTTGTTAACAAGGAAACTGCAAATGCAGAAAAACCCCGAGACCTAGTCCAGTTTTGAACACCACACTATATTAAGCATCTACAGACACTAGCCTACTACCAATGAACTTCAGAGTGGAATGTAGTTGAACCCTAATCAATATCACACTGATTCAAGGTACAGTCGTGCTCCTTACGCCTCTGATCCCAGCAGGATATTACGCACTTGATTCCCTTAGATGATCTCACCCACAACTAAGAGTTGATATGACCCAAAGTCGAAGACTTGATAAACAAATATGTCTCACACAGAAAAGTCTATTGGAATAGATAAATATATCTCCCACAGAAATACCTACGAGTTTTTTTTCCGTATTTTGATAAATCAAGGTGCACAGGATATTGTGGAATATTTTGATAAATATTTTGATAAATATTCCCAAAGAGCAGCCTAGTATTATTAATCACCTCACAATAATCTTAATCGTATGGTAGCGAAACAAGATATTGTGGAATCACAAACGATGAGACGAAGATGTTTGTGACAACTTTTTATCTTACCTATCGGAGAATCAATCTCGATCAAATCTTAGAGAAGATAGTACTCAATATGATAGAACAGGGAAAGATCAGAACACACAACTACAGAGAAAATAGTTGGGTCTGGCTTCATAATCCCAATGAAGTGTTCAAGTCGTTAACCTCGTGAACAACCTAAGGTTATAAGAGCTTTGACTCTAGTCACAACTAGTATTACATAGGAGGTGTGGGGATTATGTTTCCCATTTACTAGAGTGATCCTTTATATAGTTTTCAAATCAGGGTTTGTAATCTAAGTTACCTTTGTAACAAGGAATTCAATATTCACCATTAGATTAAAATCTGATTAAACCCAAGATAATATCTTTCAACCGTTAGATCAAATTTCGCTTGTTATACATAAATGAATCATTTAGGTTTATGTAGACGTACCTAAATGTGTACACCATATTGGCTCAACATTAGTTAATCGAAGTTAGCTATATAAACACTCTCATATCAACATTATTCATCTTAACCATAACTAGTTCCAATGACTCAAATGAAACTAGTGAAAGAGTTGTTCAATTGCTATATTCTCATAGAAGTATATAAGAACACAATTGAAGCAAAATCATTTTGATTCACTCGAATCAATTCATGAAAATTATAGCCACATTTTGCAAAGAATACATTCCTTATTATATAAATGTATTTTTTCATGCCACAACCGATTTTAGAACTTTAACCATTCAAGTATGCAAACGGGTACGCATACTTGAAATAGCCCGACCAAGTTTAGTTTTTGCCAGTATGCGAACGGGTACGCATACCTCCAAACCCAGCAGAATATTCCGGTCACAAAGCTATGCAAGTATGCATACGAGTACACGCACTTAGGTTCCAGGACTTTTCAAACTAACAGGTACGCATAGGGGTATGCATACTTTGGTTCCCGGACATGGATCACACATATGCAAGAGTTCACAACATGTTTATAATCCAATGTTCACTACACCATATTTTGCGTTTTGTGACTCATTATTTCAATCACGAAATGGGGTTGTGACACTCACGGACCGTTTCAACCAGGTATGTAACAAATTTTCGTAACCAACATGTTGCCGTCACTAATTTGAAGTTGTGACACATTTAGTTACACTCACAAGTCTGTCACGAAATTTACATTTGTGACCAGAGCTAGACCGTTTCAATTTTTTTTTACGGTTACAAATACATTGACTTAGTCTACGTTGACCGACTACAATGTCTTTGGTAAAATTTTAGTAACCAAGATTTTTCCGTCACTAAATTTTTACCAAGGTCACTAATTTTTGACCAGGTCAACGTTGACTGACTCCTACTATCCTGGTAAAAAATTAGTGACACTTTCTCCTCTTCAAATCCTTTTGTTACAAAAAAAAGTCAGTCTTTATTGACCTGGTCAATATTAATGTTTCCATCCCTTTCATTTTACCTACGCAGTACCTATCCCCCTGGAATTGTTACAATACAATCCAATTCCAACATTCCAACATTTCAGTCATTCAATATAATTTAACATTCATTCCAACATTCAAAAGAAGTCATTTAACCAATTTCTGTTGTGTTCATGAGCCATAAATGCTAAGTATACATAAATGCTACATGATACTTGGAGCTACAATACTGGTGGTAATTTCTCTAACAACAGCTGTGTTCACAGTCAAGCACCAAAATGAAGAGCTAGTACAAAAGCTAAATGTACCTTGGAAATACATTTGCAGATGAGAATTATGCATAGCGTGTACACCATCCTTGAGAATGTGAGAATTCAATGGCTACTGCTTGACAGCTTTGAACAGTTAGTTTATGAAAATTCTAGTGGATGGTAAAAGAGGAACTGCAGGACCATAAAATCCTAATGGTTTTGTGTACACCTGCAAAGTTATATCAATAGATGTGATTAGGTAAGAAGCATACGAAAAGTTAGACATAAACCATATTTTCAAAGCAAAAAGAACCAAATTATATTATGAGTTAAGGAGATATACTTACTTGACGGTAATGAAAAGTTAGACATAAACCATATTTTCTATCCCATAAATAAATAGAAAGAAAAAGCACTTTGAATTAAGAAGACTCCCTCGTATGAGTATCCACTCGAAAATGCTAGACAACATAAAACTTGGTTTTCGGTGTCAGCACATATATACAATTGAACCAGAAATAAGACAATAAAATACAATTTGTTTACAAGCTGTGAATGCAGGTAATAATTAGTCGACATAAAGTAAGATGATGCAAGTATGAATGCAGGTAATAATTAGTCGAATTGAATTATTCCATTATATGAAAAGTTACAGATACTTTCCAGGAAACACGGCGGAGTTTGGAATGAGAAATGGGGATAAAATAATGACCTCAGCATCGTCGATGTCAGATAGGCTTTATGATTCACCACCATCTATCGTATCCATATCCTCATCACCTCGTGGCTGATCAGAAGCCCCTTCCTCAACCGCCTCCTGATGTCCAATAGTAGCACCTTTTTGTGTTCCTGAAATTTATAAAATAGATTTAACGTTATACGAGATGGCAAGATATACTTTTGTTTAATTTTATCTTCAGCACTTTAGGTAGAGCAACCAACCAATATGAGGTGATGGTTCGGGGCTGAGTTTCTCTTTCTCAAAAGCATCTTGACTCTCTTGGGAAGATGACACTGAAATTTTCTACAATACAAAGATGAAAACAGTGAATCTTACTAGGTGGTATTAAAGTAAGACATAATCCAACAGGTTTATGACAGAAGCTGTGCTGACTGAAACATAGGTTTCCGCAGTAGATTTTGTCATCCTCTCCTTTTCGGCAAGCTGGTATGCTGGAGGATATGAACCTCCATGAAGTCCTCCGGAAAATTTGACAAACTACACCAAACCATGAAAGCATAAGAGAATCAGCAGAATTAAACTCACTATACCTTTGAAAAACAAAAAGGAGTAATGAATTTACATCATAGCAATCTTTACAAATTACGCGGGAGAAATCAGAATTGCCAGTGTTTTTGTGTTTGCAAAGCAATTTCTGAGTCTCAAGTGATTTTGCTTGTCTTGAATTTCCCTATTTTTCATACTCATCTGCTTTCATATTGAACTCCTAAATATGAAAACAAGGGGGGATAACTGGTGAGCAAAACTTAGGGGGACAATAAGATGAAACAAGAAATATTTGGCACTTAAGAAGAACAACTTATTCATATAATAACTTTGAAGTTACAAGTATGAGTTTTCACCATCATAAAGGAAGAAATAATGGGTTGACAACTTTGTATCAGGTAATTATCTATTCTTAAAACGTGCTTTGGATAACAAGAAAGAATCATAAAAGAGATTCTCCTAAGTTCAGTACAAAAAGCATGGTACTTAATGTGTTTAACGATAACAAGCAAGATACCAGGATTTTTGCTGGTAGTTTGAGATTTTTGACCTTATCTAGGTCAAGTTAATAAAGTGAGCTAGGTTATGGTTGAAGATCAACTACAACAGAAGCACCTAATCTCCCTGACTCTGTGTTCTCGAATTCAATCAAGAACTAGCTTATTTTTGACCTTTGTAATACAAATGTCAACAACTTATGTAACAGAACAAGCTTGCCGTCAAGCTCCCTGACTCGGTGTTCTCGAATTCAATCAAGCGTTTAGTTAATGTTGCTTCACAGATATGTACAATACTTACCTGCGCATATACAAAAAAAAAAGTGAAAAAAAAACAAAAACTTTCCTTAGTAACAAACTACTCACATTATGGAACAGTTGACCGGTATTAGATACACAAAAATGATGACAAGGAACACAGTATACATAAGAAAACTTTGTACATTGCATTTGGTTCCAGGAACCAGAAGCCAGAATATCTGAAGATTCTGAACATTGTAATTCATAAAATAAGTGAGAGCATAGTCACATTAAATAGCCCGGCCATGACAGCGACAACAAGACCAACCCAAATCTGAGAATGAATAGGGGTATGGCGGGTTGGGTGCACTTTTGTAAATATTGCAGGTAGATCTATCTAATTAACATAGACTTCATAAGATATGGAAAATTACCTGAAAATGGAAAATAACCAGCAAACAAAGGGAGTATGAATTCAAGGTTCCATCCTTGGGGTTGTTGATATCACGTAACTTAGCCCATTCCTTGATCTGCACATATAAGTAGACACAAACTTATATGTAAGTTTTAAGCGAATAACATGAATAAAATTGTAAGGATATATGTTACTATGCCAGTCATTTGCACAAGGGAAGCTAGATTTTATTAAAATTTCGAATTCCTCCCCTAGAATTTAACATCTAAAGTTCAAAGACAGCTTAATTCAGTACCAATTTTAAATTCCAGCGACAAAGTAAGATGTGGAAAAAAGTGAGATGTGGAAAAAAGTGAGATAGGTTTACAAACCACATTCAAATTTTTCGACCAAAGAGATTTCCTTTTCAAATTCATAACATGCTTTCTTTGTTGTTTCAGCTCTGATCACCGTGTGTAGACATGTATAATAAGTACAAAAGGTAATGAATGACCAAGCCACGAGTGTAGACATGTACAAAACCAGCACAAAGTTGTGAAATGAACATTAGAAATATACTTACAGAAGTATGTTGAGCTAAGGTCATAAGAGCTTTCATTGTCTTTTCTGCCTCGTCTTTGTGTATGGTATGCGAGAGTTTGTGAAATTAGGGTTTGCGAGAGTTTGTGTATGGTAAGTAAAAAAAGGAAATATACTTACAGAAGTATCTTTGGTGCCACTGGGGTCTTTGCAGAGGTCTCCAAATCTAATGACTTCACGCGTGAAAATATTACATAACCATTCGACTGCTCTACTGCATCTTTGACTTAATCATTTGAACATGGTCACAAACTCAAAACCTTTGCCTCATCCATGCATATATCACCTAAGCAACATATATAAAGTTAGGAATTTCATCAAACACCTACAATACCTAAACAATTCATAAATTACTGATTTTTTAAGAAAATTTAATAAGAACCCATTAAAGAAATTCTTAGACCAATGCAAGCATGACCAAGAGAGCGTTAAAACAAGTTAAAAAATAGCAATGGGTTTACAGAACATCATCCAAGAACTTCACATTTGATTTCAACTGATGAGTTATTAGCATAGAAAACAATTGAACTTTATAGATCACCTGACTTATCTTGAGATTATCATCTAGCATAGAAAACAATTGAACTTTGACACTCACTGAAAACAAGTCAAAATCGAGAACAATTGGAAACCCAAATCTCGCTTATAACAAACTGACCTAAAAATTAAACCCAATGAATAAAACAAGGGCATGAAAAGGGATAATACTTGAGTTATTGTTTCATGGGTGGCCAAGGCCTGATCCAGGGCTTAATCTGTTGAGCAGCAATATTATCTTCTTGTCCAATTTCTTGAACAGACCCATCTCAGACCTTCTCTTAAACCTTGATCATTACCAGCTCAAATTGAAGCCATCTCTCTACTAAACTCATAATGAAAAAAACCACATATCCATCTGTAATTGATTCATCAAATCAACAACTCCAACACCCTTGAAATCTCAGTACCACCATCTTCTGAATCTTAATACCTAATTCAAACAAAACCCATTCGCAATCTCCTCCATATCTCATCTTAATCTGATTTCAACCCTAAACAGCCAACCCTAGCTTCTTCTCGATTTGAGTCAAACACATCACTAAATAACCCTAAATCTTAATTGAATATAACTAGATTAAATTAGGGTTTCTGAAATTTCTGAAAGATAAAGAGAAGATAAAGATTGAAAAACACGAAGAAAAAAGAGGTGTTTTTTGATTGACAGTGAGAACCTAACCTAATAACAGATGACAAATCTTCTTCTTCTAGACTTCTAGTGTGAGTCTGTCTTCACACAAAACAGATAGCGAGTCATAGAAGGAAAGGGATATGAAAGTCGCAAAAACTTCTATGTTTATGATGGATAAATCGATCCTGAAGAGAAAAGAAGGGGAATGTAGGTGATGTTTGAAAGGAATTGACAAGATTTTTGTGATGTTTCTCGGCCAAATCGATCGATGAAGAGAAGATTTATGTGATGTTCACTAAACCCTAGTTTTATCGCTAGAGCAGTAGAAGACTGAAGAGAGAAGAAGGGGATAAGATTTGTGCGGTTTATTCACACGATAGGGTAAACTTGATAGAATGTACACGGTTCTTTCGCACGCTGCTCAGGATGGTGTTACTGAGTGTTACTCTGCACACGGTTCTTTCACACGATTATTTTCTAGCAGTTACTAATCGTGACACGGGCTGGGCCATCACTAAACTGGTAAAATTTCGTAACGGAACATGTGGTGTCACTAAATTTTCGTAACTGAAATTTTTAGTCACTAATTCGTGACGGCTACATGTTGGTTACGAATTTTAGTTACTAATCGCTGAATATGGTGTAGTGGTTGGTTAAGTGTTCTAAACTGTTATTTCAATCATTGAAGCTTTCTTAGAGGATCACAATAGACATTTTCACACACTATTAGCATCAAAGCAATTTTTCAAGTTATTGAAATAATCATAACAAAACATTCCAAGTGTACACCATAAGATTGTATCACACAAACCATGTAAGATGTTACTCAGCGATTTTCACATAATCATCTTTTGACTTTCGTCAAGAATATAAGATGAACTTGGTTGAAGCGAATGCTTACCAACACATATTTCGAATATATGAAATATGTAATGGTTCGGTTTGGTTCGGTTATAAGCGAAACCAAACCAAAACTATCGTTAAACTTGAAACCAAACCAATCCATTAACCAAATCTCAAATGTGCATAATCAAACCAAAAAAAAATTACAAAACTATAATAAAAATTATAAACACTTTTGTCTCAATATAGGAGATTTAGAGTAGAAATAGACTTAATGAAAATTTAATTAATTTTTTTTTTTTTCAATAGTCGATGAGTTTTAGTCTCCACATACCTTTTGTTGATTAAGTTCCACAAGCTCTCCTTAGTAGTTCTTCGTGTTCAATTAATGACCGTCGTGAAGTCTAATGCTCAACTACAAAATCTATCCTAGTCCGAGACATTACTTTAAATAGACTAGAAATCAAGACTTATAGTTTTGATCACTAACATTGAAAAACAAGCTTGAGATAGCAATGCTTGATAGTTCGACCGAGTAGTGCTCTAACATATATCTTCATTGTTGGTTATTCTTATGATAAAGTGAGATTCAAATATCCAATTTGGAATTCTTTCAAACAAATTTGGAGATCCTAGACTCAACCTCCAGTTCCATGTAATGCTTGGAAATCGGTGAAGAAAATATGTGTCTCTGATGAAAATGTTCAGAAGAAGGGAGTTCATGAGTTAGCCTCTTATAAGACCATGTTTCATGGTCCAAGTCAACAGTGTTGACCCGATACGTTACTCAAGCATATTTAGCCTATATGATCCTTTAGATGGGCCAAGTCTCTCAAGATTATGGAAGACACTGAGGCTAGCAAGTGTTGGATGTAATAAGTACAAAAATCCAATATGGGAATTAGGCGTTGGATAAGTGTAGATTATCTATAATTGGAGATAATATTTATATAGGTATATATTTTATTTTATTTAAGTGTTTATTTTATTAGGAATTTATATTTTTTAGGAGTGGTATTGTTTTCTTTTTTCCAAGTGATATAACCTATAAATAGGCCTTTTTGTTTCATTACAAATTAATCAGAAAATTATTAAGAAAATTTTTACCCTTTGGTTTATTGAGTTCTTTGAATCATGACCTTTTGGGATTGAATTTTCTTACCGTTGAATAAGAAACAAACTGTTTCTTATCAACCTCTATATGTTATATCTGTGGAAGTGCTCAAGGAACTTTACCACATATATTATGGTTTTGCAACACATCAGTCATATAGTTTGGAACTGGCTGGGTGGGATCTTAAATTTAGTGAATCCTACATCTTTTGCTAACATACTAAAATTCAAGTATGGTTATAAAACCACTTTGGAGGGTTTATATCTCAACTAAAAAATAGGATTATTCAACAAATATATGATGGCATTTTCAGAATGATATGTAAAAGTCTGCGTTCATCCAAATCAAAACCAATTGGAAATGAGTGGAGAGGCCCTTACATATTATATTCAAGTTAATAAAGGGGATATTAGCAATGTGAGACTATTGTTTTTCCACGGTTATGCAGACATATTTTTGGATGCATATCAAGTTATGCATCAATTTTTCTATTTCAATGCTTACCAAAAAGTGGTTGCATAATGCTTTATGCGTCCATTTTCATGAATGCATAACATGTTATGTATAGGTGCAAGACAATTTATGCAATCTTTGTTTTTGTTGGTTTTAATAGTAACAAAAAAGTTGTTGCATAACGTGTTATTCAACCGTTTCCTGGATTGAAAACTTTTGTAGATGAATAACATGTTATGCATCCATTTTCATAATTGCATAACAAATTATTCAACCATTGCAACTAACACCAACACTAATACATCTGTAGCATCCTAACCAACAACGCCAATGCCTGTTAAATCGTCCATTTAGGTACTGCCTAAACTGTTAATCACCAAATGCACCAAAGTTTAACCTTTAGCTCAGAAACTGTTTATTACTAAATGAAACAAAGTTTAACCTTTAGCTCAGAAAAGTAACCGAAAAGCAGTTCAGCAAATGAAACCAGGAAAACAGGAGTTAATGCAACTGCATCCGCGATAGGACTTGGTGCAGGTGCATCAGCAGCAGTGATACTCTTGATGGATGAGGCAGCCATGATCATGGAAATTACCGCATATGTGGTACATAATGTTACAAACTTCCCTATTCTGTATGCTCTACCAAGAAAGGAATCACAATCATGAAATATAAGAAACATCAACTTAATTTGAACCCAAAATTAAGAAATAACTAGCCTGTACTGCAATAAAATATCTTATTTATAATTATCATATATTGAAGTTTGTGTTAAGAATGAAGAAAATCGATCATGAAAAGCTGAAAGACTTGACGACTCTTGGATACTAAAACACTCCATTCACTGTGCATTCAATATATGCCTCTCGAGTGGCTTGTGCAAGTCAAATTCATTACAGTACTCAAAACAAACACAACTTATTAGACACCCAAAAGAAATACAAACCGTAAGCCACTTCTATGAACCACAACTGTCCATGCCTTAACACTCAATTAACCATAAAACAACTTCTATTGGAATCTTGTTGGTTCTCCCCAAAATACTTCTTGCAATGCCAAACAATCCTTAAACCCTTCTCCTAATTATTATTTTTGACCTAGAAAGGGCGAATTTCATTGAAAAGGCCAGTTCATCACTAAGGAAGTAATAAAATTTGGTGTTCAATATATGCCTCTCGAGTGGCTTGTGCAAGTGAAATTCATTGCAGTACTCAGAACAAACACAACTTATTAGACACCCAAAAGAAACACAAACCATAAGCCCCTTCTATGAACCACAACTGTTCATGCCTTAACACTCAATTAACCATAAAATAACTTCTATTGGAATTTTGTTGGTTCTCCCAAAGTACTTCTTGCACTGCCAAACAATCCTTAAACCCTTCCCCTAATTATTATTTTTTGACCCAGAAAGGGCAAATTTCATTGAAAAGGCCAGTTCATCACTAAGAAAGTAATGAAATTTGGTGTCAAAATACAAGACAACCTATGTGGTTTCCATGAAAAATAAAACAAAAAACTGAAAATCAGTTAAAGCTAATGAACAATAGCTTCCCATGAAAATCAGTTAAAGCTAATGAACAATAGCTTCCCAATTAGATAGAACCATATTTAAAGTGATTCCCTCAAAAATGGTTGTACCCACACCCTTCTCCTAAATTCCAACCCAATCAAATTGTTACTTGAACAAAAAGACATAATCAACCTATAAGAATAATCGAAAAACTTAATGAACATTAAGCTTTAAATTATCTTTTATCTTAGCTTCTTTTGATATCCATTGGTTGGAATTGCTATATCAAACTGAAACAAAAACCACGCAAAATGAAGATGAAGAAGTAATCGATAAGAATAATTGGAAAGGCATGAAAATAATAAACATACTGAGATTTCGGATATTTTCCTTTAGGACTGATTGTTCAAAGTATCTGCCGCCTTAGTTAGCCAAGCTCTTGGTTTCCTCCTTCCGTTGCTCTGGTTTTAGTACGATCCAAAACCTAAAAACGAAGAATCAGAATCGAAGTAAACAAACATCACCAGGTTTCTCTTTCCATTCAGAATCAGATGGGAGCGTAAATCAGTAATCATAAAAACTGAGTCTAGGGAAATTTTACAATTTTGGGTTGCAGACTATTTTTGAACCATTTTTTTTGGGACCATGGTTTTATTAGACCACGTTCCCTATAGTTATAAGGGGTGTCCCAAGGTTAGGAAATTACTAACTTATCCATTATCCTTGTTTAAATTATGACTAACCTAATAATTTCCTTTCTAAACTAACTTAACTAAAGCTCTAAATCATAAACATAAAAACACAATTAGAGGTACTAATAAAATTTCATTTTAAATTGAGGGTGTAGTAATCATAAAAATTGAAGTTGCAAAAAGAAGTTCGACTAGGAATTTTGTGAATTTTTTTGGTCAAACTAGCCGAACCTGCTGGAAATGAAGAACAATTTGGTTGTTTAGCAGGTTTTTTTTTTCCTAGCCGAACTTTTTAATTTCCCAACCGAAATTTTATTTCCTAGCCGAATTTTTAAATTTTCCAACCAAACTTTTTATTTTCTAGCCTAATTTTCAGATAAAAGATTGGTTACATCGCAAATTTTTTCCTCCTAAACGAACTTTTCTATGAAATTCTATATATTGAGTTCGGTTACTTCGCAATTTTTTTTCTCCTAACCGAATTTTTCTCTGAAAACTTATTTTGTTGAGTCGGCAATGTTTTATAAAATTTGCGATCATGCCGAACTTACCACTTGTGTTTTTCTCGCATATTTCTACCAAAAGGTCGGCTACGAAACCTATGGAATCGAATAAACCGAACAATACTCTTTAAACCCCATCCTAAAAATTCGGTTACCTATCCTGGAATCTAGATAGCTGAACTTTGCAAAAATCCCATTAAAGGTGGATTCGACTATATCTGAGTTTGAAGATACACTAACCGAACTACACCAGCAGGTGAGTTCGGCTTCTGTTCTTCAAAAATTGTAGACGAACTTGGTTGACCTAGCAATTTTTTTGGAAGATTTTCAATTTTTTGAAAGTTTGGGCCAAATCAAGAAACATTAACTAACTTTGAAGTCTATCTAAGTACCCCAAAACATCATTCGGTTGGCCAAGTCAAGCAATATTCACCAATCTCAAAAAGTTTTTTTTTTCCCAAGACCATCTTCTTCTTCTCTTCCAATAATTCTTGGACTAAAAAACAACTTACTTGACCCCACTAATCTATATAATTAACTTAACATAATCACTAATTAATCATTAGACTAACTAACCATTTCACTAACTTAACTAGGAAGGGTAATTTTGGTATTAATATAAATATATGGATAAGGGGTGTCCTCAAATTACTTGAAATAATTTACCAAAACTAAAATGATAGTCCCCTCCAAAAAAAGAGTGGTGTCCAAATAATCGTACTTTTTTTTCGTATTTATGGGTGCGCGCATGAACTTGTGCGCGTGGGTTTCGTAGGGAATAAAATCCTCAAAATGGATTTGTCAGTAGTTTTCATATCTCGAAGAAAGCTGTTTTTGGGCATACGAAATTCTTTCTAGGCATACATTTTGTCTAGGTTAGGCTGAAAAGTTATCAGTCTGAAGTTTAGAAGAATCAAATTAGAGGACAAATATTTAGGATTACCTTTGTTCACTCATACTTGAAAGACTCAGTTCTTTGGATCTACACTTGGAAACCTAAAAGGTAGACTCCCGGGTTGGAGGGGTAAACATCTTACCCCGGCAGGGAAAGCTGTTATGATTAAACACGTTTCAGATTCCCTAGCAACTTACAATATGACATGCTTTGTCATTCCAAAAAACATCACTAAGAAAATGGATGCCCTAAACAGAGCTTTCTTTTGGGGTCACAAGGAAGGAAAAACTAGGGGGCTATGCCCAAGAAAATGGTCTCTCCTATGCGTCGACAAAAACCTAGGGGGACTGGGTTTTAAAAAATTCACTGAATTTAACCTTGCTATGATTACCAAGTTGGTTTGGAGGCTTTTACACAACAAATCTTGCTTGTGGGGAAAAAATCTAGAGTCGAAGTACTTCAAAAATGGTGAGCTTCTACTATTAAAAAAGGAGAAGCCGCCACCAAATAGTTCTTGGCTTTGGAAGTGCCTTTGGAAGGGTCTTAAGACCATCCAAAAACATGCGGTCTGGAGGATAGGAAATGGTGAAACAGTTAACATTTGGGTACACAACTGGATACCCTTAAACCACCCAAAAAACATCTCTAGAGAAGATATCAAACCAAAAATAGAAAACACTCTGACAAAAGTGAGAGATCTGATCTCTCAAGAAATAGGAGAATGGAATTGGGACTTTATTGATCAGGTGTTTGAGAGGAATGTTGCTGAAAACATAAAAAACATCCATCTAGATGAAACCAGGAGGGAAGCGGATAAGTTGGTTTGGTTAATTAATCCCAATGGGGATTTATCGGTAAAAAAGGTTTATAACTTCTTGGTTGGCTGCTCGGTTGACACAGCCGCAATAACAATTGAACCAAATACCTGTAAAAAATTATGGAATCTTAAGACTATCCCAAGAATTAGAATGTTCATGTGGAAGGTTTTACATGAAATCATTCCGGTGAACAAAAACCTAAACCAAAAAATTAGGGACATACAAACAACCTGTCTGATGTGTAGGATAGAAGAAGAAACAATTATACACACCTTGTTTGAATGTAGCTTCAGTAGAGCAGTTTGGTTTGGTTTAGGAATAAATATCAACTCAACACTTTGGGGCTCTAGAACTCTAGATGTTATATTACTCTCTTGGTTTGATTTCAATGAAGAAGAGGAATTTCCAGAAAGGTGCGCGGCAATATGCTGGCACATCTGGAAAAGTAGATGCCAACAATACTTTGAAGGAACCGATATCAACCCAAATGCAACAATACAAAAAATCAAACAACAAATACAAGCTCAAAAAAACTCAACCAGACAACTATCCCCCCTAAGAAATCTGAATGTCGCTCAAAGGGATGCTATGCAACTTTGTTTACAACATGAGGAATGCAACATATCTATGCACACTGTAATTGACAAAAAAAAGGGGATGGCGGCAACAGTCCTGGTTTTCACCGATCATAATAAAATAATCACATATATTGCAGGAATTCTCGCAAACACAAGGAGCAGAAACAGGGCCCAATCAGTAGGAGTGGTGGAATCTTTGCTCAAATCTAGGATAAAGAACATGAAGAATATCAAAATCAAAGTGGAGGACAACACAGTAAGGAAGCAACTTAGCGAACTACAACAAAACAATCGTGAAGACGGCAACCCTATTTTTAATTCAGTACAAAACTTAATTATGTATTTTAATGAAATTCGATGTACTCGGTCGAATAGGCCACCAAGGAAAGACATTCCTAAAAGTGCAGAAAGGTTCCTATGCTCCCATGAACTGGGAGCAAACTGGAGAGCTTTAATGCCAGCAAACACCGTTTTGTATAACTATAATGCTAGGTTGGAGGATCTTCCTCTCGCTTAGTTGCTCTTTCTTAGTTGGTTTTCAAAAAAAAAAACAAAAAAAAAAAAGTTTTGGGTAGACTTAAAAGAGCCTTAAGGTTTAGGGTAGACTTAAAAGTCTGTAACTCCAAGCCGCAAAGGGCCTAAAGACTCCTCCTCTTAAGAATCTTCTCCTTCATCGTCAATTCGTCATCACCATTAGACTTTCTGGAACTCTCATACTTCATTTCCCCCTAATCTGGTTGCTCTCGGTTAAGGTATTTTTCTTCTTCTTTGTTTTGATTTGGGGTTTAAAGCTCAATACCTGTTTCTGTTTGCTCGAATTAAAGCTACAGTATTACATTTTTCTTTTTTGTAATGACTGAATTTAGGGTTTATGTCCATAAAATTTTGTTTGATTTTAGAAAGGGAAGACAAGCTAGTCTGAATCGTCAACTCATTCTCGAGCTTTTACTCTTTGTACTATGAAATCAAAGCCTAATTCCTAAATAAATGAGATATTATTTAAATCAATAAAACAAACACAAATTATGTTGGGGTAAAGAGTCAGAATGCCCCAATTTGGGGGTCACCTTGTTGAAATGCCCCGGACGTTAGGAAATAAGTCAAAATGCCCCAATCCGTTAGTTTTGGGGCATTTTGATCAAAATTGGGCATCTTGACCAATTAATGGAGTTTTGAAATTCCATTTTTATCCTTTTAGTCAAAATGCCCCAATCCGCCACCACCACCAAAAAAACAACCACCAACCACCACCACCAACACCACCACCATCGCACCACCACCACCAATACCACCACCTCATCCACTGCCTCCGCCAACACCACTGCCACCGCCAACACCACTGCAACCGCCTCCTCCACCACCACCATATCCACCACTACCACCGCCATCTCCACCACCACCACCACATCCACCACTACCACCGTCATCTCCACCACCACTGAAACTATCACCACCAGTTCCACCACCAACACCATCGCACCACCACCGCCACTATCATTATCGCTGCCACCACCACCACTGCACCACCACCACAACAACCACCACCACCAAAACAACCACCACCACCACCCTAAACCATGATTCCCAAACCCTGAACCCTGAATTCTGAACACCGAACCCTAAATTATGAACAATGTACCCTGAAGGGAAATTTCGACTACTTAACTCCCACTAACGGAAAATCTAACGGATTGGGGCATTTTGACTTATTTCCTAACGTCCGGGGCATTTCAACAAGGTGACCCCCCAAATTGGGGCATTTTGACACTTTACCCATTATGTTGTTCATGAGGTGTTCGAAAGTTATTCGATGAAATTCCCGACAGAGTTAGGATAAGCAAATACCTAGGTGATTTTCTTTTCTTAGTCTTATTACTTACGTGATTATTGAAGTGCTAGCATTGCACCTTAACACTGGAGGTTGTGCTTTCGAACTAGCAATTCTATTGAAATTATTCATCCCAGTTTTTAGTTTTTGATTTGTGTTATTCGTACCAGGATCATCTATGGAGTCTCTTCCTTCGGATATCATGCTAGAAATCCTTTCTCGGGTACCAACAGAATCTGTTTTAGAGTGCAAATTAGTTTGTAATAAATGGGTAACTCTCATCCGTCGAAGAAACTTCGCTGATATGCACCTCAATCACCAGCTTAACCATCTCTATGGTGGCGAAGTCGGCACTGGTAATCTAGCTGCTAAGTTGGAGCCATGTTTCTTTTTTGCTTCTCGCACTGACGATCCTGATGAGTTTATAACTTTACTTTTCCATGGTGGACAACTAAGTGATAAGGAATACATCTACAACCAAAATCTGAAAAGAATCTATCATCCTCCTATGCACAATGAACTTTTATGCGAACACTTGGTTGGCTCCTGCAATGGTTTGGTCTGTGCATTTCAACTGCAAAATACAATTTTAGATCCCATCTATATTTGTAATCCCCTTACCAGAGAATATGTTTATCTTCCTCCACTAGTTGTGAATGAAGAAGACGTTGATCCTGATTATCCGGATCGTATAGTGCAAGGAGTGGTTGACATGTGTGGCGATACAGCATGTGGATTTGGGTATGTTAGTTCATCCAATGAGTACAAGGTTGTTAGAATCCATTACCTCGACTATAACGATAGAAATGTATAAGTGTACACACTTGGAAGTGGTGGTGGGTGGAGAGCGATAGGTAAAGTTTCCTATCGACTGGCAGGGTCAAGCGGGGGTAGGGGTACCTATGCAGATGATGCTATTTATTGGATTTTGCACAACACAGTAGTGGCCTTTGATTTGGCTGCTGAAAAGTTTCGACTGGTAACTGTCCCTCCTTGTATGCAAAACCTTCAGTATGAAGATAGATATGGACTTGTGGCACTGGGAAGGCATTTGTGTCTTTATGTGGATAAGTTGCATGTGGAAATCTTGTCACTGATTAACAGTAGCGACTCGAAGGAGAGCTGGCGTCTGGAGTTTGATATAGATTACGAAGCCGTATTGGGTTCTCATGAAAGAAATTTTAAGCCAATCTTGCTTACAAAGAACAGATACATCATGTTCTTATATGCTGAATCCGTGATTTATTCTTATGACACCAAAACCAGTCTTTTGAAGATGATTTCCAACGAAGCATCAAGCGATCATTTCGATGCTGTCGAAGCAATTGCTCACGTAAATACCTTGGCATCATTGAGATCAATGGGAGAAAATTCAAAGACATACACGGTTCGTCCATGTTGGGATGGCAATCAGTTGGATGATGTTATTGAAGAGTTAGACCAGGTTGCTCTGGGTGAGGAAATCGATACGACGCGTTTCAGACTTAGGTAATCGTCTGCCTAGCTATTTAAATTTATGCTTGAAGGTTTTGTGGTATGTTTTTACTTAAGAACTCTGGTTTTTATGTGTTCCCTCTTCACTTTAATTACATCAAAAGGTTCTGGACGTTTTGTTTGTTTTCTTCTAGTTTTGTTTGACGTACGCATATATATGCTGTTTACCTCATATTCCCATATCATCTGATATGATATTGGGAGAAACTAGTTGATGAAGCTTAATCTAGGAATCATTTGAAATTGATTACTGACATGACATCTCAGAGATGTAATAATGTATGATTAGCTTAATGTATCTGTTAAGTGATAATCATCCTAGCTAATACTAATAATTCAACAGTGTAGATATTATAAATGTGCACGCAGAATGTATCTTAGTTGATAATTTGATGAATCTAGCAAACCTGTCCCGAATTCTTTTGATTGTGTCTTCGTATTCTAAGCCTATCAAAAGATAAAATAAAAATAGGCGGTTTAGTCATTGATCATTTGCAATAACTTGGATATCGTTTGTAACCCTATTTCAACATTGATAGCTCCATATCCATGCCATTTACATTTTTTTTTTTTTGCATATTGCAAATGCGCCTGTGGTGGGGTTGGGGTGATTTTAATAGTCCGGGTGAAATCTACTGTTATTATTATTGTTAGTTTAGATTTATCTTTCTTGCCTTGTGAATCGACTACAAAAGAATGAACTACGTACTAGACATTTGGTTGAAGAGAAGCTTTGTAGCATGATCATTGACAGTGGGAGTACAGAAAATTATGTTTCGGCAAAATTAGATGAGAAACTTGGTTTACATGTTACTCTTCATCCAAATCCGTATTCAGTTGGTTGGATAAACAGTTCTTCCACTCAGCTAATCACTCATCAATGTTTAGTGAAGTTTTCTTTCCTTGGATATGAAGATTTTTCTTTGTGTGATGTTATTAACATGAATGCAGCAAGCTTACTGTTGGGAAGACCATGGCAATATGACATTCGTGTTGTTCATAACTTCTATGAGAATACTTATACCTTTGTTCATGAAGATTTTACTAAAGTTTTGTGGCCTTTACAATCTTCTAATTCAGTCAAAGAGCCAACAGACAAGAATACAATTGCTTGAGATGCTACTATGGTTCTGTTTGAGGGTGAAAATAGTTTCTACTGATTTCGGTAATTTCGGATGTGTGGGTGAGAAACGAACTTAAATCCTAAATAATGTATTGCAAGGGAGTACTTTAGATTCAAGAGATCAATCTGTACAAGTCCTGCCTAAACCAAGAAATGGATGTTCCAGACTTGCTTCGGTCAAAAAGTGAAGGAGAATGGGTTGGTTTTGGGGAGGGAAGCAAGGAAAGTAATGAGACCAGAATAGTTGATTCTGGAAGAGTAGTTGTGTTACGAATTGTATCAGAAAGTGGGATGCTAACAGATGGGAAGCTAGCAAATTTTTTCTGAGTGGTGTATCCTCCTGACTGAACTTGTTATTCGATGGAAATAGGTAAGACCTATTTATACAAGTGGAAGTGAAACGTACTCTGGTCTCATTAAGGAATAGAAAAATAGGTAAGTAAATGGGAGGAGGTGATAATCGTTAACGCATGGAATTGATGTTCCATAAAACCGTTAACGCATGGAATTGATGTCGTATAAAAGAGCTTTTCACCATTAACTCCTTGTATTTACTAACCGCCTCATCCTTATGACACGCGTAGTGTACGCCGCACGCTGTAAACCTCCAAACCAATACCCAAAGAGGATCCCCCTGTTTGTGATATGTGTTGATGTCTCGAATGTTTTCATGGAAAACATGTGGCATATTGTTGTTACCTGGCAAGTCGAGATTGGGAGACTTGCTAGATTTGTGACCTTAGAAGGTCGAGATTTTGCATCTTAAGAGGAAAGGTAACCATTGATCATCGCACACTTTCGTTTTTGGTAGCCGTATAGGGAAGGCCAGCATGGTGGAGCGGCTAGGTTTGCATGCCGTTGGCATGGCATGGTTTGGCGTAGCCTAACTTAGGTTTTCGGGCCAAAGGTTATCATGCATTGTCTGGTAACCTTGGATGACTAGGATTTTCTCTTGGGATTGAAGGGCGTCCGTTGATTGTCGCACGCCTTCGTTTAGGTAGCCGCATAGGAAAGGCCAGCATGGTGGCGCGGCTAGGTTGGCATGCCATTGGGTTGGCATAGTTTGGATGGCCAAACTTAGTGTTTTGGGCCAAAGGTTACCATGCGTTGTCTGGTAACCTTGGATGGCTAGGATTTTCTCCTGGGATTGAAGGGAGACCGTTGATTATCACACGTCTTCGTTTGGGTAGCCGTATAGGGAAGGCCAGCATGTTGGCGCGTCTCGGTTGGCATGCCGTTGGCATGGCATGGTTTGGCGTGGCCAAACTTAGGTTTTAGGGACAAAGGTTACCATGCGTTGTATGATAACCTTTGATGTCTAGGATTTTCTCCTAGGATTGAAGGGGGACCGTTGATTTTCGCAGGTTGGCATGCCATTGGCATGGCATGTCCAAACTTTTTCGGGACAAAGGTTACCATGCGTAGTCTAGTAACCTTGGATGGTTAGGATTTTCTCATGGGATTGAAGGGGGGCCTTTGATTGTCGCACGCCTTCGTTTTGGTAGCAGCGTAAGGAAGGCCAGCATGGTGGCGTGGCTAGGTATGTTTGGCATGGTGGGGCCAAGGGCTTGGCATGCCGTTGGCACATGGTGCGTCTAGCATGACTAGGTCCAAGACAAGGTGCGGTTCGACTTGGCATGGGTGGGCCAAGGGCTTGGCATGTCGTTGGAATATAGTGCGGATAACATGGATAGGGCCAAGGTGCGGTGCGGTTCGGCTTGGCATGGTGGGGCCAAGGGTTTGGCATGTCGTTGGCATATGGTGCTGCTAGCATGGCTAGGGTCCAGGCAAGGTGCGGTTTGTGAAATTTGCAACCGTTGCACAAATTAAAGGATTCGTTGCTAAAAACCGTTGGTAAGCTTTTTGACCAACGTTTTTATACGTTGCATAATTTAATTTGCGGAACGGATTTTCGCGTTGCACAAAAATTTGTTACGCCATATTTCCAACGGATATACGCGTTGGTGATTCATGCAACGCGTATATCCATCCCAAATCAGGTGTTTTGGTGTAGTCAAAGATTACTAGAGTTGGACCTGCATTTCTCGTCCGGATGAACTGGAGATGAAATATATTCAGAATTGAACCAGAGTTGATCTACCGTGGTCACACATAATTATTGCATTATCAATCTCCGTAGGATTTTCTTATGTAGAGCCATATCGATTAAATTGTTTCCTTGTTCATAACTGGTGATGAGATTAATTTATGTCGATGTTTAATGTCCGACAAAATATTTATTTTCATTAAAGTAAGGTCACTCATGTTGTTATCTTGGGAATGAAATAAAATGGGGGAGAGTTCTTTTTGAACTTGAGCTTCATTGCGATATCTTTGTGGGCAGTGCGGATGTGGAATATGAGGGGGATGTTTGTATCTTAAATCTCCTATATAAGACACTAAGCATTTTGTACCCTGTGACATTATCTAAATGAAAGTTGTTATATGTTCCTTTAAGTCTTGAAGTATCTTTTGTTATAATTCATTACGATCTCATTGTTTTCCTACCTTTGCCACCAATTTTCATTGACAAAAAGAGGGAGAATTAATTAGTATTTTTGCACTACATACATAAGGTTTACGAATCATTATGTAAAGGGGGAGTGAATCAACATCTTTGGGTTTCACCTATTGGGAAAAATATATAAGTATTGATAAAGGGGATAAATATATCACCATAGTATTACTTCGATGTTATGATACAATTATTGAACGTTGAAGAGGATAATAATACCATGTTTCTGGATAACAACGATTAAGAATATATGTTTTCAAAGTTGTTATCTCTACGGATGTTCAAGGACAACGATGGAATAATAATGAGTCATCGATACATGTGCATGGGCTTCGAATTCAATGTTCCTTGGTTCGTTGAAGGTCTCTCTGATGTTGAAAGGTTGCTAGTCGAAACAGTCAAAGGTCCATCCGCATACATGGTGAAGAAGCAGGAAGCGGAATTCAAGAAGTTTTGCCGATAACTGAACTGAAAAGGGAGGCTCTCCAGAGAACAAAGGAGGCCTAATCCAAGAGGATCAAGCCGTTGTTGGAAAACTTTCCTTGAATATATATCTGTCTTTTGGACCTCTTACCTTTAGGTTTTTGTTTTTTTTTGAAAGGCAAATGAGACATCTGGTTTTTGGTTTTTAATTTTCTGGTTTTCTTGGGTTAATAGACAAATACTACCTTGACGATTTTGGATTACATATACCTTTTTTTTTAATGAAATGTTTAGGACTGAATTGTTTAGGATTGAATTGTTTAGGATGATCGTGATTGAAAACGACACGGACGTCCCAGGAAAACCATGGAACCGTGTGTTGGTAGATAACATAGGGTAAACTATGTATCTGGTCTTGAAATCTTGAAATAGTAAACCACGTATCTTGTCTAGGTAAGACTTACTTGGTTTTTAGGTCTCTTGATGAAAAGTGAACCTTCCGGGTGTAAGAACGAGTCTTACGGGAAACACCGCCATGGGAACTCCCCAATCGTTATTGAGCCGTCTGATAACCGATCCGTTGATCCTTGGGTGGATCATCTGCTTCTATCTTCTGGGAAGTCCCAAGTCATCCCTTGTCGCTTCATGACTGATAATGAGTCGCCGAGTGACTGAGTCAGAGTGGGTCTCCTTCCCCTAACATCTTGACGTCTGGGTCGAAGATCGAGATTGACAATCGAAAATTGACATTGTCACCGATAGATCAATCCTCCCGCTGTGGTCGCCAATTGTTTATGGGTAAAAATAGTTTCTACCGGTTTTGGTAATTACGGGTGTGAAAGGTGAGAAACAGTTTAAACCCTAAACAATATACTACAAGGGAGTACTTTTAAGTTCGAGAGATCAATCTGTACAAGTCCGGCCTAAACCACGAAATGGCCGTTCCAGACTTGCTTCGGTCACAAACTGGAGGATAAGGGTTGGTTTAGGGAGGGAAGTGAAGAGAGTGTTGAGACAAGAATAATTATAGAGTGGTGCTTGACTTGTATCAGAAGGTGAGAGCTTTGGGAAAGCTAGAAAGAGTTGCTCTTCTGAGAGTGATATTTTTCCCCTGACCAAGAACTCCCGTTCTAGTGAAAATAGGTAAGCCTATTTATACAAGTCAAGAGAGAAACGTATTCTAGCCTCATAAGAGAAGGAAACGGGTGAGTTAAATGGGAAGAGGTGGTAACGCCTGGAATTGATGTCCCATAATGAAGGACCGTTTCACCATTGCTTCTTCCATTTATTGACCGCCTTACTCCCATTACACTATCTTCAAATGGGCATTTGTGTATGCCGCACGCTATAGACCACCAAACCAAAACCCTAATGAGCATCCCCCAGTTTGTATTGATGTCTCGAACGTTTTTGGAAGACATGTAGCATGTTGTTGTGACTTGGAAAGTCAGGCTCCGGGGACTTGCTAGCCTGGTGACCTTCGAAGGTCGAGGCTTTGCATCTTGAGAGGAGGGGAAACCGTTGGTGCGTTGCACGCTTTTATTTTTATAGTGAGGACCATCGTGGTGGCACAACTAGGTTGGCATGCCCAAACTTAGGTTTTTGGGCCAAAAAGTCATGACGTGACTTTAGACGGCTAGGATTTTCTCTTGGGTTTGAAGGGTGGCCATTGATGGCCGCATAGGGAAGGCATGGCCAGGGTGATGTTTAGACTTGGCGCATGGGGCCAATGGTCTTCCATGGACGTATGGCATGGCTAGGGCCAAGGCAAAGGCGCTTGGCTTGGCATAATGTGACTAGCATAGCTAGGGAAAAGGCATGGGTGTTTGGATTGGCGCGGCTAGCTTGGATAGGTGTGGTTTGGTTTGGAGCGTTGGGCCTGGGTTTTTCCATGGTCACATGGCATAGCTAAGGCCAAGGCAAGGGCGTTTGGCTTGGTGTGGTTAGCTTGTCTAGGTGCGGTTTGGTTTGGCGCGTGGGGTCAGGGGTTTGCCATGGCCGCATGGCATAGTTAGGGACAAGGCAAGGGCGCTTGGCTTGGTGCAGTTTGGAGCGTGGGGCCAAGGGTTTTCCATGGTCGTATGGCATAGCTAGCTTTGGTCAGGTGCGTGACCAAGCCCGGGTTTTTGAGACAAAGTCGTGAGGGGACTTTAGGCGGCCAGGATTTCCTCCTGGGATTGAAGGGAAACCGTTGATTATTGCATGCCTTCACTTTAGTAGTCGTTGGGGGAGGCCAGCAGGGTGGCGCGGCATGAGGGGCCATGGCGAGGTATTTTTGGCATGGCGCGACTAGCTTGGTTAGGTGCGCGATCAAGCCAGTGTTTTGGGCCAAAGTCATGAGGGGACTTTAGGCAGCCAGGATTTGCTCCTGGGATTGAATGGCAACCGTTGATTATTGCATGCCTTCACTTTAGTATCCGTGAGCAGAACTCCAGTAGGGTGGCACAGATAGGGCCAAGGTAAGGGTGTTTGGCTTGGCGTGGTATGACTAGCATAGCTAGGGCCAAGGCAGAGTGCGATTGGCATGGCGCGGCTAGCTTTGGCTAGGTCTGGCTGGCATAATTTGCTATTCGCACAAGGGTTCTCCTAGCATATCTAGGGCCAAGGCAGAGTGCGATTGGCATGGGGTGATTAGCTTGGACTAGGTGTGGCTGGCATGATTTTCCATTGGCACAAGGGTTCGGCTAGCATATCTAAGGCCAAGGCAGAGTGTGATTGGCATAGAGCATCTAGCTTGGGCTAGGTGTGGCTGGCACGATTTGCCATTGGCACGGGGGTTCGTCTAGCATAGCTAGGGCCAAGACAGAGTGTGATTGGCATGGCGCGACTAGATTAGGCTAGGTGTGGCTGGAATTATTTGACATTGGCACAAGGGTTCGGCTAGCATATCTAAGTCCAAGGCAGAGTGCGATTGGCATGGCGCGGCTAGCTTGGGATAGGTGTGGCTGGAATGATTTGCCATTGGCACAAGGGTTCGGCTAGCATATCTAGGGCCAAGGCAGAGTGTGATTGGCATAGAGCATCTAGCTTGGGCTAGGTGTGGCTGGCAATATTTTCCATCGGCACAGGGGTTCATCTAGCATAGCTAGGGCCAAGGCAGAGTGCGATTGGCATGGCGCGACTAGATTAGGCTAGGTGTGGCTGGAATTATTTGACATTGGCACAAGAGTTCGGCTAGCATAGCTAGTTCCAAGGCATAGTGCGATTGGCATGGCGCGGCTAGCTTGGGCTAGGTGTGGCTGGCATGATTTTCCATTGGCACAAGGGTTCGGATAACATATCTAAGGCCAAGGATGAGTACGATTGGCATGGCGCGGCTAGCTTGGGCTAGGTGTGGCTGGCACGATTTTCCATTGGCACAAGGGTTCGGCTAGCATAGATAGGGCCAAGTCAGAGTGTGATTGGAATGGAGCGACTAGCTTGGGCTAGGTGTGGCTGGCATGATTTTCCATTGGCACAAGGGTGCGTCTTGCATGGTTGACATGCTTTGGCGCGGTTGATGTGGCTGGCATGATTTGCCATTTGCACAAGGGGAATTAGGGTTTGGTTTGTCGTAACCCTAATTTGAAAAATATACCCCTGTAATTATTTAGAGACACATTAAAAGCTTTTCAGTAAATGCTTGTTACTTTAAATGTCGTGACGTCACTGTCTGCTAGGGTCTAGTGTTTTACGATTTTAACCCTAAACTAAAAACCACCATCAACAATAGTAAAACGACTTTTGTCTCAAGATAGGAGATAAAGTAGATAAACTTTTGAGTGATGGATAAGTTCAAGTCTCCACATACCTTTTAGTCGATGAATATCCACTGGTTCCTTGAATAGTCCTTCGTCTTGTATGATGATTTCCATGGAGTTCTTGACCTCAACTACACTTTCTATCCTAGTCCGATACCTTAGCTATAATAGACTAGAAATCAAGACTATATAGTTTTGATCACTAAGATTGACAAACATGCTAGAGATAGCAACGCATGCGAGTTTTGCCCAGCAGTGCTCTAACAATCTCCCCCTTTGTCAATTTTAGTGGCAAAACTATTAATACATATGGAATACAAAAATTATATAAATAAACTTTGTAGCTCCTATTCCACATGCCTAATATTCAACAATACTCAAAATCTTCGTCACTTCCAAGTAGTCCAATGATCCAAAAGGTTGTAAGTTTAGTATCATCGTTGTTGAAAATCCGTAGCTATAACAATGAGAAAAGCGTCGGTTCTCAATCTTGGTTATACAGTGTCATAGTATTATTACACAGCGTCAAAGTTCAATTGCATCATAACTTCAACAACAATACTATGGTGATACTTCACTCCCCCTTAGTCAATACTCCATCTCACATGGAAACCACTCCCCCTTACATAATGATCCTAAAACCATATGTATTTGTAGTGTGAAGTACAATTAATTCTCCCCCTTTTTTTCAATAAAATTGGCAAAGGTACAAGAACAGGATCCTAATGAAATTTCTGTAAGAGATATTTCATGACCAAAGGTAAATGTTCTATCATCTTGTTTAGATGCAATCATAAAGCCGAGGCTAAACGCATTCATCAAGGAGTTTATAACGATACAAGATAACCCCTAAAAATTCCACAGCCGCACTCCCCACATAAATTTGGAAATTAAGCGCAAGTTCAAAAGAACTCCCCCCCATTAGATGTCATTCCCAAGGGAACAACAAGAGCGACCTTAATTTCTAGAAAAAGAAGGATTTTTTTAGACTCAACAAATTGCATACAAGTATGGATTTGGAATCCAAAATATACAATCATATTAATCAAAGCGAACCATGATTAATTTGACTAAATATTCTCAACACAAGTAAACTTATGGAGACTTAATTCATCGATTAGATTATTCACAAGTAAACCCATAAATATTCTAACCGGATTACATAATTAAACTAATCACAAAGTAATCAATTCAATTGTCCACACTCGACATGAGAAAAATCTATGGAGTGCTAACTAAATAATCACACAAGATGATTGATTTAGTTTATTTGGGATCAACATAAGAGATTATGGAACCCCGACTAAGATTATCATAGGAAATGACAACCTTAACTGTACATGTACTCAACATGAGAGAACTCATGGAATACAAACTAAAAAACCACAAATGCTCAACATATAGCATCTCATGGAACAACCAACCATGCCAATAAAAAAACGACTTAGTCGTATCGTGCTCAACATGAGATACACAATGGAACCTTCACGGTAAAACATAATAATATGGAACAATTAAGCTCTATACCGTGGATAACAAAAACAAGGATCTATTCTATTTTTCCATCACAAAGTGACATATTAGATTTTATCCTTGAATCACAAAAGATTTTAACTTATCTTACATCAACAATTGACAATATAGGCTTCACTTTTGTGTTTTGCCAAAAGTCCATTCATTCCTTTATCAATATTTTCATACCAACATGTGAACGACTTTATTTTTGACAAAATATGGGATAATCAAGTTCATGGATGTAAACACACAAATCCCATCAAAATATTGCAATATGTAAAACCATAAAGATTAATACTGCAACCATCATCTTCTAAACAACTTAAGAATTTAAACCAATAAATCTAAAAACATGAAGATGAATTCATTGGATATAGCTATGTGTAATCACAAACATGGCTATTCTAAAACACTAGTTATTCTTCTAAACAGAAAACGTAGAAGATTTACTAGACATGCTAAGCTCAATCATATAAGTAGAACCCGATCATAAACTAAAGTTCACAGTTGACAGTTTCATGGGTTCCAACATCTTTGAGCTTGTGATTCACATCAACTGCTTCTTCCAAGAAGATATCCTTGTTGAGAAGTTCTTTAACATGTGTCTTCATGAGACCAAGGTCAGCAGTAACCTTTTCCAACTCACTTCTAACTACACCAAGATCTCTTATTGTATTAACAAGTTACAGTTTAGATTTCTCGAAGTACTTTAGAAAGTCATGAACCACTTCCGATAAAATCTCTACAATTTTAATAAGAGTTTCCTTTTTTTTATCGAGTTCGCAATATACCACATTATCAACGACATCATTAGTCAAGTACGAAGAGCACGAATAAGAAGCCATTGATAACATAAAACCTAGAGTAAAAGAGTAACTCAATAGGATAGGTATATAAAGAAAAACTCGAGAGATTTAGGGTTACGGAATAGGTTTAAGGGAAAACTTGAACCGTACGTGAACCCGTAGGATGATTTTTCACAAAGATCTACATGGAAAAATGGAAACACTTTTATTTTTCAAAGTTGGTTTAGAAAATGAACAATTAAAAAGAAAAATACTCACAAACCAGTGTATGAACAATTATCTTTCTAAAAACGATAAGATATTAGCTAGATAATTAGAGTCACATAGTGATGGAGTATAGCCTATCCACTTCTCTCACAACTAGGATTTTTGTATGTGAGATATTCTACCTTGTGATTAATTCACACAAATATGAGCCTGTAGCTCATCAAATAAATATTGTTCATCTCTATCCTTCTGTTTCTGATATGTGCTCTTTCTAGTAAGATAAGACACTGATTGATTATCTTTCTTATTAGAAGGACTAAATCTAGGACATCTAGCATTAGGTTTAAGAGGATCTGAATAGATAGGGATCCATTTTCTAGATTCAGATTTATCAGAAACATCCTTATAAGTACAAGAATTGTTCTTATTAATGCAGCAAACAAGATTGCCAGAAAGAATTTTATTCCTGTGATGATATCTAGAGTAGAGATCATTCTCATAAGGTTTCTAATTTTATAGTGGGCATACGATTCACTACTTTAGTCGGATGACTTTGTATTCCATTGACATTGAAGAGAAGCAAATTACGAAGCTTAGAAATTTGTTTCCTTCTTGTAAAACAATGAATAACATAGTGATTATGTTTCCCACAAAAAGTACAGGTTCATAGAGGAGAAGAAATAACTGGCACCTGTTTAAACTTCATAGCCATATGAGAAGATTGAAAGTTATGCAAACTTTTCTTGACACAATCTTCTTCTAGAGAACATTTCTTCGTAAATGATAATTCCTGAGAATTAGTCACAAAAGAATTTCTCCTTAGGATAGAGTTTTCCTTTTCCAAGGATTTACACTGTTCATGGGATAAAGTAAGATATGCACAAAGTTTCTCTTTTTCAGCACGAAGTCTGTTGAGATCTGATGAATGAGTCTCGATCAAAAGTTTTTCTCTAATGGAGTCCTCTTTAACAACTTCCTCAAGTGTACTAATGTTTTCCTTTTGTAGAGTAGTTTCTTGTAGAAGTTTCTCAATGTTCTTATAAAAGGACTTAATGATATGATAGAGATCACGTTCTCAATTAAGAGACTTTTCAAATTCATCAATGAGCTGATCATGATTATTAAAATCAGTATCTTCAGCTGTAAGTTTTGAAATTATGGTGAGTTCCTTTTCAGCTTCTGCGACAGTGTCACATGCCTCACGAGAGGGAGAAATGTCATTATCACATTGAACATTCTTTCTACCTCGGGATTCGGAAGAATCAACTAAGGAATAACACGTTTAGGTGTTTCCAAGACACTTGACATGGTCAAAAGCTTTAGAAGACTTTTTGGTATGCGCAACATAGATTCCGTCCACAGACTCAGATTTCCACAAACACAGACTTGTAAGGTCTTTAACGTGTTTTCCTACTCTGATACCAATTGAAAATGCGGGGGTCTAAAAACCTCACCCAATATTTCGATTAGCAATCTGTATGGATAACTCTGAGTTGTTTTCTAGAGAATCAACAAGACTCAATCAATAGAAAATACTCAAGGAGTTATTATCTCAATCTCTCGATTTGATTTACTCAAGCAAATATAATTCGCGAGACTAATCAAAGAGAGATAACTTGGATCCAAAGACCAATATCCAAGTGTCAATCGATTTAAATCAACAACCAATAAGGTCAGATATTCTAATCGATTGAACAACGCACAACCTCTATTATTTCAATTATATAAAAATATAATGCGGAAAAGAAATAACACAGACACCAGAATTTTGTTAACGAGGAAACCGCAAATGCAGAAAAACCTCGGGACCTAGTCCAGATTATACATACACTGTATTAAGCCGCTACAGACACTAGCCTACTCCAAATTAACTTCTGTCTGGACTGTAGTTGAACCCAAATCAATCTCACATTGATCCAAGGTACAATTATGCTCCTACGCCTCTGATCCCACCAGGATACTACGCACTTGATTCCCTTAGATGATCTCACCCACAACCAAGATTTGCTACGACCCAAAGTCGAACACTTTAGTAAACAAATTTGTCTCACACAGAAAAGTCTACAGGTAATAGATAAATTTGTCTCCCACGAATAAACCTACAAGTTTTGTTCCGTATTTTGATAAATCAAGGTGAACAGGAAACAATCGGTAAAACCAGACTTATATTCCAGAAGAACAGCTCAGTTTCATCAATCACCTCGCAATAAACTTAATCGCCGCAGCAAAGAAGATTATTGAGGAATCACAAATAATGAGACGAAGATGTTTGTGACTACTTTTATCTTGCATATCAGAGATACAAATTTGAAGCCAATTATTACAATTGTACTCGTACGATAGAAAAAGAAATATCAGATCACATAAATACAAGATAAGTAGTATCGGTCTGGCTTCACAATCCCAATTAAGTCTTTAAGTCGTTAAACCGAGTTTAGAGAGAAAACTCAAGGGTTAATGGAGATCGACTCTAGCTTAGAGAAAACTAGTATCACACAAGAAAGGTGTGTGGGGATTAGTTTTTCCAATAGCTAGAGTTCCCCTTATATAGTCTTTCAAATCAGGGTTTGCAATCAATGTTAGCTTAGTAACAAAGCATTCAATATTCACCATTAGATAAAAACCTGATTAGATACAAGCTAATATCTCTCAACCATTATATCTAAAACTTAACTTGCCATACACACATGTACTTGACGTTTTGGGTTTGTGTAGTACCCAAACGTGTACAATGGTTGGTTCAATATTAGTCATCCAAATGGTTAGCCAAATGATAACTTTCATATCAACCATATTCTTCATCACCATAACTAGTCCAAATGACTCAAATGAACTAGTTAGTGAGTTGTTCAATTGCTATGAGATCTCAAGTACTATAAGAGACACAATTGAATCAAAACGATGTGATTCACACGAATCATTAATCATGAACTATAAATCCACGGTTTTCAAAAGCATCCCTTAGTAATTTAAGAATAAGTTCATGAACAACGTTTTCAGACATAACCTCTTGAGTTCGTGGACTGAGTTCGCGGACTCAAGCTAACATGTTAAAGTTAATAAACTCCAGCAGAATTTCTCGGGATGAGAACTTCCGTCAGTTCGCGGACTTCACCTGAGCTGCAACTTCAGCAGATATTCTCGGGTTCGAGAACTTACGCCAATTCGTGGACTGGGTTCGCGGACTGAGTTGCTGCTCACGTCCCGGTTCCACTTGATCAACAAAGTTCGCAAACTTCAGTTCAAGTGTTAAGGACTTATACATGTATGTATTGCCACAACAATGTTTATATCCCCCAATGGTTATATAGTCTAAACTCTCATTTCAATCATTGAAACATTCTCAGAGGGCGTTATATATTTGTTATTCACAGACTATTTTTCGTCGGAGCGATTTCCAAAGTGATAGAAACATAACATGACTTTCCTCACTAGGCAAAGAAGAACTTGGCTAAAGCGAAAACTTTACCAACATGCATTTCGAGAAATAGATAAGCGAGATATACTCAGCTCGAAATGTCACATGTTCATATCCTTAGTCTATATAGTAAAACAACTTTTGTCTTAAGATAGGAGATAGAATAGATAGACTTTTGAGTGATAGATAAGTTCAAGTCTCCACATACCTTTTAGTCGATGAAGATCCACTGGTTCCTTGAGTAGTCCTTCGTCTTGTATGATGATCTCCATGGAGTTCTTGAGCTCAACTAGACTTTCTATCCTAGTCCGAGACCTTAGATATAATAGACTAGAAATCAAGACTATATAGTTTTGATCACTAAGATTGACAAACATGCTTGAGATAGCAACGCATGCGAGTTTGACCGAGCAGTGCTCTAACAGCAACTAGTAACAAACATGAGGTGTGGGGATTAGGTTTCCCAGTTGCTAGAGTTTTCCGTTATATATTCTTCTTATTAGGGTTGCTTATAATCAAATCTAAGATAACTTAGTAACAAAGCAATCAATGTACATCGTTACATGAAACCCTAACTCAAGATTCAAACTAAGTATATTTAGAAAATAAGCATTCATTCTCTACCGTTAGATGGTCTAACCTTGTGTTTATAGGTGAAAACGGTTTCTGCTGGTTTTGGTGATTGCGGGTGTGAAAGTAAGAAAAAAATTAAACCCTAAACAATGTACTGCAAGGGAGTACTTTAGATTCGAGAGATCAATCTGTACAAGTCCGTCCTAAACCAAGAAATGGCCGTTCCAGACTTGCTTCGGTCATAAAGTGGAGGAGAAGGGTTGATTTGGGGAGGGAAGCGAAGAAAGGTGTTGAGACCAGAATAGTTTTGGAAAGGTAGTGTCTTGACTTGTATGAGAAAAGTGGAAGCAAGAAGCTTGCAAGAGATGGAAAGCCTTTTGGGGAGAGCTTGCCAAGTTTCCTTTCTGAGAGTGTTGTATTTTTCTCCTGACCGAGACTTGTTGTCTGGTGGAAATAGGTAATACCTATTTATTCAAGTCGATATTGAAACGTACCCTGGTCTCATTAAGGAAGAGAGTAAAGGGTGAAATAATAGGAGGAGGTGGTAACCGCATGGTGTTTATGGGTGAAAACGTTTTTAGCATTATTTGACCGTTTTATTCCTATTCACGCTTTCTTAATGTGAGCGTAGTGTATGCTGCACGTTGTGACCGCCATACCAAGACCCTGGAAAGCATCCTCCAGTTTGTGATGATGTCTCGAGTGCTTTTGGAAAACATGTAGCATGTTTTTGTGGCTTGGCAATTCATGCTTGGGAAACTTGCTAGCTTGGTGACCTTCGACGGTCGAGATTTTACATCTTGAGAGGAGGGGCAACCGTTGATCGGTGCACGCCTTCGTTTTGGTAGTGAGGGAAAATGTGGTGGCGCGACTAGGTTGGCATGCCATTGGCATGGCATGGCCAAACTTAGGTTTTCGGGCCAAAAGTCGTGAGGTGACTTTAGACGGCCAGGATTTGCTCTTGGGATTGAAGGGTAGCCATTGATGGCCGCACGTCTTTGTTTTAGAAACCCTAATTAGCGCCCTTCACTACAGTAAAAACTTTATATATTGATACTCCATATATTAATAAACTCTATATATTAATAAAAAATCATGGTCCCAACTTGGGCCAGTTATAAATAGTGATAAACTCCACATTTTAATATTATTCATTGTACAATTCTAGCACGGACTCGTATTTTGATGGTCTGCCCCTCAAATCAAACGGAAAAGAATTTCCTATCTCCTTACGCGGGGATATTTAGGTTTTGAACTCATTCGGGAGGAGAAAATATCCCGAAATCAAAACTCAGGAAGAATTCAGGAGGGATAGCAGCATGGCCAGGCTAACATGGCATGACTTGGCACAATTAGGTTGGCATGGCATGGTGTGACTAGCATAGATAGGTCCAAGGCATGGTGAATTTATCATGGCGCGACTAGCTTGGGCTAGGTTTAGTTTGGCTTGGCGTGTGGGGCCAAGGGTTTTCCATGAGCATATGGCGTGGCTAGCTTGGGCAAGGTGCGTTACCAAGCTATGGTTTTGACCCAAAGTCATGAGGAGACCTTAGGCGGCCAGGATTTTCTTCTGGGATTGAAGGGAAACCGTTGATTGTTTCACACCTTCACTTTGGTAGCCGCGAGGGGAAGGCCATCATGGTGGCGCGGCATGAGGGGCCATGGCGAGATGTGTTTGGCATGGCGCGGCTAGCTTGGCTAGGTGCGTGACCAAGCTAGGGTTTTGGGCCAAAGGCCGTGAGGATACCTTAGGCGGCCAGGATTTGATCCTAGAATTGAAGGGCAACCGTTGATTGTTGCACGCCTTCACTTTTGTAGACGCGAGGGGAAGGACAGGATGGTGGCGCGTCATGAGGGGCCATGGAGAGATGTGTTTGGCATGGCACGGCTAGCTTGGCTAGGTGCGTGACCAAGCTAGGGTTTTGGGACAAAGGCAGTGAGGAGACCTTAGCGGCCAGGATTTGCATCTAGGATTGAAGGGCATCCATTGATTGTTTCACGCCTTCACTTAAGTTTCCGCGAGGGTAAGGCTAGGATGGTGGCGCGACATGAGGTGCCATGGCGAGATGTGTTTGGCATGGCGCGGTTAGTGTGGATGGAATGATTTGCCATTGGCACAGAGGTACGGCTAGAATTGTTGGCATGATTTAGCGCGGTCGGTGTGGCTGGCATGATTTGCCATTGGCACATAGGTGCGGCTAGCATGGTTGGCATGCTTTGGCGCGGTTGGTGTGCCTGACATGATTTGCCATTGGCACAGAGGTGCATCTAGCATGGTTGGCAAGCTTTGGCGTGGTCGGTGTGGATGGCATGATTTTCCATTGGCACAGAGGTGAATTAGGGTTTTGCATGTTGTAACCCTAATTTGAAAAAAGTTACCCGGTAGTTATTTAGAGATGCATTAAAGGCTTTTCAGTAAATGCGCCTAGTAAATGCTTTATCACTTAAATGTTGTGACGTCAATGTCTGCTAGGGTATAATGTTTTACCTATTTTAAACCTAAGCTAAAAAACACCATTAACATTAAGTCCCCTACTTAGCTCGGAACAGGTGCCTTGTTGTGTGGTAAGCATATGATGGTGTCAGACGAGGGCGGAATCGAGATGTAAATCATTGCAAAGATGGTCAGGATAATCCGACTAACCTTTTGAGTGGTGAAGAGATTTTTGGATTCCCGTGTTGGAGGCCCTGCGTAAGTTGTACTGGGAATGCAGACCGTTGAGTGGTGATATGGAAGTTACCGGATTGGTCTGGTCGTACATCTCCAAGGCAAAGGGAGCGCGGTCTTGGAAGGCGAAGCAAGTGGACGGCTTGGCTCGAGGGGCCAAGAGGTGGCGTGGTCTTGGTAAGGCAAATGCGCGTGGATGATAGGGTCGTGACAGTGAGCAGGCGGCTTGGCATAGTGTGGCCTTGGCAAGACGAGACGTACACTGACGGCTAGGTGTGGTGGGGCCGCGGCAATGGAGCGGATGGCTTGGTGAGGAAAGGTATGCATGGGAGGCTCGGTACGGTTGCAATTTGTCTTTGGGGCCGATTGATTCTTATTCGATGCCAGTGGGAAATTCTTTCCCCTTTCGAACATTAAAGTATCATACCCTTCTATCCCGCCTAACTTTCATTGGGGTTTTGATGAGGCGTTTCGTTTGAGGATGATTTCCCGGCCGTGATTCCATCATGTTCCGCCTATTCATCCTGCGTTTCTCTTTCTTCCTTTAGGGCTTCCACGCTATTTACGGCTGGTGAATTTGTGTCTTGAGAGGGATCGTTCAAATGTCAGTCCCCATCTCTGGAGCGATAACGGCGGTGAGGCTCATCCAAACCATGCATACCCTTGGCATGGTGGCGCTTCTTTGTTGGCATGCCCTTAGCATGGTGTGGGCATAGCCTAAGAGCAAATTTTTGATGGCGGATTGTTGTAAAAACTGAACGTGGAGCGCTGGAAAGACTGGCACTGGCAAGGAAAGAGCAGATGTCTTGGGAGTGGCAAGGCTTGCTCTTGTGGGACTGATTGCCTTTCTTCATGCGCGGCTTGATCATGAAATTCTTTCCTTATTAAAAAATCTTGTTTTATAGGTAGGTAGCACCTGCAATTCTTTCATCTGGTAGCTTTGCAAAATCCCGGTATGATTGGGTGTCTTCAGAGCTAGGCTTTGGAACGCAAGGCGGAACTGCTAGCATGGACTTGGTATGAAGGGGACCATTAGCAGTGACGGGCATGGAATGGATGTGGACCGCTCTATAAAGCGCTTGCGCATGACGCTGGTGAGGGGAGCGCCCTGGTAGGGAAACGCTTGCAAGGGAAATGCTTGTGGTTTAGGATTTGACACGCTGAAACCCTAATTAGCGCCCTTTACTAGAATCGATGTAGAATCCGCATACGGACTCGGATTTTGATGGTCCGCCCCTTTACCAGACACGAAACAGAATTTTGTACCTCCCTTCGCAGGAATATTTAGGTTTCGAGCTTTCTTAGGAGGTGAAAACGGCCTGACAGTGAAAATCAGGAAGAAGTCAGGAGGGATGTTGCGGGCCCGGGGTGGCATAGTCGCGCGCCAGTCACCTATTCCCGTTCATGGAGCAAGAAGGAATATTCATTCTGCTCAAGCTCTAAAAACTCTGTCCGCATGAAAAAAGGTATCGACCCTCTTCTGTTCTTCTATTGTTCGTCTGGATCTGTGTTTTCGTCTGTAGTGTCTCTCCAGTGGATTCCAAAAATTTACCAGAACCCCACTGTATGGACCTTATGATGATGATGTGTTGTGAATGCTTGCATAGTCGAAAACTTATGGCGGCCCTGGATGAAATAGGGAGACGTACCATTGTCGATGCATTGCTATCAAGTCTCCCGGGACTTCATTCTAGGTTGCATCCTTCGAACCATCTTCTGAATCTTGGACCATCGTACGGAATTGGGATGCGGTGAGAAGTCCCCTGTTATACTTCGGTTTGATATGATGGCATGGATGAATATGTGAATGGAGTTAATTAGTATTTGGGTTGTAGATTTTGGTATGGTAGAGGATTTGGGTCCTAAGTCTGTCCGTTTTAGTGTTTGGGTCGTTGACCCGTTAGTCAACTATTTAAACTGGTCATTTAGTTAACATCTGTTAAGATTTTATTTACATGTTTGCTACAGTTTCAACTCCGTTCGGTATTTTATTTCCACCGTCTCCACAACAACTTTACTTCTAGTTTCGATTCTATTTCTCGCAATTTATAATATCATGCCATAGAAAGATTAGGGAAATGAAATTGAGGGAAATCTTCAGGGGAGGAAAAAATCGGTTGATTCTAAGATTATTTAAGGGGGTTTTCGTAATAGTTTTCTGCTTCTGTTGTTATGAGGGGATTTGCAGTTGTTGACTTAAGTATTTGTGTTTGAAGATATGGTTAATCTTATGGATAATGTAAGATGAATTTTACCAAGAATAATTGGGTACATGAAGGACCACATTTGAACCACGCTATACTATTCAGAGAATAATATCGAGAGTCTACTTGATGATGCGCAAGAGACAAAATTCTATATACAACTGACCTACCAATGAAGTTTATTTATTTTGGTTCTACCGCTTATGAATGATCATAGATATCTTATTTGCAGGGGATTTGAGAGCAGCAAAAGATGATTCCTTGATGGACAGCGCCATTACCAGGTCCTGCCCATCAAGTGTTCGACAGAAGTCCCCCACCGTCTGCCTTAGTTTTGTACAGCCCTGATTCATCGTTAAGTGAGTGTTCTCAACATGTTAGAAGAGAATTCATAGCCCAAGAGAGACGCCGTAAATTTGGTAAGATTTTGGTGGGATTTTGAAATATTTTGTTGCCGAGAAAATAAGGAAGAGCCTTGCTTGCTTCCATGATTTTAGTGATGAACGGAACAGGACTACTGATTGAGACTGTAACCATGCAAATGCTTTCAATCTAGACCGTTAATTTCAAATTTGTAAACGAAAATTTATAATGGGAAAATGTGAAAATTATTTCACTAATGGAAGTTGACGTAGATAAACAGTTTGACCGCTTTGACTAACGGGTTTACGACCCAAGCACTAAAACGGACAAACTTAGGACCCAAACACTAAATAGTATCAAAATTTACGACCCAAACACTAATTAGCCCATGTGAATGTAACCTTCTGACGTGCTTTTGGAGTCTTTGGTGCGCATGTACAGCTTTATGTGGAGAAATTCCCGCGGCTCGTAAAACCTCGACAGTGATGATGTTGAAATCAGTAATAACTTGGTTGAAGGGAGTGAAAGCGTCTCATGCTGGTAGTCCCCATGTGTAACCTACTTTGATTATATCGCCTTGAAATCAGTAAGACTACCGTACAACGTTGAAGGCCTTCATACAATTCCAAAAGAAAGGAAAGGAAGAACTGAAAGACATGACTTCCCTTCTCCTGCTGCAACACGCTTCTCTGAAAAATGAAACACATAGATATAATCAAGTGCTATAATATGAGATATATACAAGCTATCCTTCTTGCCGTGATTATCAGAGCTTTCTTTTTTAATCGCAGAATGTTTACATGGCCTTTCTTGGAAGTATTGATTATAGAAACAGGTCTTGGCAATGGTAAGACTTTATACATACCTCTTACCGGTAGTTTTTCTTTATAAACACAAATAACGAGTTTTAAGCTGACTCTTGCATGTACCTAATATGAAACACCACTTACTATCTGTAGCGAAGTTTACTAGATATCGATTACTTTAGATTAATTTAATCCGTACGGATATGAAATTATAGGATGGCTTGATGATGTATTATTGTCTCAAGGGAGAATCTTAAACAATTTATATCTCATTTCACACATTCCCTGGATTTCTAATTCTGAGCAGTATTCTTTTTCTTCATCTCTAGTTGCGTCTTGCATTCTAATAAGCATATTGTTATCAATTTTTTTTTTGATCGGTCATATTGTTATCAATTCTTCCAAGTCTATTGATGTGTGTCATCCATGTCAACTTGAAGACCAAAAGGTTTCCATTTGTCAGACCCTCGTGCTTGCGTAGACAAACTGTCGGAACGAAAGTGAGTAACCACCATACTAGAGGAGTAGAAAACAAAAGTTAAATGAGAAAGGGTCACTAAAACAGTCTAGAAAAATGAAAAACAAATCTGGCTATTTAAACAAATAATCCGACTTGTAGAAAATTCAGAAGAGGTAACCATGTTGTATCTATCAGAACTTAAAAAGAAGCAAGAAGGTAAATCTAGAGAGAAAAGAAGTGCCTAAGTTTCAAAAGACTATCAGTTGGAATTAGGTGATTCATTCATCAGGAAGCCGATGATTAATAAAAGATTGAGAAGCAGACAAATTATACTACACACGAACCTATCTATTATTTTGAAATCGAGATATTAGAAAGGAAAGATTTTTTATTTTTTTTGCTCGGGAAATATAGTTACATACAACGAAGGGGATCCAGCAACAAAATGTTTCGACTAAACCTTTTAACAGATCTTATGGATCGTTAGATATTTTACATCAAATTGTTCAAATTGCTGATGTGGCTGTTTAACCAATTCCATTTTGTTTCTGGCTTCGGTGAAACAAACCAAGTAATTATAAACACCCTAATTAGAGCATTTCCCCAAAATAATTGAAAACCTACACAACCCCAAGTATAAAGTCTGCAGTCACCACCGCCACCTCCTGAAGACACCATCTTATTCCAAATGCAACACCACTTTCACCACCGTGATTTTGAATCAATGGACGCTCGATCGATATTTTCATTCTTAAAAGAACTTTTCATTGGTAGTATATCTGGAAACCAGAAGCAAAAATAAATCCTAGAAGTAACAAGCATAAATTTTTTGCTACATAAAAACTTATGATTTTGTTTTTATATGTTACTTTGAAATTTTGTTCATATGCTTACTTTTGACTTTTTGTATATGTATATCAAAGAGTAACATCTGAAGTGTTATCCTAATAGGATGTAAAAGATAGATAGAAATACATGTCCCATCTCGATGTTGCACGGATACGCCAAGAAAGATGATGTATCCGTGGCAGACATACGATACGGTTAACGACACTTCCCGACATGAAATAGATTCGCTACATCATGTGTCCCTTAGAAATCGACATTTGACACTTTGCGGATGTTAATAGGACATTTTCGACACGTTATAAATGATTTATATTGGTTTGGAAAATCAAAATAAAGTAAACTAAATGTGCTAATTTATTCTTATTATAGTTAAACCCTAGTATTATTTATGAAAAACTTGATTATTATTTCATTATTATTATTATTATTTAATTAATAATTTAGTATTTTAATAATAAATAGAATTGTTATTATGTAGATTTTTATAAAGTCTCATTTTAATAATGTGTAATTTATATAACGTGTCCTCGTAACCTTCTTTTTTTTATGGATTTAACTGGTCCATATAACCGTCTCGTGTCATAATCGTATCCCATGTATGTGCCTGTGCAACATAGGCTCGCCTGTGTTATATGAAACCTAGCTAGCTAGGTTGGTGGTGCACAGAGATGAACCCAAAATTGAGAAGTGTTCTAGGGCAAAATTAATAACTAATCAGAAAAAATGAGAAAGTTCAAAAATTTGGAGCCGCCCCGATTTACCCTCTCATAGTCTAGTGACGCATATACATGAATCCTGTTTGGACGCATACTAAATCATTTTCCTATCTCAAGTGTGTTTATAAAGTGTGTCCTAGAACCCAGATCATTATTCTTTATTTTTTAAGATTCTGAAGAACAGTTTATCTGATATTGAAATATCACGATATCAGCCAAACCCACTATAATGAGTAAAAACTTTAGGTTCGGCTGATTATCTGATATATTATTTTCATCCGTACCTTGTCTATTTTAGATAAAATCCGTGTTCGAAAAATTCGAAAATTTAGATACTAATGAACCTATAAAGATGTTCCACCAATGCAAGGTTCGGCTGATACGATATCTAAATTGCAAGGCGTACTTGTAGCTTGCAAGGTTTGGATAATATTAGAAATGCAGTTATATATCCTAACATATAACTTGTGTTTTTACATTATTAGGTTTGTTTGTATCATAGTAAGCCGAACATAACTTGTAAGTCGCGACTTATGAAAATCCAAACTACAAAGTACAATAGCCAACAAGAATTGGGATAAGTCGAATGTCTAGTAATGTTCTTTTCATACACTTATGCTTTCCTTTAGAAAACCGAACAATTCTTCCCAACAAGATTTAGCTAGGAATTCTATAACTGAGCCCGGAACTGACCATCCGAAAAAAATTGTAAAATTCAATTACTATTATGTATGCGTCAAAAATAAAAAGTGAATATGCCTCAAAACAAGTTTCATCTGGATTAACCCTCCCATTGACCTAAAATTTAAACCCCACATTAGACCTTTCATAGACCCAAAATTTCAACATTATTAATGGGGGTGCCAGATTACTGAGGAGGGTACCAAAACCCATATAAGACAGATAATTTTTTAGGTTGTCTTAAATGGATTTTGGTTAGGGGTGAGCATGGGCCGGTATGCACCAATTTTTATCTCATCCGTATCAAATCCAATTATTTACGGATTTCAAATTTGGCATCCGCATCCAATCCAACATCCAACGGATTTGCATCCAATGGATGCACGGATGAACGGATTGGGTACGGATAATCCGATGGATTTGTTTTATTTAAAATTTATAATGAAAAAATAAAACCAACACAAGCGATTTCTTATAGAACCTACACATTCTATATACGTATATAGATATAAAAGTACCATGAACAACACTACAAGCAAACACCTTAAGGAGTCAAAAATATCTATATATTTTCTAATAACTATATAAATATTCTTAATCTAGCGGTCATGGATGTCCAACTGATTTTCAAGGTTGCATCCGGACCCAATCCGTAATACATTGGATTCCAAAAATTCCATCCGCATCCAACCCATTAGCGAACGGTTTGGGCATCCATCCGAAAAATGCGATTGGTCCCGGTTAAAATAAAATTAGATATAGGATTCCAAAAATCCCATCCATATCCAACTCATTAGCGAACGGTTTGGAATCCCTCTGCAAAATACGGTTGGTCCCGGTTAAAATAAAATTAGATATATGATTCCAAAAATCCCATCCATATCCAACTCATTAGTGAACGGTTTGGACATCCCTCTGCAAAATGCGATTGGTCCCGGTTAAAATAAAATTTGATATAGGATTCCAAAAATCCCATCCACATCCAACCCATTAACGAACGATTTGAGCATCCATCCACAAAATGCGATTGGTCCCGGTTAAAATAAAATTTGATATAGGATTCCTAAAATCCCATCAACATCCAACCCATTAGCGAACGGTTTGGATATCCATCCGCAAAAATGCAGTAATTTGTCCCTGTAATTTGGTGCCCCCATCAGCAGTCATGCAAAATTTGAAGCCCGGCGATGCATTTAAGTGCTAACCCTTACCCAAAATTTAAAGCCCGATGATGCATTGAAGTGCTGAGGCTGCCCCCTTACCCATATCCATCCTTTCGTCTAAAGTTTCCATCAGCTGTAGTAGAGAATACGAAGGAAAGAAACTTCTAAACAGGAAAGACGGGAACATTGGCACTAGCTTTAAATTCGAACAACAACTCTTTTCTCTCCAGCAATTTCTCCTTCTTATTTCACTTCCAGCTCTTCTTCCCCAATTTACAGATCAAGGTCTCATTTTCGTTGCCCTAGTTCCAGTTTCTAGCATTTATCAGTGATAAAAGGTAAAATCTCATCTATTTCTCTTGAAATCTTTTTAGTGTTTATGATTTGTTGTTCAAATCCATGTCAAATTTTGCTATTACCATGATCAAATTACATTGTTGGTTGTGAAATTAGGTTATTGGTATGAGATATCTAGCCAAACAGTGTTTAATTGACTGTGAAATTAGGGTTTGAGGAAGGAATATGTCGATCGGTACTTTCCTAGTTTAGATGATTTTGTTGTCTTAGTTTCAGCACTTACCAAATTATTGAATCCTATTCATCGAAAACAAGACTTTCTCAATTTAGATTTTTTGTTTCTGCTTTGTGTTGTTAGGATCTATGGAGTCTCTTCCTTCGGATATCATACTAGAAATCCTTTCTCAGGTTCCAGCTGAATCTGTTTTAGAGTGCAAATTAGTTTGTAAGAAATGGGTAACTCTCATCCGTGGAAGCAACTTTGCTAATATGCACCTCAGTCGCCTGCTTGACTGTCTCCATGATGTAGACGATGGCAATGATAATCTATCTGCTAAGGTGGAGCCATGTCTGTTTTTTGCTTGTCGCATTGACGATCCCGACGTCTACAAAACTTTACTTTTCAATGGAGGACAACTAAGTGACAGGATTAGTAGCAATGGCGAGAAATACGTTTACAGTCAAAATCTGGAAAGGATCTATCATCCTCCTATGCACGAGGAACCTTTAAGTAATCACCTAGTTGGCTCCTGCAACGGTTTGGTTTGTGCATTTCAACACCACCATTTAGTTATAGATCCCATCTATATTTGTAATCCCCTTACCAGGGAATATGTTTATCTTCCTCAACTATTTGTAAAGGATGAAGACCTTGATCCTGATCGTTTTCGTATAGAGGGAGAAGGCCCGGAATTAGGGGCTGCCATGTATAATCGTATGACAAGTGGATTTGGGTATGTCAGGTCAACCAATGAGTACAAGGTTGTTAGAATCCATTACCTCGACTATGAAGAAGGAACTGTCGAAGTATACACACTTGGCAGTGGTTGTGGGTGGCGATCGGCAGGCATAATTCCCTATCGTCTGGATACGTCAAGGTTCGGCATGGGGGTCTGTGTAAACGATGCTATTTATTGGACTACGTACGACAAAGTTGTGGCCTTTGACTTGGCCAAGGAGGAGTTTCGAGTGCTGCCCGACCCTCCTTGTATGCGAAACCGTCAGTACGATGATAGGAAAGGCCTTGTAGCACTTGGAAGGCATTTGTGTCTTTATATGGATAAATTAAAGGTAGAAATCTGGTCCTTGATGGAAGGTAGTGAATCGGAGGAGACCTGGTCTATGGAGTTTGATATAAATTACGAAGCCGTTGTAGGTTCTCCTGAAATGAACATCCGGCCTATTTTACTTACAAAAAAGGGAGAAATCATATTCTTATATGATGCATCGGTGCTTTATTGTTATGACACGAAAACAATAAATTTGAAGATGGTTTCAAACCAAGCATCAACAGATTATTTTGAATATGTTGAAGTAACTGCTCACATAAATACCTTCGCATCATTGGAAGCTATGGGAGAAAATTCGAAGAGATACACAGTTCGTCCGCGCAGGGTTCGTACTCCATGGGATGATGTTATTGATGAGTTAGACTCAGCTGCTCTCGGCGAGGAACTTGATACGACACGTTTCAGACTCAGGCGATCATTTCAAGTATAATTTATCAAAACTAAATTTGTTTTTCCTGCATGTTTTGGCAATTGCGTCTGCAACACCATTACAGTCGTGCTTGATAAAAGAAAATTGAACTGATTTTTTTTTTTTTGCTAATAACTGGATTTCTCGCACATGTTTTCTATTCTCCCAACGAACAAGTAAATGGTCAGCTACAATGGACTTGATCATAGTAACTTAATTATTAGTAAATGGTGGTTTCAATGACCCATTCCTCTTGACATTATTTGATGGATCAGATGAAGTTCCTGAGAAATTAGTAAACACGCCATAAAAAAAATGCAAAAACAATGACAGCAAACCAGCTGATATCAAAGAGCATTCTGACTCATGCTTGATATGTCAGGCTTAAAAACTGAAGAAATCAAATTTCAAGTTGAAGACAATAATATACTTGCGGTCATGGACTGCGAAAGCGCGAAGATGAGTAGGAGAAAGAAGTGAAATATGAAATTAAGAAATTAAGAAAATGTATATTCCCTGAGGATGCATCCTAGCTGTTTGATTATTAGTGTGAAGAAATTAAGAAACCTAAGTCTATGGTATCCAAAGGGCGCTTGAGGTATGCAAAAGCCGAAGCACTTTTACTTGTGCAATTGTATGATCACACCCCAGTTTTATTCTTAACCAGCATTAGAGAGAGACATACTATACTCCCTCAACTACGAAAAGGAGTGCACTAAAGAGCAAAGAATAATATAAAATTTCAAAGGATTTCCGAAAATAAGAAAATCGACAGTTTCTGAGGTAAATATTTTTATTTCTTACTTCTATGCAGAAGCACTTTCACTTATGATATCCAAATTGCGCTTTGGCATGCAAAAGAAGAAGCACTTTTACTCGTGCTATTGTGACCTATAATCACACCCCCATTTTAACATGAATTAGAAAATAAACGTAGAGACAAAGAATAATAGAAGAAAAAAAAGAAAAGTCCCCAAAATCAATTCTCTCTCTCTCTTCCTGAATCAAGTCTACTGGAAATCCAAGCGTTCAACAAAGCAGTCCAAATCATCACTGGTAACTTTACCAATTTTATTTCCCTTGTTTTGTCTTTCTAATATTGTAATTTCTTTTTCAGATTTTAGTCGCTAACTAATGATTTCCTTTTCTAGATTGGGTGATTTTATGTTTATTAGTCTTAGTCTTAGTACTTACGGGATTATCGAATCATGCATAATAATAGTGTATTATTGTAGAAAACAAGATTTTCTCAATTTAGCAATTCCGGTGAAATTATCTTCATCAAATTTTTTGGGTTTTGATTTGTGTTGTTAGGAGGATCATGGAGTCTCTTCCTTCAGATATCGTACTAGAAATCGTTTCTCGGGTCCCAGCTGAATCTGTTTTAGAATGCAAACTAGTATGCAAGAGATGGGAAACTCTCCTCCGCGGAAGAAACTTCAAAAGCATGCACCTCAATCGCTTGCTTGAATGTCTCCATGGTGGCGACGACCACAACAATCGTCTAGCTGCTAAGGTGGAGCCATGTCTCTTTTTTGCTTGTCGCATTGACGATCCCAATGAGTTCATAACGTTACTGTTCCATGGAGGCCAAATAAGTGATAGGATTAGCATTGATGAGAAATACATCTACAATCAAAATCTGAAAAGAATCTATCATCCTCCTATGCACAATCATCTTCTATGCAAACACTTAGTTGGCTCCTGCAATGGTTTGGTTTGGACAATTCAACACCACCATTTAGTTGTAGATCCCACCTATATTTGTAATCCCCTTACTAGAGAATATGTTTATCTTCCTCAACTAGTTGTAAACAAAGAAGACTTTGATCCTGATTATCCTGATCGTGTAGTGGGGGGAGTGGTTGACATGCGTGGCCATATAGCATGTGGATTTGGGTATGTTCGGTCAACCAATGAGTACAAAGTTGTTAGAAACCATTACCTCGATTATAACGAAGGAAATGTCGAAGTATACACACTTGGAAGAGGTTGTGGGTGGAGAGCGATCGGTAGAGTACCCTATCGACTGGCAGCGCCAAGCGGTGGTAGGGGTACCTATACAAATGGTGCTATTTATTGGATTCTGCACGACAAATTTGTGGCCTTTGACTTGGATCATGAGGAGTTTCGGTTGCTATCTCTCCCTCCATGTATGCAAAACCTTGAGTATGAAGATAGATATGGACTCGTAGCATTGGGAAGGCATTTGTGTCTTTATATGGACAAGTTGCGTGTGGAAATCTGGTCGTTTATGGATAGTAGGGACTCGGAGGAGACTTGGCGTATGGAGTTTGATATTGATTACGAAGCCGTAGTGGGTTCTCATGAATGGAACTTCATGCCAATTTTGCTTACAAAGAACGGGGAAATCATTTTCTTATATGATGAATCCGTGCTTTATTGTTACAAGTAGAGTGCACGTCGGCGAACACTGGGCATTCTACAATTTTTCTTCGCACGGAGACGCTATACTAACCAATAACTTTGTACCATATCCAGTCTCCAAGTTCAACTGCAGCACCTTATATTTCTTACTTCCCAAGTCTACCGCCACTTTCTGATTGAAACTCGACAATGTTGCGTACCTAATATGAAACTCGTTAAGATGGCGTTAACGTCTCAACCTTGGTTGTAAGTGGCAGTACCTCCATAACTATAACAATCTTGTTGAACCTGCATAAAAATAAAATTGAAACAATTCAGATCACGAAGGAAATGCACTTGTTTGTACTCAGGTAAGCAAAAGACACAAATATTAGATAATGAAATATTAGACCAAGTACACAAAATGCAAAGATCAAGAATTCTCATTGTAAGGTACTATACTGACTGACTTAACCGAAGCTAAATGTTAGTCACACACATTCGAAGGTGACAATGTAACAAAATATACGGAAACCATTACAATCAATTATCATGTGAACACTCCTTTAGACATCAAATTAAAATTGATACAGATTTGACCAAAATTGTTTGTACTGTTTTTCTAAACAATTCATAATGAGATACAGATTTAGAATAAAACTGATACCTTTGTATTCCATTTACTCCTAGGCGATAGGCTAGCTAATTCAGGAAAGGTTTTTGTATTATTGTCTGTCTTAGTTGCACACAACGTTTATGCTCTAAAATCTAAAATCACATCAAATTTTTGTCGAATCAAAATTTTGAAGATAGAAACATTCTGAAAAGAGAGAGGCATATGGATCAAGATCATCGAAATTGTTGCACTAAGCCATTCTTAATAAGAATTAAATTCTTAAGTTAAGAACTGTGAAAATCTTACCTCCCTGCAATTAGGTTCTCCATCTTCTATTGATGTTTTCGTGATCAGATTGAGGATTATCCAGTTCATCGACATCAATTAAAAAATCATGCATTAAGAATTACTTAGAGCTGTTGCAGGAACACATTCAAACCTAATTACAATTAAAAGTACTTAGAAATGCAAATTCTGCAAACCCCTAGTTTTCAAAGTAAAACAGGGAACCGACAATTTAAAATAAAAATAAAAAAAATAAAAACTTAAAGAAATTATTAGTGAAAATGATTTTGAACCTCATTCCTAAGATAAATTCGCAATGTGGAACACTAACCTAATGATTTCAGTGACGAAATCATTAACTGAAACTCGATTTGGATGGAGATAAAAAATTTAATTCAATTGAAGTTGCCCTATAAGGGGGATAAAATGAAACCAATCGAATTTCGATTTCAAGAATAACATGAAATAAATCGAAATTATTGTTGAACGTAATCAGCAAAGAATACTGTGTTATACAAAAGATTTCTGTTGGGAGATGACTTGAGAATATCCATGAGCAAAAAAAAAAAAGAGAGAGAAGAAGAAGACGAATCATCGAGGAGAAAGAATGAATACGTATAAATGTCAATTTCATTGGATCGGACGGCAGAAGTGTGAGATGGACGAAATCCAACGTCAGATCTTAAAATGTGTGGGACGAATAATACGTGCGACGTACCAACAATACGTGCGCAGACGAAAAATTCGGGAGCAACAAAAAAAAAAGGTTAGCGTTTTCAGTTGGGCTTGTTGGCATTAAAGAGGGGGGAGATGACCCGAGAACAACAATTTTGAAGAAGGTTTCCAATGAAGCATCAACAGATTATTTCGACGCTGTCGAAGTTATTGCTCACATAAATACCTTTGTATCATTGGAAGCTATGGGATAAAATTCAAAGAGGTACACGGGTCGTCCACGCAGGGTTCGTACTCCATGGGATGATGTTATTGATGAGTTGGACCGAGTTGCTCTTGGTGAGGAAATTGATACAAGGCGTTTCAGACTCAGGTGATCATTTTAAGGATAACATTGTTTCTTCTTCTTTTTCTGAATTAAGTTGATAAGGATAACATATGTTTGATTTTGATTACAAGCATCTGGGAGATGATGTATGGTTAGTTTTTACGTTAATTATTGATGAAACGTTCAAAAATCTGTTTGATTATTTATGTGATAAACTTAAGAAATTTATGTTAACGGAATATCAGCTGTTTGATTATTGATGTGAAGAAATTGTCTTCGCCTGAATCTAAGAAACCTAAGACTATTGAGATTAAAATTAATTAGATAAACTTAAGAAATTGCAATATCATCAATGTGTCATTCCTTGGGTTGAAGGAACTGTGGTCAATATGAAATGTCAGTGTCTTGGATATGTTTTTGTTTATGATTGTGTGAATCTGAACGAATGTAATTGCACCAAACATAGATAAAATTTTCCAGTTATAGTTAAAATTTTCGTAGCCAACTGAGTAATAGGGTAACCGGATCACAATGATTCATGTGAAATTTTGAAAGACCTTTGCAGCAATCGCGCAAAACCTAGTGACCAAAGGTACAACCACAGATACGCAACATCCCATAATCATAAGTCTCTACATGATAAACCGATCAAAAAAAAAAAGTCTCTACATGATAAACAACTAAGTACATGGTTGTGGATTAACCCATACGGTGCATTTACACTCAAGTTTAAAATTTCAGGGTTCTGCACTTCTCTTTGTGCAATTTATCCTCAATTCTAACCCTTTTGTTTTTGGACGCTCTGTAGACGGTTTTTTGACCTCAGGTCCACCGAGGATAGCACCCAACCACTTTATCACCCCAATCATTAGTATTTTGTGCCAAATAATAATCACATAAAAAATTATTGAATGTTATAGGGCGTTTGAATACATCTAGAGGAGTTGATTTTCGAGCTGTAAAAATCATAAAAAGCAAGAAGTTAGTTTGGCAACACAAACTCCAAATGAGTTTTCAAAAGGAAAAAAAATAAAAAAATTTGTAAGCTTGTTTAGGTACATGTCTAGAAGTTGATATAGAGAATAAACATCAACAAGTTAGTTTGGGTATAAAATTTAAAGCGGATTTCTAGAAACGAAAAAGTCGACATTTTTTAAATTAGATATTTTTGCTTCTTATTTTTCCGCAAAAGCACTTTTATTTACTTGTGGTATATCCAAAGGGTGCTTCCGGTATGCAAAAGCAGAAGCACTTTTACTTGTCCAATTGTGTTGTATAATCACCCTTGCATTTTTAGGAGCCACTCAAAAGGAAATAGGAGCCAACAATAAAACAAAATAGGGTCACCCAAACGTAAATTGAATCCATCCATTATCTCGCGTAATTTGTAATGGCAAAATTTCCCTTACATAATCGGTGGATAATATAAGATTTTTATCTATCGATTGCATTCAGTAGATAAAAAAGAAAACTTTGGTCCGGTTGTAGTCGTTGTAGTATTTGAAGGTATTTTGTTTCATCAAAAATGCTGGTAAATTGCATTTTGGAGGTATTCCTCTTAACTGTGCTTCTTGAGTAAATGGAGTTCTCGCATCTTCTTCAATAGATTCATCAAGTGACCTTCTACGTCCTTCTCTTCTATTTCTTATCATTCCTCGCATTTCTGCTAATTCTCTCAAAATTTGCTCATTCTCAGCTGAGTTTTGTTCCATTGGCCTTTTTAATGCAGCTTCCCTTCTTATGCGTTCTTGTCTTTCTTGTCTTGCGAGATTTTGTGTGTTGTCTTCTTCATCATCATCTCGTCTTTCTCCGCGATTTTCTCTTTCACCTTACTCTTGAAATCGCAGTTGCCTATCTTCTTCTCTGCGAATTTCTTCATTTCTCTTCGCTGTCTCTCTATTCTCCTTTGTATACTATCATACTCCTCTTGAATATTATCATTGTAGAGATTTTGTGTACGTCATCTTTCTCGATTTTCATGGTTATTTTGTCGTCTTGCCTCTCAAAATTCTTGCTCTTCTACTACTTTTAATCTTTCTCTCTACGCAAGCCAAGCGCTTGTTCAGCATAGTATCTCTCAATTTCTTCTTCAATTATTCTTTGATTCCTTTGATTCTATCGCCCATGCAATATCCTCCTACCTTCCTCTAGATTCTCTTCTTCAATTTGGTTGTTTCTTCCCTCTTGATTTCTATTGTCACGCAAATTATTACGATCGCCAATTATCTCTTCTTCTCTATGACGTTGTTCTCCATTTAAATTTTGCACTTCTTCTTTAACATTTCTCATTGGGGAATTTCGCCTTGGCTCTTCTCGAATTATCTTGAATTTGATATTACTGTACTTCTTGACCTCCTTCTTTGTAACCTCAAATTCTCCATTCTTAGTTCATGATTTTGTCTTGTTAGATTCGCACGTTCCTCCGCCTCTAATCTCCTTTCTTCCTGTGTTCTTTTGCCTCGGATCATCTCTTCATCCCATTTTCATGTCCCACATGAACTAATTCTCCATCCACTCTTTGATTTCTTTCTCTTTCTTCTCCATTTCTTAATTGTCGATTTTCGCTTCTTCCATTGAATCCGACCTCCAAGTGTGCACGCTTACTCTATCATAATCCACATCCCTATCTTGCGTTTGTGCTTGTTGATTAATTTGTTGAATTGAATTTTATGCTTCATTCCTTGTTCTATTTATTCCTGATCTTATCCTTAAATATTCTTCTAATTCACCTATTCCTTCACCTGCCAAGTCTTTTACTTCTCCTCACGGTTGTTGGTGGTTCACGATATGTTTCTTCTTATTCTAACCATTTCTTTAATTCTAACAATTTGTTCAAATTTTCAAGTTGTAATTATAGATTTCTTAGCTTGATTCTCCCTGTTTCGGGTGCCAAAATGTAGTTGCAGGATTTCACACACTACACCCTTGTCAAGAATCTATGAAAACTAAGTCATAATTGTGGATGAACAACAACATTTTTATTAATTCACTTTCAGGAAGATTTACAAGAAATATCAAAACTCAGAAGTACAACTTTCTTTCTGAAGTTTCTATCTCCTCAAAATTCTCTCATCTCTCAAAAGTACATCATCCTTTTCTAGATTTAGTTGAACCCTTTATATAAGAAAATACATAGTGGAAGACAGCTAAGATTTCCCCTTAATTCGGATCTACTCTACGATCTCATCGCCATAATTTTAGTCTTCACCATCGCCAACTTTGTAACCATCGTGAAGCAGACTTATTATTCTCATATATCTTTAATCGTTAACCATTATATCATTCTTTTGTGACACTCGCCAAATGTCGTTGGAGAATCTTGCGACGTTAAATCAAAGTGTTGTTAATACTTGTAGAAATGTTTGGGCTTCTGAGAAGTGTTGTTTCCATCGCGGGAATATCGTTGTGGCGATATTCTGGTCCTACAAAATAAATTCTAAGGTTTTATTTTCAAAAAAAAAATTCTTAAAAATAAATGCTGATGATGAAAGCCTTAGGATGATATTGTGCCTTGCACATACCGAATAGGCAACTGAGGCAAAAGCTTTTGAGTATTATTTTGAGTCTAATCAGTTTCTAATCATGCTTTAGTTTTTGTGAATGATGAGTTATCTGAGTTAAGGTCTCTCCACCGGATCATCCAGCGATCTGCAGAGTCAGTGAAAATCAAACCAAAGACAAGAGCACCACCGGAAGAAAACATTTCATTCACAAATGAAGGATTTAAAATATCTTCATCTACAACAATGGAAGGCATGAACATTTACTCATCTGAAAGATACATGATAAGATCATCAAAAGAGAAAAACAACAACAACAAGAAGAAACAAAAATGATCTGATGACAAACCAAAGAAGAAGAAGTGAAGAGCTAATAAAGAAAGGGGATGATTTTATTTGAGTGTGGACCGAGATCCAGATTCTTCAAAATTTCCCATTGATTCGAAACCAATGTGTGATAGTGGTAAAAGTGCTCATGTGACACACTTGATTCAGACGTCTTCATCCCAGAAGATCGTCCATACTTGTCAAAATACATCTAAATCTAAATCGACTTCAACTTTGAAATCCGGATTTATCATTGTATGTTTATTTTGCCGCATATGGAACGATCTTGCATCTTTCCCTAAATCATCAGATCTGCATCTACTGAGAACATTAGTCGGATCTCATGATGTACTAACATCAAGCACAAAAAAAAAGAAGATTTATACAGATCTATACTGAGATTCCACCAAAGACATCTCACTTCAGTTAACATTACTCCGGAGAGTAAATTATTCATCCGATCAAACTCTATCTTGCACACTCCACCAGTAAATGATTGCTACAGAAATAAACCAAATAAGAAGAAAGTAGAAGAACATCAGGCAGTAATTAAGAGGAGAAAGATCGAAGTCCGGATCCGGCACATACATGGAGGATCAGAAGAAAATCTAGAGAAAATTGGCGGGTATGCAGAGAAAAGAAGAAGAATAAGGTGGTGGTTGAAAAGGAGAAGACGAAGTATATAAGGCAGAGAGTTAGGGCTCCATCAAACCACCTATTCGGGCATCACCCGAAATGAAACCCGATCCGTTGCAGTTACCCATCCGACCCACTAGCTCATTTTCCATATAAAAAAAAATCAAAAAATCAAAAAAAAATCGAAAAAAAAGAGAGAAAAAAAAATCTGGTAAACCTCGTGAAGCATCCGGAGTACGGACAATTCTTCATAAATAGTTTCCCTACTGATGGCATCATTCCTCAACATGATCTCATACATCTCATTTACTACCGAGTTGAGCTGGCGATCTCGGCTATCCACCAGGCGGAGCAAGTATTCTTGAAAAGCTTTTGAATCCTATAAGAAGGTACAGGTTAAAACAAGATATTCTTGCAAATAATCAGAACAGAGCAGTAACAGTGAAGATACCTCTGGAATGTCAATCGGAAGAGGCAAACCAACAAGTGAATGCATAATCATTTCTTTCCTCAGCTTGCACCTAGGGCAGCTGAAATCTGATATATGTATTCCCTGTTGAAGTATTACATTCACATGAATGGCTCCTTTCAAAGCCTTCCAAACAAAAAGTTTAACTCTTGCCGGTATTTTCTGAGCCCAAACTTTTAGCCATAGATCAGAATTTGTAGTGTCTCCTCCTATGGAGAGACAATGGTATGCACTTTTAGTCGAAAATCTGCCATCTTTAGCATGCTCCCATATCCTTCTATCTCTGGTAGGAAATAGAGTCAATGGTATATCTTCAATCTTCTCAATAGAAGATTGATCAAAGATAGAACTCAGCTTGGATGAGTCCCAAGTTCTAGTTTGGTGGTTAATGAGGTTAGCCACTTTTAGATTATGATCAGGAATTGTGTTATCCTTTGGTGTGGCAACTCCTTTATTTGGGATCCAATTGTCACACCAAGGGTCTATGAAATTTCCTTCTCCCACCACCCAAGAGATGAAGGGCTTTATTTTCTTCATAGTTCTGTAAATGCATTTCCATGCCCAAGATGCCGTAGATGGACATTTAGCATGTAGAACGTCAGGTTTAGGAAAATACTTCGCTTTTAGGGCAGTTTCCCATAGGGAGTTAGGATTTTCTACAAGTCTCCAAACACTTTTTTCCATCATGGCCAGGTTATTTATTTCACTCATTCGAAAACCTAAACCCCCTTCTTTTTTTGTCTTGCAGATATTCTCCAGAGCTAACAGATGTAGCTTCCTCTTTTTTGAATTTGGATCCTCTCCCCACCAATATCTATTAAGGTGAGAATCAATTTTTTGACAAAGATTTTTAGGAATTAGAAAATTTGCCATATGATATACTAACATAGATTTCCCGACATGTTTAACCAACGTTGTTCTTCCTTCCTGGGATAAGAATTGAGTAAGCCAACTACTCGCCCTTTTCTCAGCAGCAGTTAGAAGAGACAGGTGAGTTTGGGTCTTAGACTTTAGTATATTAATTGGTGCTCCTAGGTATTTTTCACCAAGATGTAAGTTAGAGATACCTAGAATTTTTTCTAACAATCTTTCATGTCTAGGATGCACATTTTTGCTTAGCAACAAACCAGATTTGGAAAAATTTATCTCTTGTCCACTTGCTTTACAGTATTTATAAAGATATTACTTCGTAGCATGGAACTCGGGGATTGTAGCCCTGGTGAAGATGAAGCTATCATCTGCAAACAAGAGATGGATGATTGGTGGTGCCGCTATGGCAATCTTTATTCCATGAATCAGGTTAGTTCTCTCAAGTTTAGATATATAAGAAGAAAGCGCCTCGGTGCATAAAATATATAGGTAAGGGGAGATTGGGTCCCCTTGCCTCAAACCTCTTTCAGGCTTTAGATTACCCACCGGAGATCCATTTAGAAGTACTGAGTATGAGACCGTATTCAGACAATTCATAACTAGGCTTACCCATTTTTGGTTAAAACCCAACTTAGCCATAACCTTAGCCAAGAAGGACTATTCCAGCTTGTCATAAGCTTTGGACATGTCCATCTTAATGGCTGCCAAGCCAACTTTACCCTCTTTTTTTTTAACATCATGAATTACTTCATGTGCCATTAAGACATTATCAGCTATCTGTCTCTTTGGGAAGAAAGCACTCTGATTGGGCGATATAATTTTGTCCATCAGAGGTTTCATCCTATTCGCTATTGTTTTTAATACCACTTTATGAACGAAATTACAAAGACCTATTGGCCGAAACTGGTCAACAGAGTCGGCCATAGGAGTTTTAGGAATCAGGAAAATGTTAATGTGATTGAATTGTGTAAGCAAGTGCCCCGTGTTGAAAAACTATTTTGCCATGTCACAGACCAAGACAGCAACCACATCCCAATAAGATTGATAAAATTTTCCCGTAAAGCCATCCGGACCCGGTGATTTTTTTGCTCCCATTTGAAAGGCAACTACTTTAATCTCCTCATCAGTAAACGGTGTTGATTGTGTTGCATTATCGTTATCAGTGACCTTTTGTATCATAACTTCTAAAAATTCATTTTGTCCCTGGGGATTAGAAGTTTTATATAGATCCTGAAAATAAGAAATAAACTCTGTTCCAATAGCTTCCCTTGTTGTTAGCCAATTCCCATTTGATGATTTTACTGTAGCATTTTTTTTTATTTTTATTTTTCCGAAGAGGCCGTTCCAGGCGATAGAATGTGATTCCTAGGATATTGGTTTTCATCTAATCAAACCATTTCCTATTAATCTCTTCTTTCTGCCTTCGACTTCTCATCTTTTTCATCTGATCAAACCACACTTGTCGCATAAGTAGATTTTTCTCTTCTAGGATTTTTAAAGCTTTTCAAGTTTTTCAATGACGGAAGTTCTACCTCTGCAAACCCTAAATCTTCTCGCTTATGCTACCCCTGTGAAAACCATGGCTTTGATGTTTCATGGCAGAGACGATCTTTTTTTCAATGTCCTTTCAAAGGCTATGATGGGTGCAAAAACGGAATTTGGAGGGAAGGGGTTATTGAAAGTTTCACTTTTCAATCACTTGAGAAATTTACACTACAAGAGAGAAGGGGGACCTAGAGATGTCGTGAAAGATTGCGCCGTGCAGAGAAGTTTACCACGCCCGGGAGTCCTTATTGTTACATCTCGAGAGTTGGTTGTGCACTGCTTGTATGCATGTTTATTCCTGGAATAAAAAGTGTACACACATTGAGAAAGGTGAGATCTCTCCTTCTACGGCTACAATTCACGGCATTGCTGCTCCTGCTGCTGTTAATATTTCCGATCCTACTGATGTTGAGGTTGATGCGCCTACTTTAAGTCTTGAGCTATTGAACATGGTGTTTCTAGCTCGGATCCTACAATCTCTAGTATTCCAGCTAAATGTAGGTTGCACTTTGCACGAACCTTCAAGTCTGTGTTGCAGAAAAGTGGTGGCTGCACCTAATGATCTGTCTTCATGGATACAACTAATGCTCTTCCCTGTGTACTCTCCATGTTGCTTTGAGTACCAAGAGTTGAAAGTCGACACCCGGAGAAAGTGCAGATTAAGTCGATTAATCATGCATTGCGCATATGGAATGAACCGAATGGGTGTATGGTCTTTGGTTCAATGTGTGTTTGAGAAACATCCGAGATGAAGGAATTACAAGAGAAAGCCAAGAAGAAACCTAAACAGGATGATCGTGAAGCTGTGAACTTGAGGTTGTGTAGGGTAAGCTCGACATGGTTTATATGCTTTGCGATTCGCACTCTCACTTCTACTGAGTTGGGCGTCCAATAATGAAGGTACACGGGCTGAACTTCGTTCCAAACATCCCACTGCTGCCTTGCCGGTCATCCCCTCTTCTTCACCTTCACATAAGGCTATGGTAGCTACGACGGATCTTGTGCTAAGTAGACTAAATAGTTTCCCTAAGGGGACATCTTGTGGAAGAGACGGTTTACGGGCACAACATCTTCTCGATGTTCTCAGTGGGCCAGCAGCTGTTATTTCAGATGAGTTACTTGCCTCCATCACAGAAGTGGTTAACTTATGGCTATCGTGGCTCTTGCCCCGTCGGTTTGGGAGAATATGTGGCCAGTGCTCCTCTCACCCCACTCATCAAACCTGGTGGTGGCTTGCGGCCTATAGCGGTTGGCACAATATGGAGGAGACTTGTCTCTAAATGCGCTGCATCTTTTGTTGGAAAGGAAATGAACTCATATTTGGGTGATTTCCAGTTTGGAGTGGGGGCTAAGTGTGGTGGATAAGCAATTCTACATGCTGTGAATCGCGTGTTGGAAAAGAAAGGGGACCAAAATACGCTTTCCTTGCTGCTGGTAGATTTCTATAATGCGTTCAATCTCATAGATAGAACAACCATGATCTTAGAGGTACGTAGGTTATGTCCTTCTATATCTCGTTGGGTTGAGTTTTGTTACGCTTCACCAGAACGACTATATTATATGGACCATGTGTTTTCTTCTGCTCAGGGAGTGCAACAAGGTGATCCTTTAGGGCCACTTTTGTTCGCTCTTACTCTCCACTCGCTAGTCTTGAGTATTTCAGAAAGGTGTGATCTAGAACTGCAGGCTTGGTATCTTGATGATGGTACGGTGATTGGGGACACTATGATGGTTGCTAGAGCTCTTAGAATAATTCAAGAAGAAGGTGTTGCTAGGGGGCTGTTTTTGAACATCAAGAAGACTGAATTGTTTTGGCCCTCTATAGACCCAAGGACAGCCGTTGCATGTATGTTTCCACCTGATATTTGTAGGCCAGAGAAGGGAGTTAAGCTGCTAGGTTCTCCTGTTAGCCTTGATGCCCAATTTAATGCGGATCTGGTTGTTAAAAGAGTGCAAAAAACTATAGAGCTCATTGATGCAGTGGAAAAACTTGAAGATGCACAGTGTGAGCTTCTTTTGTTTAGAAACTCTGTGGAGTTTCTCGCTTATATTTTTCTTTACGCACTACCTTTCCAGACCGCACTTTTGCGGCTCAAGATTTGTTTGACTCTCGTCTCTACAAGTTCCTACAACATATAATAACAGAGATGGTCCAGGGTTCGGCTCCTTGCAAATGCGATTTTCCACGCCGCCCTCGGACTAGGTGGTTTTGGTGTTTACTCGATGCAAGACACTATGAATTACCGTTATTTGGCGTCGTGCTTGGAAACACTAGAACGCAATCATCATATTGAGGCACACCGGCATCAGTGGTTTTAGCTCCCATTTTGAGCGTCTTTGCAGCTTCTTTCAACTCTCTGTAGTCTGTTTCTCCTATATGTGTCGATAACACTGCCAACCATTCTATGTCAACTCGCAACCGTTTATTTTGATGCGATAAAGAAGAACTTGACTTCCCAATTCAAGTTGTCTCAACGTGATTCATTCCTATGGCAGAGCAACCAAATGAAGCATGCCCTGGATTTCTTAATGGCTATCCCCATCCCTGGTTTAAATCAGCAAATTGGTTTGATGCAGTTTAGTGCGGTATTATGTTATAGGCTTGGTATTCCCTTGTTTGAACCAGTTAGTTTGTGCCCCTTTTGCAAGAGAGAGATGGATGCTTTTGGTGACCATGCAAAGGTAATCGTACAAATGAAGTTGGTTTAAAATTTCGACATGATTTAGTACGCGACACGATTGCGGACATATGTTATCGAGCTGGGGTGGTTGACGGAAAGAGGTGGACTTGGGTATGCTTGCGAACAACGGTACTTCTTTGAGACCTGTGAGATGTTCTTGTGCTCAATTGGGACAATGGTCGGGACGTTTTCTTCGATGTTACGATTGTGTCGCCCTTTCTTGGAGTAATGGTCGTACTTTGGAAGGGGGCAGGCTATCAAGGATCTTGTCACATCGCAAAAATACCAAGTATTTAGAAAAATGCACCGCACAAGGATATGGATTTGGTGCTTTGGCTTTCACTACTCTAGGTGAATTTGGGGACTTAACAACGACTTCGTTCAATGGCTCATGAACTATATTGCTAGTCATGATGCTAACGTGCGTGTAGGTGATTTCCTTTTTCATAGGTTAAGTGTGGTAGTTCAAAAAGGAGTTGGAGCCCAGCTTGTTGCTAGGCTTCCGACTAGTTTCTTGTCTGAATTTGGAAATTAAATGAAAGTAAAACTACTACTTATCAATCAAAAAAAAAAGAAAAATCGGAAAAGAATAATAGTAGAAGAAAAGAAGAAAAATCCCCAAAATCAAGTTTAGCCTAGCTTTTCCCGCATATCAATTCTCTCTCTCTTCCTGATTCAAGTCTGCTGGAAGTCCAAGCGTTCAACAAAGAAGTCCAAATCATCACTGGTAACCTTGTTTTGTCTGCCTGGTTTTGTAATTTCTTTTTCAGATTTTAGTTGCTAACTAATGATTTCCTAAGTTGAATGATTTTCTTTTCTAGATTGGATGATTTTCTGTTTATTAGTCTTAGTACAGACGGGATCATCTAATCATGTATAAGAATAGTGTATTATTGTAGAAAACAAGATTTTCTCAATTCCGGTGAAATTAGTCTTCATCTAACTTTTTGGTTTTTGATTTGTGTTGTTAGGAGGATCATGGAGTCTCTTCCTTCGGATATCGTACTAGAAATCGTTTCTCGGGTTCCAGCTGAATCTGTTTTAGAGTGCAAAGTAGTATGCAAGAGATGGGAAACTCTCCTCCGCGGAAGAAACTTCACAAGCATGCACCTCAATCGCCTGCTTGAATGTCTCCATGGTGGTGACGACCGAAACAACATTCTAGCTGCTAAGGTGGAGCCATGTATGTTTTTTGCTTGTCGCATAGTCAATCCTACTGTGTTGAGAACTTTACTTTTCCATGGAGGACAAGTGAGTGATAGGATTAGCATTGGTGAGAAATACATTTACAAACAAAACCTGAAAAGGATCTATCATCCTCCTATGCATGAAAAGACTATGTATGATCACCTAGTTGGCTCGTGCAATGGTTTGGTTTGTGCATTTCAATACCAAAATTTAGTTATGGATCCTATCTATATTTCTAATCCCCTCACCAGAGAATATGTTTATCTTCCTCAACTAGTTGTAAACAAAGAAGACGTTGATCCTGGTCTTATAGAGGAAGAGCCTGATCTTATAGTGGATGGAGAGGTTGACATGTGTAACCGTATAGCATGTGGATTTGGGTATGTCAGGTCTACTAATGAGTACAAGGTGGTTAGAATACATTACCTCGATGAATACTGTGAGCAGGGGAATGTTGAAGTATACACACTTGGCAGTGGTTGTGGGTGGAGAGCCATAGGTAACACTACCTATGAACTGGCGTCGATGACTGGGGGTCTGGGTATATATGCCAACGATGCTATTTACTGGACTTCTTTGTAGCGTTTGATTTGGCTAATGAGGAGTTTCGATTGCCGCCTGTCCCTCCTTGTATGCAAAACCGTCAGCACGACGATTTAGGTGATTTTGTTGCACTGGGAAGGCATTTGTGTCTTTACATGGATAATGAATTACGTGTGGAAATCTGGTCCTTGAAGAGAAGTAGCGACTGGAAGGAGACCTGGTGCAAGGAGTTCAATATAAATTACGAAGCCGTAGCAGTTACTGATATAGTAGGTACTGATACAAGGAAGTTGCAGCCTATTTTACTTACAAAATACGGAGAGATCATATGCTTATATGCTGAATCTGTGCTGTATGCTTATGATACGAAAACAACAATTTTCAAAATGATTTCCAACGAAGCATTAGCCGATAATTTTCAAGCTGTAAAAGCAATTGCACACATAAATACCTTTGCATCACTGGAAGCAATGGGAGAAAATTCAAGGATATACACTGTTCGTCCTCGGGGTGTCAATACTCCATGGGATGATATTATTGATGAGTTGGACCGAGTATCTCTTGGTGAGGAAATTGATACGACCCGTTTCAGACTCGGGTGATCATGTTAAGTTTTATCTTTGAATGCTGGTACTTCAGAATTTGCTAAGTCCTGTGTATGCCATGTTTTAATTTATGTATCTGATCGGATGTAATTGCACCAAAAAAGTTAACAAAATTTGTAGTTTCCTAATCCAGGTTAGGCCATGGCCATGGCAAGGTTTGTTGGAAATAAGTTACAATTTCGTATGCAACTGAGAAATAATACTTTGATTACACTGATAATAGTAACAAACAACTCAAGAAACATGAGAAAAATACTTAACACTCACTGATGTGTTATTGTTATACCGGAGATGCACTGATGATAGTATTTAAAACTTAGTAGAGGCACGTATGAGATACGCTTAGCTAAAGGTAATATTGCCTGCTACTCCTCTGAGATGCTATAACAATTAACAAATTACCTCCAGGATACAACTACTGTTAGTTCTCCTCTATGTGTAGCATACACAGAGAGAACCCTTAGAACTTGGCAAAGAAATAATGAAAACAAAAACATAAATCGAAACTACAACCAGTTTCGAGAAATGTAAAAAGTAATTTATGTTTCGTAAACTAACTATGTTTTTGTAAACAGAGAAGTAGTATTACAAAATTATGTTTCGTAAACTACAACTCATTTTTTATGTTTCAAACTAAGAACTCTATTTAATGTTTCTGTAAACTTAAATAAAAATTTTGAAAGAATAAAAGAAGAAGAAGAATTTCAGAGAGAAGAGTTCTGAAAGGTATGGTTTCAAATGAAATTCTTCTCTCGTATTTATAGCAAAAAACATTTCAACGTTCGACCAAGAATCCAATGTGCGACAGACTGTCCGCGATTCACGCTTCAGCTTTTGTCGGACGAGTAAAAGCATCCGTTAAAAATACAGTAAAATGTTTTGTCGGAATTCAAACTTTTTCGAGATTCTTCTCGAGGTGCACAGGTGTTACAACGACATTTTTTCAAAGATGCTTCACGAGGTTTTTTGCACACGGGTCGGACACCCAAAACCGAGAAGGCAAAGAATAAAATTCTTTATATGTGTGGGAGAAACGTGTGGAAAAATTCAGTAAAAAGATAGGGTCGGATAAACCCAAACCCAAACCCAAACCCACGCCCACGCCCACGCCCACGCCCTCGCCCTCGCCCTCGCCCTCGCCGAGCCAAGCCGAGCGAGCGTGCGTGCTTCTGTGCGAAGCACCGCGCGAACGGGAAAGGCAATAAGAAATGCAATAAGGTTTAGGAAACCTTGCCATAGTCTAGGGCTTTCCCCATACACAAAGGTCTAAAGACCCAAAGGGCCATACCCTTAAGGCTAAACCAATGCTATTTAAGTCTAAAACTCTAAGTGTTTTAGTCTATATGGGACTAATGTTTTATTCATTCACATGAAAAAACATCTAGGGAGTAATAGGTCTTGGGATCAAAACATGGTCCATGCATTTTTTGATTAAAACAAAACATTGTTTTTTCTAACAAGGTTATGCTGGTACATTTTTATTTTGAAAAAGAGGTAAAAGCACCTCAGTACATTGAATTACGAATTGCCATTACGTTTAGATCCCAGATTTGCATGTTCAAGAAATTTAGTAATTCCCCTAGTCTTTCATCAATCCAGCTATGCATAACATTAAAATTATTACAGAATAGAGAAAGTTTTAATGCCCACATGATATCTATTGTTTTTACTAAAGTAAAATTTTGGGCTCTAAAGTTCATTTCAAACTTTTTAGTGTTTCCAAAATCTTCGCTGATCATGTATTTTTTTCTTCGAGCTTCCGCATACATTCCCACCACCAGCACTAGAGTCGGCTCCGAATCGCTCCTAAAGGAGATCATGTGGCCACTCCAACAAGTCGCCCATTGGAAAGCTGCTTCTGCTCCTACCCTTTCTAACTCTTCTATGGTTTTACTATCAGTGGTGAAACCTCTTGCTTCTCTGACTACACCTGAAAAATCAATAAGAATTAGACCTATGCCAGCTTTAGAGTTAAAGTATAACATGGTCAGGGCAATATGAATTGTCAGAGTCACATTATTGCCTGCTGATTCAGTAGGGTACTTTTCAATTCGCAGAACAACATCATTTAGAAAATTATAATAAAGATCATGCATTATGTTATCACCAGGCCTTTTTACTGTGCTATAACTATTGATGAATCTTGTAATATTGTTTGTTGTTATTACACTATTCTGCCTTGTCTTTTTGAAAACCACGTCGCACCTAACTTTCCATATAAACCAGATTACAATGCTACAGAGAACCTGCCATTCAATATCATAGTCTCCCCTGTTTGTGTTTTCAAAGCAATTGGATAGCCATTCATGAAAGTTAGTTGTACAATTTCTAATAAATTCCATATCAAAGTTGAGATGCATCCATACCTGAGATACATAGTTGCATTGTAAAAATAAGTGAGTTAACGTTTCATGTGTTTCATTACACAACTTACACTTAGTATCAATGTCAAGGAGAACATCTCTCACTCTCATGCTGTTGGGGAGAATAGAATGGTGATAGGTGTCTAAAACACCGTATTTTATATTTAGTATTTACGCTTTCTTTGCTATTTTTCGTGTGGATTATGTATCTTATGTTCGCTTTTGAGTTTCATAGGTACTTTGGAGTCATTACGAGCAAAAGAAGGAGAAATCATCCATTTGGAGCGAAAAGAACAAGAATAGTCCAATTTGCCAAAAGAGAGAACTTAATGGGTTGGAGGTACAGTCCTTGTCTAAACCATGGGCTTAACACTGGCACAGTTTAAGGTGTTGGGCTTAATGTTGGATTTCTGCCTGAATGGAGTTTGAATGGGCTTGCTTGGGATCGACACAATTCCGTAATGGCAGTAGACAATGAATGATGCTGACGGAACAGATGGTGTTGCTCGAATTTGAGCATGGTAGACGATGGAGCTGTGGTTGGCCGAGTCTGAGATGGAACTGCAATGAAGCTCTTTGCCAATGTTGTGCATGGACGTGATTGGTAGTTGACCGAGAATACAGAGTCAGTGCATTGAGTTTTGGCAGGGCTGTCGATGAGGTTTTGCCATCAGTTCTGGAATGGAGATGCTGCCATTATTGGCAGTCGTTTGGAGTTGGTGCTGTAAGTGATGGCTTGTGCTGAAACTCAGCTCGAGTTAAACACTGTTGTGTTGACAACCATAGGAGGTAATGGCTCTGCATCTGTTAACATGGAAGGTATGGAGAACATGGGCTTGCTACTGTCGATAATAAGCAATGGAGAACAGAAGCTGAAGCAAATGGAGCTGGAGACAAGACTCGAGCTTGAACATCACCTGCTGCCATTGATGCATCGGCAGTTGACTGAGATGACGTTGTGATACTCGAGTGGGAGAACTGAGATTGATAATGGTGGTGATCGTGGCTGTAAATTCATGGTCGATGATGGAAGGTAGAGCTCTTGTTGGTTGCCATTTTCGGATGATGATCGACGAGCCAAGAGGAAGGAACTTGAGTTGAACAGAGTCGATAGCTATTTAGGGCAGTAAAACATATTAATGGAGTTGAGTTGTTGAGTGTTGAGGTTATCGGTGAACTAAGATGGAGATCGAGTTGTTAGGCTGCTGCCAGGGAGATGTTCAAGGGAGTATAAGAGGAAGTTAGGAATGACGTGGTGATTATCGGTAGTGAGGATTGGAGTTTGAGTGATTGTGAAAGATATGAGTTATTAGTTCAAATGGCAGTAAAAGGAAACGAAGGGTTAGAGGTTGTTTCAAATACGAGAATAACATAGCTGCTGCTGTTGATAGTAAGAGTTATGGAGGCTATGATCGTTGCTGGTAGAAGAGTTGAAGATGCAGTCGAATATGAAAACGAGTATGGCTTGATGCTGTTGCCATTGATTGGCAGTGATGCCGAGATTGAGCTGCGGATGATGGTTATGAATGGCTGTGGTTGAAAGCAAAATCCAGGGAAGACTAAAGTTGAACGAGATAGAGTTGTCTCGGTGATGGTGTTGTTGATTGAGTGCCGCAATGATGGTAGTTGATAGTATGGAAGTAAACGAAGGAGAGCTTGGCAGTAATGTTGGTTATCGAACAAATGGAAGGAGAAGCTACACTTTGCTTCCATTGACGAAGTCTGAACGGTTGGAGCACGAGTTTGCAGTTGAGTCTCTGCCAATGGCAGTGACGACACGGAACTAATGATGCCGGCATTATTGACGGTGGTTGACTGTGTGACATGCAATAAAGAGGGAACGGTTCAGCTCCGAGTCAGTGAAGATATTGATCGAAGTGTTGCTTCCAGTACGATGAAAGCAACAGTGAACAGTTGGGAGATGACACAATTTGTGGGTTTGTTGATGGATGGTGAATAGAGCTCAAGACGAGAATGGGTTGGATTTTCTAGCCCACTGGACTAGTTATACATGAGATGGGCTTCTACAGCTGTAGTGCGAGCCCAATAGTCTATTTAGCCAATTATTCTACACAACCAAATAAGGGTGCGGCTTGTACAACCTTGGACGTGAGTTTTTGGCCAGATTTTGGCAGCCACTTTGCACGGGGTGTTATGCACGGGACACAATTTCAAGAGGAGGTGCACTTCCCTATTTTATCTAGGTTTCCTATTTTTCTTAAAGAAGAGGTTACAAAACTCTATATATAGGGAAGCCTAGGCACAATTAAGATGATATATATCATCTTCTACTTTTGTTTCTAGGGTTTGCAACATGCTAGGGTTTCTCTTTCTTCTTGTTATGAACTCCATTAACATGAGTACTTAATTTTATTATTGGTTATGGAATAATTGGATTTCACATAATATGGTTTTTGATATGATAAATTAGTTTTGTCTCCATACTTTATCGTTTATGATTCACTGTTTATATTGTTACATGAATTGAATGCTTGTTTGATCGAGTCGCGAATCGGTTGAGTTTGTGTTCATCTCTATTGCTAGATTAGGGTTTGTTATACATAAAAGTGATAGATTCCTGATTGCAAGTAGCATAAATATGATTATAGTTTGTAGTGATATATTCTTATGATCATATGTGAATTATAACCTTTGTTAAATTGAATCAGTGCATTTTCCACGTTCGATTGCTTTGATTGACCTGATTTCATAGAACTTAATGCATCTAGGGAATTAAACTTGATTAGTGCTTTTACACGTTAGGTTGTTCTTTTAGATAGAACTCATACTCGCATCTTTTAATGTGTTTGTTGATGACAAAAGGAAATTAGCGGGATATTCTTGCGATCAAGATATTCTAGGGCTTTTGATAAAAGTTGAGATTAAATATCAATTCTACTTATTGCTTTGAAAACATATTTGTGAATGAAGATGAATCCTTAACCAATATTCTCAATACTTTGATTTGTTTACTTTTCTTTGTTTGCCTTTATTTTATTTTAGCATATAATAATCAGAAAACCCCCGGTGTTATTTATAAGAAACCAATAATATTTTGACCACCTAGTCCTCTCTGTGGGATCGATCCTTTCTTGCCCTTGCTATATTTATATTTTGAGTAGTAAGAAAGTGTAAATTATTTTTGACGCATACGACAGCGATCAAATGGGCTTCCTTCCAAATAAAAATCTCAACTGCCACTGCCGGTGAAGTCTTCATTTTCCATATTCTATTCCATTTTGGCTCCGGGTTTCCATTCGAGTTAATGTGGTTATACAAATATTTTACAGAGAACATACTTTTTTTGGTTAAAGTCCATCCTTGAGTATCCTTTTTTTCTTCACTTGGTATTATAATTTTCCTAATTTGTTCTATTTTTTGGCCATCAAAGCATCTCTTGAGTTTAACAAAATCCCATATTTTTTGGTATGTTATTAGATCACTAACTCTATTAAGACCCACAATATCATCAAGGTTTCTAAGCAGGTACATATGAATTTATGTTTCTTTACAGGTTTCCAAATTTAATTCTAAGAATAACATAAAGGAAGAATTTTTAAAGTACCCCCTTTTTATTGACCTCGTTTTTTTGTTACCCCCGTTTTTTACAAATTTTCTAAAGTGCCCCAGCTATTTAGTTTTCCATCCTAATTAGTCAACACTAGTTTACTTTCTTTCAAGTTTACTTCTTTACCCTTTAATTGTTAGTACGTTTACCTTCTACATCATTTTCCATTTTTCGAGCTCGGTTCAGGATCGTGTCATCATTTTCAGGTTCGTTTCATCATTCCCTGAAAGGATTCATCATTCCCAAGTGTCTTGGGGTTTTTGGTTGGTGGAGAATCAATCTTCTACAATATTTTTCCGGTTAGTCGAGCCTGATTCAGGGTCGTTACACCGCTTTCAGGTTCGTCGAGCCTAGTTCAGGATCGTTACACCCTCTTTCAGGATCTTCAAATCATTTATCCTCTCTACCAAGGAGATGTAGTTCAGGGGTAAATAGGAATTTTAATTGGAAAGATAACTGCCACCTAGCACTTTATTGGATGGAATTTTCCTTTTGAATAAAACGGAGGTACTTTTAAAGTGTACATTTCAAAACAAGGGTACTTTATAAACAAGGATTAATTGGGGGCCCTAAAAAATAATTGTGGGCCTCACCAGTTGGTCACCAAATAGCATTTTGGGGTTACCCCTTATCCGAATTTTTCGAAATGGCTAAACTACCTCCAAACCATTAGTGTTAATTAAGTTGATTAGTAAAGTTAGATTAGTTATAAAATAGTTAATTTAGATAAAATCAGTTTTAGGGGAAAAATTTAGATAATAGAAAGAAAAAAAAATTGTGTTGGATTGAGAGGAAGAAAGTGAGTTTTGGTGGAAAATTTTGGTTATTTGAAATGAGTGATTGTAGTGGAGGAAATGATGTAGGTGAAGATTCAAACAACATACATGATTGTGTTGATGGTGAGATTGTCTCATCTAATCCTATGGATTGGATGTTTGATGAAGAAATGTTAATAGAGGAAGCCATGAATTAATATTGGTGCAAATGAAGATCCCATTGCTTAAAATGAAGGAACGAACCCTCAAAATGAGGAACCCAAGCTCAAAACAATCAGGTAAACTTTCTATACTCTTCAAATCGCATGAATAGTGCTCCAAGTGGTCTATTGATGGTCACTATGGAACTACTCAGTGTGAGAGTCGTTTGGTCGGGAATATAATAAACTGACGACCCTTAAGAGTCGTTAGTTATTTGTCACAGAAATAAACGACTCTAATCCACAGTATGAAAAATCGTCATTCAGTTTTGAAAATATTGACGACTCTAATGTGCAGTTATGAAAAATCGTCAATCAATTTTGAAAATATTGACGACTCCCTTTTTTAGGTCATCTAGAGTCGTTTACTCAATATATTTATAACCCAACGACTCTAAAACCTTTTACTCTCTGTAGCTATCACTCTAAGGGTCGTTAGTTTGTCATTACTCTAATCGGATGACTCTTTCATTTTAAATGAGAGTCATTGTTACATACGTCCCTAATATTGACGAATCATCCTTTTTTTTTTTTTTTAATAATTTCTGATTTCATAGCAACATTTCATCGAATCCTAAACATCTATCATAGGGTGAAAGACAATACATCATAACGATGCAATACTACACTCAATCATAAAGCATGTAATTAAACACGGTTCCATGGAAGATAAAGTAGAAACTGTGTAACTCAAACTTTTTCTCACGAAGTACCTCGTAGTATGCATACGCATTCTTCATCTGAAAACGAAAACGTAAACATACTTAGTTAGTATCGATCAAATTAAGCTTTGGATAAGTTTTACCTCTTGTTTAAATACTTACTCTTATAATACTCATCATATCCGGAAAGGCTTCCCTTACGGCTCGTAAATTCTCTTTTCAAAACATTACACTCGAATTTTATGTCTTTGAAGCGTTCCTTGACTTGTTTCAAAGACCTTGAGTTCTGATTTTCGTCCAACGCCACAAAAACTATGAATACGCGGTTCCACCAAGCATCCGATGTTTCATCAATGTCTAATTCTAGACTTTCAAAATGGTTTGTGACTGTTTTCCAAGCTCTTGTAATGACACAGTTCTCATCGAAAGTGTAGGGAGTCATTGTGTTTCTATTTTTTCCCTCTTGGATGATGAATAAATGAGAAGGAGAAGAGAAGGTTGATAATTATGGTGTTGGTAATGAAGAGGTGAGATATGGGTGTGTATTTATAGAATTGAACGAGCCAACTTCCTCAACCACATTTGGTAGAGTTCAATTCCCCAATAAATGATGGTAGTATTTTGAGTCATTAATATATCACATTTACATCAAAATGACTTTTACAGTCTCTATATTACGTCGTCAAGTTGGACGTATAGGACTGAACGAATTTTGAGGAAAACTTGGCAGAATGGTGTATATATATGTTAGTCCGGAGTCGTAAGTTTTTGTTGATAGTCGTCAAACGGTTTTTATATGTCGGCAAATAACATTTTAGCAGATTGACGACACTTGTATGATGGCCATATTTCTCTCACAGAAGTCGTTAATCTGCACAATTTTTGTTGACGATTTTATAAGGTGTCGGCAACCTGCAAAAATTTGGTTGACGACCCTAGTTTGTAATATTTATAGTTGAACTAGTATTATTGAATTGAAAAAAACATACATGTACTATGAAATAAAATATAAGGAAAAGACATAAAATAGTTCAATACATCGCGCTAGAAAATGTAAAAGAGATTAATTATATTGGGTGAATTTTCATTCAACTTCCTCCAAGAGAGTGTAGTAGTCCTTGTGCAAAACTCATGGCCGTACCTAAATTCGTATTGGGTCCGACCCAAAGAATACGGGAAAAAAATATTTTAATAAGTTAGTGTTGTTAAATAATCAAAACCAAATTATTTTTGATGAGCGACAGATTGATTCACAAACTTACTCTACTCATGCGGTCTTTGTTTGGCATAGCGTCCTTACAAGCTTTCAATTCCTTACGAGCCTAACTATGTTTGGGCGTTGGAACAAGTTAGGCTGATTTACCATGGAGAACAGACTCTGTAGGTTATATTTACGGATAGGGATTTAGCAATTATGAGTGCCTTTCATTAAGTCTTTCCACTTTCTCAACAATTTCTTTGTACGTGGCACATCCAAACCAATCTTTTTTCTAATTGTAAGAATCAAATCCAAAAGATCCATACTAAGAAGGGTAATCAACGTTCTAAGGAGGAAGATGAGCATTTAAATAAACTTTCCAAACAAGAGCGTGCAGAAGAGAAAAACAAAGAAAAGGAAAAATATGATGAAGAGGGGGATCTATGGAATTTTCTTTTGCGAAGATTGGGACTATTTGGCTCATTCGAAAACAGAGGTTAAGTATTATGCTAACTTGCAGAAGTTTATAGATGTTTGGAGCACGGATCATAAGAAGGTTGTTGAGTATTTCCTGAATACATGGTTGAATCCTTGGAAGGAGAAGTTTGTTTATGCATGGACCAATAAATACAAGCACTTCAAAAATGAGTCTACAAGTCTTGTAGAGGCGTCCCCCGGGCGTTTGAAGAAATTTTTGGATCAAAATTTGGGTGGGGGTGGTTACGGTACAAGAAGCAATTCACGAGCACGCAGAGGATGATGTAAGAAAAATAGTCATGCAGATGGAGTTGAGTAAAGACCTTTTTTTTGATGCAACACATAAAGGACAAAGCTTTGTTACGGTTGGTAGAAAACCAAGTATCATGGTGGGAAATTAACTATATGATGGATCATCTTATAGATTTTAGAGCTAAAACGGAGGCCGGAAAGATGATACAGACGAGGTGTAATTGTACAATCGATGTTTGGCTCGGCCTCCCTTGTAAGAATAAACTTGGTGGGTACAAAGGTTACATTCCTCTTGAAGATATCGATCCATTCTGGAAGCAACTTTAATTCATCCCAAAGCCCACAGGTTTAGCCGATGAAGAATTTGGAGAATTGGAGATTGGCAAGTACATCAATGAAAAATACCAAAAAAATAAATTATGCAGGAAGACACATTTTGGTTGCTAACTTGTGGCCGACCGCCCGTAAGAGCTTGGGGTTTGAAGAAGAGCCAATCAAACAAAAACCACCCGAAAGACCAACAATTAAAATGTCATTTAGAGAAACTGTTAACAATGACAAGGGATTGCGATAGAGACCGATCACGTCATGAGCATGTCCAGGCGGAATATGATGAGTACGAAAAGTCTTTCATTCCTACGAAACGAGGTCTGTCGAAAGAGCAAGAAAATGAAGGCTACCTCACTCAGTGTTTTTCCTCGTAATCGACCCGCATTTAGGTATTTTTGGTTGCGGAGAGGTCTGGATAGTGGTGTTACCAAGAAATTCTTATCCTTTTTATTCTTGTTACCGAAAGAACAACCCCAAAAATATATAAGAGTCGTCAGAATAAATTCCTAAAACAAACGACTCCATGTATATGATTAATGATTTTCAGTTTATCCTTAACGATTCAAGCAATTTTTTTTAACGACTCTTCATATTTTTTAGACAGAATAACAAATGTGTGTGGTGTAGAGCCGTTCATTTCTAAAATTGGTCGTCCAAAAAAATTGTTAACTTATTACAATTATGTGGACGACTTTCAACTTTTTTGGGACAGAGTGGTGGTTTTGAAAATCAAGGAGTAGTTGGTTAATAAAAATGGTCGTCAGAAAATATCATACAAGGGTCGTTTTCACCTAAACATTTGGTTAACGATTTCTTCATGATTTCAACATGCATGTCAAAAATCGTTAACAAAAAACTATTGGTTAACGATTCTAGCCTAAAAAATATACTGCAGCAGGAATCGTTTTCTCTGCCACCCTAATGGTTGACGATTTCTACAAAGTACAACATGCATATGAAAAATCGTTAACAAAACATGAAATATCGTTAAGCCTAGATGAAAAATCTTTAGACATTCAAACTTCATGATTAACGACTCCAATTCTGAGAAATCAATTTCTCCGATTCAAACCCTAATTTTCAGCATAACATCAAATTCAACAAAAACCTAAGTTAGAGTAGGGTGTTTTAAAGGATATACCTTCTAATTGGAGCCATTTGTTTGTCCGGAGGTTTTGATTTCTTACTTGTACTCGAATACTCCTTCGCCGCATTGACGGTATCAACGAGATTGACAATTTGACTGGCTAGTCTCGCAGTCTGCTTAGTACGTGCCATGTTTATAGAAGAAGTTAATCGTCGATTAAAGTTTTTGCGTCGACGATGAATCAGATGAATTTTTTTCTTCTAAATGGTCGTTAATGGAGGAACTAAGAGGGAGGGGGAGAGGAGAAGAAGAAGTTTTCGGTAATAAAATGAAATGGGGCCTAGGGTTAGTCTTAATAGGATTTTAGGGTAAATTTTAGGAGAAGGGTATAATGATACTTTCAACCTCATTTTGGAAGAACCTATAATTTTTGGTGTGACATAAAATTGGTGAGGCCCCAAATTATTTTTTAGGGCCCCCAATTAATCCTTGTTTATAAAATGTCCCTAACATAAAAGAAGAAAATCCCCGAAATCAAATTTAGCCCTTACTTTTCACGCTTTTCAACTCTCTTTTTCTCTTGTCGCATGTTATAACAACTCCATAAGATTATCAATAGAATTTCTCCCAGAAATCAATTTTCCAGAGATCTAAGTGTTCAACACAGCAGACGGACATCATCACTGGTAACATTCAATTTTATCTTTAGAAATAGTTTCATGTAATACCAATAACTTTACCGATTCGATTTCCGTTGTCTTGTGTTTCTGTTATTGGAATTTTGCTATTCAGAATTTAGTTGTGTTAGGATCCTGGTACTAATCAGCTGATCCTAATATTAACGAACATACAAGAACAGTTTATCTTTTGAATGGAGATCAGCCACTTCTAAACAAAGCTTAAGTATATTGATGATTGAATGTCTCTCTAAACATAAAATACGAGTATATATAGAGCTGACCAATGTTTCAGGCTCACGCAAATACTAAAAATAAACCAAGAGTCCTAATTCTAAGAAACTACTTGAAATAGAATTGGATAAAAACGTAAACATAATAAAACTAGAATTTAAATTAGTGTTGGTATCCCAACAAGTTGCTAACTAGTTGATTTTTCTTAGTCTCTGCACTTACCGTATTATTGAATCATACTGTATATAATAATAGGGTTTATTGAAGGAAAAAAAAAAAAAAGATGTTCTCAATTTAGCAATTCCGGTGAAATTAGTGTTAACTAATTTTAGTTTTTGATTTGTGTTGTTAGGATCTATGGAATCTCTTCCTGCCGATGTCGTACTAGAAATCCTTTCTCGGGTTCCAGCTGAATCTGTTTTAGAGTGCAAATTAGTTTGTAAGAAATGGGTAACTCTCATCCGCCGAAGAAACTTCACTGATATGCACCACAGTCACCAGCTTAACCATCTCTATTGTGATGACGACGGCGGCAATGAAAATATTTCTGCTAAGGTGGAGCCATGTCTCTTTTTTGCATGTCGCATTGAAGATCCAGACATCTACAAAACTTTACTTTTTCATGGAGGAAAAGTAAGTGATGGCCATGAGAAATACATTTACAATCAACATCTCAGAAGGATATATCATCCTCCTATGTATTAATTGTGAATATGAAACACATGTTAGTTTTCTCTAGGATGGCTTCTAGAATGGATGGCTTCTAGAATGGCCATTATTTTCTTCCTCCCCTTTTTGACAACTTCCCTTATTTTTACTTCCTCTCCTTTTTGACAATATGTCTTTTGTAATGTATATAAATAGGTCACCTTGTAAAGAATTAGACACACAATCAATACACAAAATTATGAAGTGAGAATTTTAAGTTTTTGTCATGGTATCAGAGCCTAGTATCCAAAAATCCTAGTATCCAAAATCCCTTCTGTTATCGTTCAATATGTCGCGTGAAGATTATCAACCTATCACCGTAAAGTTTGATGGAACAAACTATAACCATTGGTCCTTCCTTATGAGAAGTTTCCTCAAAGGAAAAGCTATGTGGAAATATATTGATGGTAAAGCCAAGAAGCCCAGTGTTGTCTCTACTGGTGTTGTTATTACAGATAAAGAAGTTGATCCTAGCAGCAAAGACAAAGGAACTGAAGGAGAAGGCGCTGTAGATTGGGAGATCAACAATCACAAGATACTCACATGGATAAGCAATACAGTAATCACCTCCATAAGTATGCAACTTACTGGTTTTGAGACTGCCAAAGACGCATGGGAGTTTCTTTCAAAAAGGTATACCCAAATCAACTTTGCTCAACGTTACAAACTAGAACAAGATATTCGTTCTATGAAATAGCAGATGGATCAGTCAATCTCAGACTTTCATTCTGAGATGTCAATTATATGGAATCAGCTAGCACTGATGGAACCCAATTGGACTATAGATATCGAACTGTGGCAGAAATACAGAGAAGAGTCGCGACTAGTTCAACTCCTAATGGCGTTAAGAGATGATTTTGAGACTGTAAGAGCTTCAATCCTTCATCGATCTCCTCTCCCTACTGTAGAAGCTTCATTGTATGAGCTTATTACTGAAGAAACTCGGAAAAGGATCAAGCCAGAGATACCTGCTGTGTTTGCCGTTCCTTCGCGTGGAGGTTTTAATAATACTATCACCTCTCAGAGAAACTACCGTGACATGTCACAAGTTCAGTGTTACAACTGCAAGAAACCTGGTCACTTGGCCAAGAACTGCACTTTACCAACAACACAAAGTATGTCACAAACATCAGCATCTCAAATTCCAACTCACCAAGGATCAAACTCACAAATTCAATGCAATTATTGTAAAGAACCCGGTCATACAGTAGGAAACTGTACATCTCCATTTTCAAGAAACATGAGAGAAAGAAGAAGGTTAAATGGAACTGCATACACATCTATGCCTTCCATTCTTGCAGCACCTGTGTTAGAAAGAAGCCCTGAATCATCATCATCTACATCAAATAATCTTGCTGATATTCAAGAGATGCTCAAACAAGCCCTTGCAATTGGTAATAATAATTCTACAACAACATCTGCTTTTTCAGTTCCCACAGGTACCTTTTCAAATGGTTGGTTTCTTGACTCAGGTGCTTCCAATCATATGACATTCAATTCTAATGTATTTGAAAGCAAGCATCCTATTGTTACACCTAAAATCCAAACTGCGGATGGATCCGAAATAGCTGCTAGTCATATTGGACATGTTAAAGTCTCAGATAAAATACGTATATCTGATGTGTTACTTGTTCCAAAGATCAAGATGAATCTTATATCAATTGGGCAACTGTGTAATCAGGGTTTTAACATTTATTTCTTCTCCTTTGGTTGTGTAATACAGGATCCCAGGACAGAGAAGCTTGTTGGGATAGGCCGTAGAGTTGGCAGATTATATCTCCTTGAAACTCTCATCGTTCCTCAACAATCAAAGAATGAACTTACTGCTGCAGTTGCAAACTCCATTCCTTCTAATGTGTCCCCGTTTATGTCTTGGCATTCTAAGCTAGGCCATGTCTCCTTTTAGGGTCTTACATATATGATCAATAAAGGACTGTTAGGAACAATTCAAGTTGATAAAAAACCTTATTGCATTTCGTGTAAGTTGGGTAAACAACCTGCGCTTCCTTTTAATAATAGTGTTACACATTCGGTTGAACCTTTTGATCTTATTCATTCAGATGTGTGGGGAAAGTCTCCCATTGCCTCTAAGGGAGGGGCTTTATATTATGTTATCTTCATTGATGATTTTTCTCGTTTTACATGGCTATACCTTTTCAGTTCCAGATCAGAATTTTTGAAAATATACACAGATTTCTCTAGAATGGTCAAAACTCAATTTAGAAAATCCATTAAAACTTTACGTGCTGATCAAGGAGGTGAATACATATCAACTCCTTTCAAAGAATTTCTCAAAACAGAAGGTACTATTCTTCAGTTATCTTGTACAGAAACTCCAGAACAAAATGGTATAGCAGAAAGAAAACATCGTCACATCATAGAGACAGCTAGAACCCAACTTCTTTCAGCATCAGTTCCATATAATTTTTGGGGTGAGTCAGTCCTTACTGCAGTTTACACAATAAACCGCATTCCATCTATAGTCACAGGAGGAATATCACCTTATGAACGTCTCTATGATAAGAAACCTAATTATTCTGAGCTTCGTGTTTTTGGTTCAACTTGTTTTGTTCTTCTCACAGAAAGAGAACGAAACAAACTCAGTAAAAAGAATGCTATCTGTGTGTTTTTAGGCTATGGTATTGAACAAAAAGGTTATCGTTGCTACGATCCAGAGAGTCGACGCTTACGTGTTTCTCGTCATGTTACATTTTGGGAAAATATACCTTTTTGGTCTCTTCCTAGTAGCAAGTCTTCTACTCTAGAACAGTTTACGTATCTAGATCCTTTTGAGGATGTATCTCTATCTAACTCTCATCCTACAATTATTCCATCCACCATCACAGAAGTCACTCCTCTTGAAAATTTCGAAACTCCACATGACCACTCTATGGAAAATCCTGACATTGCTTCTCCAGAAGGGGATCTTGTACCTGAAAATGATGTTTTGCCTCCACGAACTCGTCGACCACCAGCCAGGTTTGAAGATTATCATTGTTCTTTGTCATCCATTTTATCTATGAATGAACCAAAATCATACAGGGAAGCATCTTTAAGTCCAGTTTGGCAAACATCTATGGGGGAAGAACTCACAGCACACAAGGACGCTGGTACATGGGATATGGTTGAATTACCACCAGGGAAAACAGTTATTGGAAGTAGATGGGTGTACAAGATCAAAACAAATTCATAAGGCAAGATAGATCGTTACAAATCTCATTTGGTTGCTCAAGGATATACCCAAGAATATGGTATAGACTATGAAGAAACATATGCTCCTGTTGCTCGTATGACTACGGTACGTACTCTCCTTGCTGTTGATGCTGCTCATAATTGGAATATGCATCAAATGGATGTCAAAAATGACTTCCTTAATGGAGAACTTCGAGAAGAAGTGTATATGAGACCACCACCAGGAATGGTTCATTCTCCAAATCAAGTATGTAAGCTTCGTAAAGCCTTGTATGGACTTAAACAAGCACCACGAGCTTGGTTTGAGAAGTTTTCTAATGCTATCCTTCAGTATGGATTCAATCAAAGTGATTATGATTCATCAATGTTTACTAGATCAACTAAGAAGGGTATGGTTATTCTCCTCTTGTATGTTGATGATATGGTTATCACAGGTGATGATCTAGAAGGAATTACTGCTCTTAAACTTCATCTTAGTTCATGTTTTGAAATGAAAGACTTAGGTCTTTTAAGGTATTTTCTTGGTATCGAGGTCGATAAGTCATATGATGGTTATTTCATCTCACAAGTAAAGTACGCCTCCGAAATTCTTCAACGTGCTGGGATAACAGATAGTAAAACTGCAGATACACCTCTTGAACTAAATGTGAAGCTTAATCCCTTCGAAGGAAAAGTTTTATCCAATCCTACATTATATCGTCAGCTTGTGGGAAGTCTAAATTACTTGAATATCACAAGGCCAGATATCAGCCATGCAGTTCATGTAGTTAGTCAGTTTATGTCAGCTCCAAGGTCAACACATTATGCTGCAGTACTTCGGATATTACGTTATATCAAAGGCACCTTGTATCAAGGTATAAAGTTCTCATCTACTTCTGATCTTTGTATTCATGCATATTCAGATTCAGATTGGGCTGGTGACATCACAGATAGACGCTCAACCACAGGATATTGTGTGTTTCTAGGAAAATCTTTGATCTCTTGGCGTAGTAAGAAACAAAGTGTTGTTTCTCGGTCTAGTGCTGAGGCCGAATATCGAGCTCTTGCTCATACAACTTCTGAGATTGTTTGGTTACGATGGCTCCTTGAAGATATAGGAGTTCATTTATCAGAACCTACTCCATTGTGTTGTGACAATAAGGCTGCTATTCACATTGCCCATAATGACGTGTTTCATGAACGTACGAAACATATTGAGATCGATTGTCACTTTGTACGACATCACTTCAAGGAACGGACTATTGTTTTACCTTTTGTTCGCTCGGAATTGCAACTCGCTGATTTATTCACCAAAACACTGACTTCAGCTCGTCTGAGTTTTTTGGTTTCCAAACTCAACATGTGTGTTGCACCATCTTGAGTTTGAGGGAGGGTATTAATTGTGAATATGAAACACATGTTAGTTTTCTCTAGGATGGCTTCTAGAATGGATGGCTTCTAGAATGGCCATTATTTTCTTCCTCCCTTATTTCTTCTTCCTCCCCTTTTTGACAACTTCCCTTATTTTTTTCTTCCTCTCCTTTTTGACAATATGTCTTTTGTAATGTATATAAATAGGTCACCTTGTAAAGAATTAGACACACAATCAATACACAAAATTATGAAGTGAGAACTTTAAGTTTTTGTCACTATGCACAACGAATTTTTATGTGATCACTTAGTTGGCTCATGCAATGGTTTGGTTTGTGCATTTCAATTCCACCATTTAGTTTTAGATCCCATCTATATTTGTAATCCCCTTGCCAGAGAATACGTTTATCTTCCCCAACTAGTTGTCAAGAAAGAAGAGGTCGTTCCTGATCGTATAATCGCATTGCATGTGGATTTGGGTATGTTAGGTCAACCAATGAGTACAAGGTTGTTAGAATCCATTACCTGAAATATGAGGAAGGAGATGTCGAAGTATACACACTTGGCAGTGGCTGTGGGTGGAGAGCGATAGGTAGAGTTCCCTATCACCTGTCGACTCTGAGCGGGGGTAGGGGTACCTATGCCAACGATGCGATTTATTGGACTTTGGGCAACAAAGTTGTGGCCTTTGACTTGGCTGATGAGGCGTTTCGATTGCTATCTGTGCCTCCTTGTATGCAAAACCTTAAGCATGGAGATAAATATGGACTTGTAGTACTGGGGAGGCATTTGTGTCTTTACGTGGATAAATTACGTATGGAAATCTGGTCCTTGACGAGAAGTAGCGGCTTGAAGGAAACCTGGCGTATGGAGTTCAATATTGACTATGAAGCCCTAGTAGGTTCTCGTGAAATGGAATTTTGGCCGGTCTTGCTTACAGAGAACGGAGAAATCATATTCTTGTATGATGAATGGCTTTATTCTTATGACGCAAAAAGAACATTTTTGAAGATGATTTCCAGCGAAGCACCAACTGATTATTTCGAAGATGTCGATGCAATTGCTCATATAAATACCTTTGCATCATTGGAAGCCATGGGAGAAAACTCAAAGCGATACACAGTTCGTACTCCATTGGACGATGTTATTGATGATTTTAACCGAGTTGCTCTAGGTGAGGGAATTGATACGACACGATTCAGACTCAGGTGATTATGACTTGTCCTCTCGTCCTACATATATTAAATTGTGATGCAAGAACAATTTAGGAATTAAAACTCTGGTTGTGACTTCTCTCCCTTCATTTTAATTACACTACAAGGTTCGCATCTAATCATCTGATTATGAGTAGAATTTAGGAATCAACTTAAATGGTGTGAATATATTGGAGTATGTAATTCATAGTGAAGTTTCATAGTGAAGTGGTGAAACTAAATCAGAAAAATGTCGGTTTGAACTTGTAATTAACTTTGCTGATATGCACCTCACTCGCCAGCTTAACCATCTCCTTGATGGCGACGACGGCAATAATAATCTAGCTGCTAAGGTGGAGTCATGTCTCTATTTTGCTTGTCGCATCATCGATCACCATGGCGAGTTCAGAACTTTACTTTTCCATGGAGGACAAGTAAGTGATAGGATTAGTAGCATTGACATGAAATACATTTATAATCAAAATCTGAAAAGGATATATCATCCTCCTATGCACGAAAAGGGTATGTTAGATCACTCAGTTGGCTCCTGCAATGGTTTGGTTTGTGCATTTCAGCTACACAATACAATTCTAGATCCCACCTATATTTGTAATTCCCTGACTAGAGAATATGTTTATCTTCCTCAACTAGTTGTTAACAAGGAAGACGTTGATCCTGGTCTTATAGAGGAAGATCCTGAGCTTATAGTGGAAGGAGAGGTTGATATGTCATATGTGTAACCGCATAGCATGTGGATTTGGGTATGTCAGGTCTACTAATGAGTACAAGGTTGTCAGAATCCGTTACCTCTATGATGAGGTTGGAAATGTTGAAGTATACACACTTGTGATAGGTAATGTTCCCTATGAAATGGGGACAATAAGTGGGGGTCTGGGTACCCACGCAAATGATGATATTTATTGGACCTCAACTTTGTTGTGGCGTTTGATTTGGCTAATGAGGAGTTTCAATTGCTGGCTGTCCCTCCATGTTTGCAAAACCGTCGGCGGCCCGAGGATCTAGGTTACTTTGTGGCCCTGGGAAGGCATTTGTGTCTTTATATGGATGATGAATTACGTGTGGAAATCTGGTCCTTGAAGAAAAGTAGCGACATGAAGGAAACCTGGTGCAAGGAGTTTGATATAAATTACGAAGCCATAGTAAGTACTCGTAAAAGGATGTTGCAGCCTATTTTTCTTACAAGCCATAGTAGTTTTAATTTATGTATGTGTGAGTCTGATCCGATGTAATTTCACCAAGAAAGTTAACAAAATTTGTAGTTTCCTAATCCAGATTAGGCAATGGCCATGGCAAGGTGATTCTGGTACATATGAATTTCTGTTTCTTGACAAGTTTCCAAATTCAATTCTAATCAGAGTATTAAAAGGAAACGGAGCAATACTTATTTATATCCCTGCTATAAAATACAAATTCTGTCTTATAATCTGCAAGAAAAGTAAAAGAAGAAGAAAGGAAGGCAGTGAATAACTGTGAATCGCTAGGGTTTCTAAGGCTGAAAGATGTTGATCATGGAGGAAAGTGACATGATCCATTGTCTTCTCGTTGTTGCATTCTTTTTTTATGTTCTTTTTTTGTATTTCGGCATCACGAGATTAGTAAAATTTATTCTTCCGAGCAGCAGTCATGGTGGCGGTGATGGTAATGGTTTTAGTATCTGCAATAACGGTGTGCGTATTGATGCAAACGGGAATGAATATAAAATAACGAGAGTTCGCCCCGATGGTAGATGCCTGTTCAGAGCTTTGGTTCACGGAGCTTGCTTGAGAAGTGGCCAAGCTGCACCAGATGACACTCGTGAAGGTGAACTTGCGGATGATTTAAGAGCTCGGGTGATAGACGAGCTAGTTCGGAGGAAAGATGAATTCTATCAATGGGACCTTGGCGATTTCGATGTATATGTGGAACGTATGAAGAAACCTACTGTATGGGCTGGAGAACCTGAGTTGCTCATGGCATCATATGTTCTTCAGACACCCATATCTGTGTTCGTAATCGAAAGCAGCTCGGGTAAATTGAGAAACATAACAAACTACGGTCAAGAGTATGAAGAGAATTACGATCCTATTAAGGTGTTGTTTCTAAATTATGGTCACTACGATTTGCTAGAAGAATTTGTTTGGGACATGGGTTGTCAGAAATGTGAAAGCGAAGAAACGGAAGAAATTGTAAGGTTCAGTGATTGTGCTGCCTCTTTCGAAGAAGTTGTTTCGCCTTAGGTGATGAAATCCAACAGTGCGCATTTTTGTGTATACGATTGTAGTTGCAATGGAATTCATTCTTGATGTAGTATGCTAACTCTGGAATGGATTTATAGAGATTGAGATAGGATCACCATTAACAGAGATCCTCTCCGTGAATGGCCTTATTGGCCTGAAAACTGATGTACATTGCGTACTGCGAAGTGGCATAGGCCAAGAAACAATCTAAGCATCTGGGTAAATCAGGCGCAGTGAAATGAAGAATCACCTGAAAGCTAGTATTTCCGGCGACTATGCGGTGTATATCCGATTCTATGGCAAAAAAACTGCATTGTTCACTAAATATTTTTGTTTGTCTTCAAGTAGATAATTTTTTTCCAACAATTCGATACAGTTTACTGAAATTAGATAATAATAAAATTTAGAATTTCATAAATAATTCGCAACAAACATCAAGCAAACTGCAAACACTCATTCTTCTGTCTATCTGACAGAGGCTTTGGCAAAACAAATAAATTCAAGGTTGCATGGGAACATATTCACTAAGCAAATTGGACGGACAAGTGAACTAAATTTAGTGATGGCCGATTCCTCCAATGCCTCCACCACCGAAACCTCCACCTCCTCCGCCGCCGCCGCCGCCACCGCCTCCACCTCCAAATCCACCACCGTACCCACCTCCGGATCCTCCACCTATTCCAGAGCCAACGCCACCTACTTTGCCAAACCCACCACCGATGCCACCGCCTTTGCCAAACCCTCCCCCAATACCGAATCCTTTGCCAATTCCTCCACCGATGCCGAATCCTTTGCCAATTCCTCCACCTAGGCCACCTCCTTTACCATAACCGCCACCGCCACCGATTCCAATGCCCTTACCAATTCCACCTCCTACACCAACACCTTTACCAATTCCGCCTCCAAGGCCACCACCTTTACCGTAACCACCGCCAATACCAACACCTTTACCGATTCCACCACCCAAGCCACCACCTTTACCAATTCCTCCACCTAAACCTTTACCAATTCCACCACCTGTACCATACCCTCCTCCAGTTCCAGCACCCTTTCCAATTCCACCACCTAAACCCTTGCCAATTCCATGACCAATTCCACCACCTTTGCCAAACCCGCCTCCAATTCCAGCACCCTTACCAATTCCGCCGCCTAAACCCTTACCAATTCCACCACCTTTACCATACCCGCCTCCAATTCCTCCACCCAATCCTTTTCCAATTCCATGGCCAATTCCGCCTCCTTTACCATACCCGCCTCCAATTCCAGCACCCTTGCCAATTCCTCCACCTAAACCCTTACCAATTCCATGACCAATTCCACCACCTAAACCTTTACCGATTCCTCCACCAATTCCACCACCTTTGCCATATCCTCCGCCAAGTCCACCACCTTTACCATACCCACCTCCAATCCCAACACCCTTGCCAATGCCTCCACCAAGTCCACCACCTTTACCATACCCTCCTCCAATCCCAACACCCTTGCCAATGCCTCCACCAATAGCTCCACCTTTACCAAACCCAATTCCTATTCCCTTACCAAACCCTCCACCAATACCTCCTCCACCTCCAGCGCCAAAACCACCTCCGAATCCCCCACCCTTGTGAAATAAAAACTTTTCATCACCATTTTCATTTTTCTTCGAGCTCACAGCAGCATCTCTAGCAACAACACTCGCAACAAAAACATTAAAACAAATCAAACATGATAAGAAAATTACAAGACCAACAAGATTACTCCTCCCACTTTTCATGTTTGCAAGATTTTTTGTTGTGAATGTAATGGTGTATTTGCAATGCAACATTTGGAGATAATATATAGAGCTAACTAAAGTACGTATCTGGCATTGTAATAAATGTGCTCATCAACTACCATCTAACTTGCAGAGTAAAGACGCACCACCATCACCCACATAAAAATATTGAAGCATTTATCATCATGACTCGACTTCTCGATCAATGTTGTTGGATATATTCATTGCATTGTACATATGCATGTTGTACCTATCTACCACCACGTTCGCATGGATAGATGTGTAGATATGTAGTGAGTTCAAATTTCAATCCGTGAATATTCATTAATGGAGTTACTATACTTGCACATAGTCATGTATGCACTCTGGTCCTGGTCAGGTTGTGTATGTGATGATGGGTGATAGGTGTTGCCTCCGGCAACATTGCATTTTGGCAAGTTTAAGTGGTTTTAGGTGAAAATGAGATTTGGGGTACTTTGAGATCCCGTTGCTAAGTGGAGTCAGATGGAGCACACTTACTCTTACTTGGCTCTGCTGCTCGTATATGTAATGACTAATGGGTAAATAAAAGAGTAGTAACTATCATAAAGAAAGAAAATATGGCGTCGAAGTAATGTTATTTCTTTAGTTTACATTAAAACACAAGTAGAAATTGTAGAATCATTTTTGGAGCTACACATGAAAATACACAATTTTCTTTTGCCTAACTTCAATGAACAAAAACAGTACTACAAAAAAGTCCCACTAAAAAACCAGCCAAGTTTAATGAGCAGCATTAAAAAATTGCTGGTTTGTGGGGCTCTAGCAAAACCCACCAGCTAATTAATCTTTCCATGTGAATGAGCAAATGGGGTGGTGGTGGATGAGAGCTACACCAAAAGATGGTGGTGGGACTCTATCAAACCAGTTGGTAACCTAATCTACCATATTGCATGTGATTGGGGTAGCTGAAAATTTAATGCTATCAACATTTTTAATCCTCTTCTCTTTTTGTTGCATTCTTCAAAAACCGAAATAATTTGACGCAACATTCTGTCTGGTAAGATGTTGAATTTAGTGCTTGATTTTGATGATTCTTCTGCAGTGATCCAATTTTTAGAAGCCTAAGGGTGGTGGATAACGTTGGCTAGGATAGGCCAACTGTTTGCATTTATTGTTATCCGACAACCACTCAAAGGATCAATTAAGAACAGGACAATTTGGTGATACAGAGTGCCAGTTGATTTCAATGCTGGTTGCAATCGAGCTGTGGTGGCAGCAGTGAGCTGCACAGTAAGACCCAACGTTGTAACACTAGTTGAATATTTTGTAGTGGCAATGATGAACGAACAAAGTTATTTGTGCATTTAAGGCCTTGGGGTATATACAAAGAAAATCATGTTTCTGGTAGGATCTTTAACTTGGTAGGAAAATTTTGATCAAAAAGGCGGTGAAATTCCATTCCCTGAGATCAAAACAGAACAAAAAAAAAAGGAAAATAATTGTTAACAGCAACCAAATTCCACTATCACTTGATATGTACACTGCCTCCTCGCGACTCAGTTTCTTCTACCTTCCTCCGAGGACCGTGCTCAACTTGCAAAGTTGTGCACACAATTTTTGACTCGTTTTCCCTTTGAAAATGATCATTACATAGCCTAGGATCACCGATTTCAAATATAATAACTGGACGAGTTAATCCGAATTAATTAAACGTTAAAACGGATATCCCTCCCTGCTAAAATTTTGTATAAGTGGGCTTGGGCTAACAGAATTAATGGGCAAGTCTTTACACAGCAAAACATAAGTTTGACAATGGAGAGCTAAAACTATACATTTGCCAATGTAACGGATAATGGCTCAGCCGCTGCCGATAGCATAAAAAATTAACGGATATCCGATACTTGTTAAGTTCCGATGGAAATCTGAAATTCAATTCTGATTCCGTTATGTTGGACTTATCGGATATCAGATATCTTTCCGATAAAATCCGTTATGTTGGACTTATCGGATATCAGATATCTTTCCGATAAAATCCGTTAAGTCACAGGACACACAGACAGACACATAACACAGAACACAGAACAAAACAAGTTCTAAATCCAATAAAATCATTTCTAAATCCATACCACACAAAATAAAAAGATACAGATGTTCCAAAAGTACCGAATTACATGTTCAGATGTTTTAGCAAAAGAAAAAACCATGTTCTTGCAAAAGAAAAGATTCAAAAGACAAAAAAACTCCATCTCCATGTGATGAAGCCTGTAGTGCAAGTGTGCAAATGCCAATTGTTGAACTGCAAATGCATTCCTCCTTAATCCTTAGTCATCCCTCCCTGAATCCTTACTTCTTACTCCTTAGTTATGAACTTCTACATTTTCAAAAGGAAAATTAAAAGTGTTAGTTAAGTTGGCAATGTCAGTGCAATAAATATAAAAGAAAATGAAAGATTAAGATGGAAAGTTACCAGTAATACAACTATCACTGTCACTGAGACTGAAATCTGGCAGCTAATCATCCAAAAAAAGCAATGCTTGAATAAGTTCTGGATCTAATGAACTCATGTGAGATGTGAGAACCCTGCCACCAACACTAAACATTGATTCTTATGCTACACTTGACACTGGAATAGTCAATACATCTATTTCAATCCTTGAGAGAGTTGGATACTTAGGAGCATGATTCTTCCACCAACTTAAGATATCAAACCTCATTTATTCAGTGGATGTGCCTTTAGGAAGAACTGGTTCTCCTAAGTATGTCTCCAACTCTGACTTATGAACCTCAAACACATTGTTTTCCAATATAAAATCATCATAACCAAATTCATTTGATGTTGTTGTAGCTGCAGATATCTAAATTCCAACTGAATTCATTCTACTATCAAAATAATATGAAGCTGTAGTGTTGATTTTATAAGAACAATAAAGAGCATTGAGTGAACCCTTAAATTTGTTATATTGACTTTGAGAGTGATGCACACCATGTACTCTCTTCAAAACAATCTCCACCCGTCTAGCCTTATACCTAGGATCTAAAACAACTCCAATGGCCATCAAAGTGTTACTTTCTTTTCAGTAGCTATCAAAGTTTGACCTCATATTCTTCCCCATATCTCTGATATACTCATGCTTACTTAATTCCCAGGACTTAATGCATTTATTAACTTCTTGCACCCCATCGTAATACAAATTGGTTATGGGATACTTAATCCCAACAAATTTGGTTGAAATCACATAAAATAATTCCAAAAAAATCACATATATGTACTCCTTGTTTCCACTGCTGAGAAGTTGATAGTATGTTGAAGTCATTATCCAAATCAGCTAGCCTAACAAAAGTTTGTCTCAAAAAAATTGCATCTTTAAGCATCTTAAAGGTGGAGTTCCACCTGGTATCCATATCTAAGATAACAGACCTTGAAGCAGGAAGCTTAACTTGGGCAATAACACATTCAAATCTCTCTTTTCTATCCTGACTTGACTTGACATATTTCACACACTCTCTAATTTCTTCTATAAATGAATCAGCTACTATCATTCCACACAACACAATCAAATGCAACTACACCTCATCTGGAACAAATCCCCATTAAGAACTAGACAATCTTTTCTATCAATCCATGACTTCAGATTTTCCATCATAACATCATTTTCTCTAGCATTGTCAGCAGCTACAGTAAAACGTTTATTATCTATGTTCCAATCTAGAGCTACTAATCTCACTATAGATGCTAGAACTTCCCCAGTATGTGGTGATGGCACAAAAATGCAAGCTAATGTTTTCTTAATCAGTTTCCACTCATCATCTATGTAATGCATTGTCACATAAAAATAACCATCCTTTGTATGCTTACATGTCCACATATCTGTTGTCAAACTAACTTTAGAAGTAATTGTGTCAAATTGTTCTAGTAATTGGATTTTGAACTCAGCTATTAGTTTCATGATATCATCCCTAACTGTACTCCTAGTGTAAATCTTAGCAGCAGGATTCAGAGACTTAACAAACTCTCTAAAATATGGATGCTCAACTATAGTGATTGGATAACCATGCTTAGAAATCATCTTGGAAACAAGTATCTTAGTAGCATAAGCATCATATTTCCAATTAACTAACTTAGTTTGAGCATTACCTGTTTTGATTGTAGTAATATTTCTTTGTTATTTCTTATTCTCAGGCTTTTCTTTGCAGGTTTTAGCATGGTGATACAAGCGACTGGTTCCTTGGTTACTGGGTTTAGGCATTTTCTTCTTACGATGATTGCATTCATCCATAAGTATCCCAACCTCCTTACCATTTACCATCTTCTTTCCAATTGACCTTTCAAAATCAATCCATACATCAGACCTTACTGAACGTAGTTTTTTTCTTTTCTCCAGCTATAATTGGATCCTCATCAACTTCTATTTCTTCTTATGCTTTTTCTCTGGGACGAATCACAGGTGTAATAACAGCAGGTGTTGAATTAATTCATGGAGCTTGAACTTGGTTTGAACCAGCAGGTAATTGTGATGCAACTGAAAGTGAGGGATTGCTTGATGAACCAACATGATTGGATGCTCCTCTTTCGCTTTGGGACATGATTAATTTCACGAATCTCAATATGTTCTGAAAAACCCTAATTTCAGAAACCCTAAATTGAAAATTGAGTTTTTAGGATTGAAATTAAACTCAAAAGAAATAGAAGAAGATAACCCTAGTTTTCAATAATCACACAAGACTTATACAGAGAAGAAGATGATTTTGCACAAATTGAAAGGAGGAGGTGAGTTTTTCTTCTTTTTTTTTCTCTATTTTGTGTCGACTGAACTGAAGAATGAGTGATTCATTCGAAGTATATTGACCTTGGTATAGGAATTTACACGTGTTAAACACACGTTATCGGATATCAGAAATAAGGCTAATGGAAATAGCCTTAACCAGTACCATTACGTTAGGATTAAAATATTCGTTATGTTATCGGATACGGATATCCGATTACCGATATGTTGGATGTTAACCTAACGGATTCTGGATTTTCGTATTCGGCTAGCGGATAACGGATATCCATTGACGGGCCTACATTTTCCTAACCAACTAAAACTCTCTTTAGATAATTTGTCAACAGAGAGAAATCGATTACTATGCGGCTGAATTTGATTCCTCCTTCTTCAACAACTAACTCCCTATTACTTGGAATAACTTTCTTTTGGTTATTCAGCGGACATGTGCAATTTCATCATGTTTTGAACTCGGTCACTAACATATTCATTACACTAGGAATGCTAGTATTTTAACCGCTGAAAGAAAATATTTAACACCAAAATTAATTTGGGTTGAATTTGTTCAATTTTCGACTGGCCCCACTCTTGCGGCATACATCTAGCATTATTTTTATTACGGTATGACCCGCGCCGTAACATTACGGGATTTTGGGTTGTTGTTAAGATTATTTGAACTCCTCGTTTTTGAAAAAGGGTTTTCATTTAGTACCCAAAAACACAATCGGTACCTCTTTACATATGTATCTTCTAAGTTGATTTTCTTATCCATAAAATATACACATTTTCTTATCCCTCTTTTCAAAAGTATTTTTTACACTAATTTTTCGATACAAAGGTCCTGGATAGGTTAATCTTACATCAATTGCATGTTTTTTTGATTAAACATGATTTTATATGTGAAAATATACGAAAAATGTCGACCAGAGAAATGATAATGAAATTTTTTCTAGTTAAATAACGTTACTTGGATCTTTTATTATTTTGAAAGCCTTTTCCTTTTTGTTTTTTTAGATCAAGTAAATTAGGAAGTTCTGGATCGTCTGTGACTCTGTACTGTACCCAAAAAATGGTGTTCCCTCTATGCTAACCAATAAATTTGTTGACATTCGTCTTACCTTATTAAGGTTTTCCTGCTTCATAGATTACAGTGGAAACTCTATAAATTAATGATGTTGGGACCATCAAAATTTAATAATTAAACGAGATATTAAATAACCGATAAATTAATAATTATTAATTTATATATTAATTAATATTTTATTACCTTATAGATAAATTTCATATCACAAGTTTAGACAAAATTGATGTTTTCGTATGTAAACTTCGATCAATAGATAACACAAGTTTAGGAAATCTGGATGAACATACAGACAATTCAATCACTCAAGACTTGCAAAATTTGATCGAGAAGTTGGGCTATCGCAATTCAATAAATCTCAAAGATATCTAAATTATCCGAAGGAAAATAAAGTTACACATTTGTAAACTGATGAAGAAATAATCGAGAGCGTTATGAGAACTGATAAAGATGTGGAAGAAGATGATGAAAGTTCTACAATTGAGCCCCCTTCATGAAATGAGGCTATTAAAGCCGCAATCAATTTAATAATTTCTTGCTGAGCTATGAGAAAACAATACCAAAAATTCTTACAATGATAAGAAAAATTAGAGATGAAATTCAATGCGATATTGATTTTAGAAAAAAACATAAGACAAGTAAATCATTTTTCAAAAAGTCTTTGTAAATCATTAATGTATTAAATATATATATACGCATTATTAATTTATATTTCTTATGGGGTCTACAGAGATAATAAAAAATGTATTGTCTTATAATTTTAGCGAATTATTAATTTGGAACATTGTTCCCGACTCGGGACCAGCCTAAAATATTATTTAAGACAGTTTATTAAATAATCGAGTATTAATTAAAAGAGTTTCTACTGTGTTTCCATAAAAAAACCACTCTCTTTGTTACATTGGAAATCAAAAACAGGGACAGGGGCATAACAAGGTAGGCAATTTACTACCGTTGCCTCTCCCATTTCTCCATCAGCAGTATATAATTTAATCCGAAATCAGAAAATATGAGCTTTTGCCTACCCTAAAAAGAATCCCAAGTCCAATATTATCCTTTTTTTTTTATTCAAAAATTGTTTTATTGAGAAGAGTTATAAATGTGCAGTTACATCTGGTTTATCCTTACAAATCCAGCTACTTATATCTGCTAGGTAATTCTCATAAAGCTCAAAACTATTGTTACTAGATCTGGCTTTCTTGGCTATACCATCTGCTGCACTATTTTTATCTTTAAGAACTGAACAACAAGACCACTGAGGGTTATTATGAAAGAAAAACTAAATGTCTAAAATGTAAGAATGATTAATCCAATGAATACAAGGAGTATTGTCCTTGATAGATTTGATTAGAAGCTTATTGTCTGACTCGAATATGAATCTTTCCAACTTTAAAGAAGTAGCCCATTCCACTGCAGATTTCATTGCAATGCATTCCAGCTGCTCAACCTCATGATCCAAAATTAACTTTGTCCCAACTGGTTTTCCTTTAACTCCAGAGCACTCACCTGCAAAATTACGAATTATTAGACCAATGGCAGCCTTATTAGTTTCCTTTTTAAAGGAAGCATCCATATTTATTTTCATAAAATTTCTATCAAGAGGTTCCCAGATATGTGTAGAAATTGATTTCTGAATAACCTGCACATTAGTAGTTTGAGTTGTATCAAAACAACATTGGTTAACAAGATTCTTAATTCTTTCTATAGTAGAAATACTATTAGGTTTGATATTCTGAAAGATATCTGAACATCTGTCTTTCCATATCATCCAAATAGTAATCATGAGGGAATAGACGGTGAACTCCCTTTGAGTAGAATTAGCTCCTAAACCAGTACTTCCTGCAGAAAACCAATTTATGATCCAATGTAAGTCCAATACTATCCTACACAAAGTAAAATAGAAGTATAAGAAGAACGGCAAAAAGTTTAAGCGTATTCTTCTATTTCCTTATGATTCCCCTCTTTGCTTTCTTCATGACCATAAAACTTAAATATTGATACATTTCTACTCGATGCATATAGACTTAAATATCGAAACATCTCTACATGCATATAAACTTAAATATTGAAACATCTCTACGATGTATACTCACGTAATTGTAGAACTATACAAGATCGAAAAATTAATTATCCAACATGTCTAGTGTTGTGTATGTGTATTTTGGTGTTATCAAACGCTATTAGGTGTTGTAATATAATTTTTCCCATGCAGTGAAAAAAAAATTGATAAGTAATCGTTTTTCCCAATGTATTTTTTTTTTTTGGCTTACCCTCTTAAAATCCTAGCTCCGTCCTTGATCAAAAACACTCAGTATCTTTTCTCTTGTCTTCAAATTTTCTTATCTCTGCTAGAAAAAGTTACGTTTTTTTTTCTTCGTTAAAACTGAAATCAAATGAAACGTTGTTGTTTTTTTTTTTTTTTTTTTTGCTCGGTAAAGATAGTTATATATATATAGATATAAATGGAAATTGTACATCCCACATTACATGATAATACCCATACAACATGCCCAAGATTACTAACCACAAAACGGTGAATATCCCATACACTTAAAGAAAACCCAAAGCCCATAAACAGAGCCACAAGACAAACCATCAAACTGAAACCCTAAACTTTATCATAACATTTCACGGTCACCTAGAGTCGCCGATATTGATGCCGAAATCCCCAAATCCACCCTTATGCACGAACCATTTTATTCTAACCAACCCTACAACACAGATCTAAAGTCATCTTTTTCACTATTGCAATTAAACAAGTACCTTTCATGACGAAATCAGAGACTTCCAAAAGATGTTGGAGATAAAGATTAGCATAAGAATGATAGCTCAAGTCACCCCCGCCGCCTCTTTCACCACTGCAATACTTTTTGGAAAGCCTTGAGAGCTTGGTTGATGGAATCTTGGAGATTTAGCTCACTGTTAACCATACATCTTTGACAATCAAACATCATGAAACCGGCCGAAACTGATTTCATCAACTAAACAAATACCAATCATGGATGAATTCAGTGATTTCAAGAGAGAATTGATTGAGAAAAGAAGGAAAATTGGATGGACATCAAGAACAACACCCATTGAAGCCTGTTAGAAGAACCCGAAAATGAAACGTTGTATTTCCCATCTTAAAACAAGAGTTGACGATAAACTAAGTCTTGATACATCATAATGGGCACATGGACTATCACTAATCCTTTAGTTTTATGGGTTATATTAAGATTAAAAAATAACTAATTTCCAAATTTTTATGAAAGAAATTAAATCAGTGTCAAACCATGTTCTGCATAGTTTCGAATCCAATTTTTTCTTTAGTTAATAGACCAGACTTTGCCTATGTCTATTTATATATCGACTTGCATCTGATCTTATAACTAAATCAAAATATTAAGTATCGACTTGCATCTGATCTTATAACTTTTCCTACGTCTATTTATATATCGACTTGCATCTGATCTTATAACTAAATCAAAAGATTAAGTATGCCCCCAATGGTCTTGTCAATTATCCGTACTTAAGATCCTCTTAAGTCAAGATTAAGTTTCCCAAGGAACAAATCCAGACAGTTGTCAAATAATTATATTATTTCTGGTAAATAAATCCGAGTCCAATTTTGTGCACACTCCCATAAAGAGTGTGCATGTAAAAAACTGATCTGATTGGTCCTTTTCAAAAACCGTTATCACCTTTTATTAAATTAATTTTTATTACATTTTTAATTTAATTTAAATCTACAAAAGGCAGATAACCCTGATTCTAACCTAAATTGCAGCGTCATCAAATAAGGAAATATAAAATTAGTTTTGAATGAGCCAATCTACTCTGTAACATCAAGTTATCTATGTTTTCATAAGTAACATCATGTTTCTTCCATAACTTCCATCTGTATAGTCTACTATTGGAAAACACAATTAATCATGTTCCGAGACTTCCTAGTTGGTCATCATCGTATTTTTGAATATTTGGGTTGTGGTGAAAAGGTATTAGAGTATTAGGTTAAATTAAAGACACGATTTAGATTCATTGGAAGAAGAGATTAAGCAATAGCAAAAGAATGCATCGTGAAATCAGCTTGATACCAAGATCAATGTATTTTGATCGTTGCACAACTCTTATTGGTCTTCCTTGGATTTTTCTTTGATGTTCTTAAATCAATATCCAAAATTTTGCATATGATATATATAAGAAAAAGAACTGAAAACATTATTGTTGACACCCCAATTTCGCACCTTCTATGTGGAAACATCAGTCTTACACATTCGAAGCCGAATACAAGAGAAATTCTTTGTGGAATGATTAAGGATTTCCATATCCTTTAAGTCAGCCCACAAACACTACTCTTACCCATTTCACTACCCAATCAAGCCCACAAGCATTACCCAATTAAACCCACAAGCACTACCCAATTACCGATTTCACTACCCAGTTACCCAATTACCCATTTCCATAACCCATGGGAAATAATCCTTCTCAAATCCCAACTATTCTTTTTCACAAATGAAAAGAATTCCTCTCTACATCATTATCACCATTTCACATCTTCACTACCCAATAAAATAAATTATTTCTTATTTCCATGTCCCCCACTACCTAAAGAAAGCAAAACAAACATTCTTCTCAAATCCCACTAAAAATCATTTTTTTTCTAAAAAAATAAAATCTCTCTCATCCACTAAACCAACTTTAAACACATCACATGCCCATCTCCCCTCATTTGCCCATCTTCATCCGTTACATTGCATTTCATTTCAAAAAAAAAAACGGAGAAGGTAAGAAAACAAAAGAGAAAAAGAAAAAGAGGAAAAGTAAAAGTAAATCAATCCCAATATCCTTTGTCCCCATACTATTCTTTTCACCATTTCATCATTTCCTTCACTCACTCCCTACCTTTCTTCAACTATATAAGGCATACCTTACAACCAAGGAAAAACATCAAGAAAACCCAAGGGAGATACACCAAAGAAAAAAACCATCAATCACAAACAACTATCCTACAAAAATCTGATTCTACAACAAAGAATCACAACCAATTACACCAATGAAGTTGTTCTTATTCTCCTCATGCAAACCCAATGAAAATCTAGGTTTCCACCCAAACCAAGAAGAATTATTGTCTCTCAATTAGAAAAATATTTCTTCTCAATGTTCCTAGTCTCCGTGTATTTTGTCATTTAATCAAAGAGAAATCAAATTTCCTTCCTACATAATAGTTATTATTGTCTTATGTATTCATAGTTCATTTCGAGAAAGCCCAAAAAATATAAATATTAAATCAAGTATTGTCTTTAAGTTTTTAAAAGATTAGCATTAAATTGCTAGTACTTTAACTACTTTCAGCATACTTAACCAAAAACAAAAAAGAAGAGTATAAGAATCTTTGAAGCAAATACCCCGTCTAAGGTATATTTATCAAATTTATTCTCTTGGATAAATCAAAATTGTGAGTACAGAGTGGATTTCTCCTCTCACATTCTGATCGTCCATGTCAATGTCTACATAATTTAGTTGTAATGATATATTTTGTAGTATGATCTAATTAATTCATATCGTGGGGTGGGTTCCCCTTTCATATCATAACTCCGCACGTGAATAATCTATGCTTATACAACTGGAGGGTTTTCAGTTTCACCTAGCGGCCAGGATACATTGGTTTTTTCTAACTAGCGGCCTAGATCTTCTTTCTCTCCCAGTGTGGGTTTCTAGATTTGATCCAACGTACCTCCACCTTCCCGTGCAACGTTGGCTTCATAATTACAACATTAACAACACTCTTCAAAACCAACACTTTATTTCCCTTTTTTTTTTCTCCCCACACTTCCAATCTGTAACGGGTGAAGAACCCTAACCGATCTTTTAATTGCAATATTACTCTGCAGCAGAAAGCGATTTTATGGGGAGAAAGATCATAACCCATGGTCTTCTCATATTCTTTTTACTGTTACCAATTTCTCATCTTAATTTTTTTTGCAATTAAACCCTTAAAAAATGGCAGCTTTCAATTGATTTTCCCTATAAATGGTTTGATCCAGTTCGAATGGAGCATCAATTCAACCATTACGTAAGTTCAGCCTCTCTGCATATTCAGACTCTCCCAAAATAATTTGAGAGTAGATTTTTCTATTTTTAAAATTTCTGCTCATGATGATTCTACTTTTTTATGCTGAGTCGTAAACCTAATGTCAATATGGGAGTGTTATTTTTATCATTCAACCCTGTTATTTTTTGATTGCTTAATAAGATTGAATTTGCTTCATAGTTGATCTCCAGTAATCCATAATTTTTTGTTGGCTTAATATGATATCGTTTGATTACTTGGGTTTGATGGAAATTTTGCTCCTGTCAAATCCGTTTTTTTGTGTTTTGTTTTGTGTTTGATTTGGTTAATATATTTTTTTTAGACATTAGTTATGCAAAAGGATATTTTTTTAGACTTGGGTTTGATGGAAATACCAGATATTAGTTATGCAAAAGGAGAAGCATAAAAATGATGTTATGTACAAGGTAAAAAAAATTTTTTCCTCACCTCATGTTGGTTTCTTCATGCTGCTTTGGTTAGTAATTAAGTTGTTTCTAATGAAGTTTAAGGGGTCGAGATTCCTAAACGAATTAGATATGTTTTTCCAGTTGATTCTTATGATATCAGCCGAAATCCAACTTCTCAGTTTGGATGTTTTTTGTTTTTGGATATGGTTTACCTAATGTTTCTTTTGTATTGTGACTGTGTAAGTACTGAACGTGTTTGGCATATAGATTCATAAATCCACATCAAAATGGCATCGCAGGTCAAATGCAACCCACCAATAGGCTTCTCAGTCACACATGATAACTTCAAGTGCTTGGGATCACTAGAAGAAGGAAACTGGTATGAATTAGACTTTATGTCTCACCAGCGAAGTTACCAGTGTTGATATGGTTATTTTTTACGAGGAGGTACTGATACAAACTGTTTCCATTTAGTTTGCTTCACTATATTTAGTCGATTATGTTTTAAGTTTAGTGTTAAAATACCCTATGAGCGGCTCAAATATACTGTTATCTAAACAATCGATTCCACAGGGAGACCAAATATCAGCTCTGCTACTACCAAGACTAACTTATGAATCCAACAATTGAAGTTAAAAGAAAGTTTGTAACCGTGAATCCAAATCTCAGCTCTGCTACTGCCATAAGGATAAGGTTAATTGCAAATCACCAATGAGTTATTGGGGATCTATACCATCAGTGTTCCCGAAAAGATCAATCTTCAGTGTATCTTCTGGCGGCTTGATGTTTGTTTGTTCTTTGATTAATTGCAGGATCTAATTTGTTATTACAATAACACTTTCATCAAGGGACTTGACTGTACGGGCGAAGAGCTTCAGAGCTTCAAAGCGACGTGTTGCCTTGGTGATGGTTGAAAAAGCAATAAAATGGTTCATCTTCTTCTCCTTATCTTGCACCTCAACTCTATATCTTATATGTGGTCAAAAGTTTGAATGAAAAATAAACCCTAGAATAAGAGTTATATACATGTATTGATACAAACCATGGGTGCTGAGATTCTGAGAAAATTTGAACTTTGATGCAGTTACATCGTTTAAGTAATTTATTTTTCTAATCTTATGAATTGAAGCCAATCGCGTAAGAATATCACCCCGGATCATTGAATTTCGTGCTTTGTGTATCTATTTCCCTCAATGACTTCTATGTCGGGTTATTGCTCAACCCTTTAATTCTGACCTGGATTCAAAATTTGAATTCAACAAATTGATTAGACATCAACTTCACGGTGGTATTCGATGAGTGGCCATAGCGAAGAACGAATCAGGTACTAACTGAAAAATAGTAAAATAGTAACTAACAATTTTAATTTTCAACTGTGTGATGATGTTCTAACTGAATGCAGATTATAGTGCATTGTGATTTCTCCTCTCGGAAGATATAATACCAACTGAGATGTGCAGTTTAGACTTTCTCCTTGGAGATGGAAAGATAATCATTGTGCAACTATTTTCGGAGTAATTCTATTTCAGGAGGATCTACTTGTTGGAAATAATTTACAATTTCGTATGCAACTGAGAAATAATACTTTGATTACACTGATAATAGTAACAAACAACTCAAGAAACATGAGAAAAATACTTAACACTCACTGATGTGTTATTGTTATACCGGAGATGCACTGATGATAGTATTTAAAACTTAGTAGAGGCACGTATGAGATACTGCTTTGAGCTAAAGGTAATATTGCCTGCTACTCCTCCGAGATGCTATAACAATTAACAAATTACCTCCAGGATACAACTATCATTAGTTCTCCTCTATGTGTAGCATACACAGAGAACCCTTAGAACTTGGCAGCAAATAATGAAAACAAAAACATAAATCGAAACTACAACCAGTTTCGAGAAATGTAAAAAGTAATTTATGTTTTACGTAAAACTAACTATGTTTTTGTAAACAGAGAAGTAGTATTACAAAATTATGTTTCGTAAACTACAACTCGTTTTTTATGTTTCGTAAACTTAAATAAAATTTCTGAAAGAATAAAAGAAGAAGAAGAATTTCAGAGAGAAGAGTTCTGAAAGGTATGGTTTCAAATGAAATTCTTCTCTCGTATTTATAGCAAAAAACATTTCAACGTTCGACCAAGAATCAGTAAAAGCATCCGTTAAAAATACAGTAAAATGTTTTGTCGGAATTCAAAGATAGGGTCGGATAAACCCACACCCACACCCACACCCACTCCCTCACCCACTCCCACTCCCTCTCCCACTCCCTCTCCCTCTCCCTCTCCCACGCCGAGCCGAGCCGAGCCGAGCCGAGCGAGCGTGCTTCTGTGCGAAGCACCGCGCGAACGGGAAAGGCAATAAGAAATGCAATAAGGTTTAGGCAACCTTGCCATAGTCTAGGGCTTTCCCCATACACAAAGGTCTAAAGACCCAAAGGGCCATACCCTTAAGTCTAAACCAATGCTATTTAAGTCTAAAACTCTAAGTGTTTTAGTCTATATGGGACTAATGTTTTATTCATTCACATGAAAAAACATCTAGGGAGTAATAGGTCTTGGGATCAAAACATGGTCCATGCATTTTTTGATTAAAACAAAACATTGTTTTTTTTTCTAACACTACTTACCACAACCACTGATGATAGTATAATCGGGTAAACAAATGTATAACTACTGACTAAGTGTTGAACGTAGAGGTAACTTCGATCCTCTCAACCACCATCATTTGATCTACTTCAATAAATTGTTACCTGAATCCCATTTGTGTCATCTACAAGCAAGTACTCACTAGGTTCCATCAATGCGGCACGGCCTCCCCACAATCGGTATGCGACACAGTTCCAAGAGTGGGAAAATGCATCGCAAGTAATTTGCAAGATACCAAGAGTAGGCAAATTGAGCGCAGGTAAATATATGGAAATGATCTATTCATAACAGCGCATTTAAACAGTACATATTTGATTCACGCTCAGCCAGTTTGTAATTCTATTCCATGTTTATATTCAGGTTCTATACTCAAGTCCTCTTGATCTGTTGACGGGGAGTACCAGCTCAGTTCCACAAACGCGATACCTCTTGGAGTCACAAGTATAAGATGGAATGTGAATACTGTCTGTAGAGCTCCATGATTTTTGAGGAAAAATGTAACAATATTTGTAAATTTTAGGCTTCAATATGAATCCATCTTGGTACACCACTCGACTACCAAAATTAACCCAATGCATCTTTCTACTTTGATACGAATACGAATGGAAGAGATCTTTACTAAATTTTGCATTTCACGTAGCTGCATATAATTAAACCTATACTCTTCTACTTTTATATCGAGTCCTTATCATCCCCAGAGGGTGGCGCGTTTTTTACCATGCTACAATTTCATTCTGTTCCAAGACCGCATGCTGCCAGCAAATTCAAGGAATGGCGTTAGGTTAACCAATCCGGATCAACTATTAAATCATATGTAAACTTAGTGCGCATTTAAGTTCCTAGGTACACGGAAAGATACAATATAAAATTAATAAATTAATTTCTTGATACATTTCTTTGGTAATGCAATATACTGAACGCTTTTGGTTTCAAATTAAACTGAGTGTATTTAAACCCGGACGTTGCACGAGATAATGTTGCCGTCCAGTAATGGTAACAGGAGATCGAAATTCTCGTATGCAAATAATTCATTTAATTACTTTCATCTTCTTCGAGAAATTTCTTCTTCTATAAATATTCTTCCCATTCTTATCTTTTTCTCTTTTACTTTCTTCTTCATTCTTCTTCTCTGCAACTTTATTGTTCTTCCGTAAATTGCGCATTCATTATTCTCGCGATTTCTTTCTTCTTTTTCAACTTCTTCCTTCATTCTCATACTTCAAAAATGGTGGCTGCTGGTGCTAAGAATTTAACTGCGTTTAACGAGATGAAAGAAAATCTCAAAAACAAAGGTTTTACTTTGTCAACAATTCCAGTCAAGATTCTAAATCAACTTTCACAAGTTATTTTCTGAACATCAACTTTCTCGCAACAAAATTATAGTATCGCTAGGTCAACTTGAAGTTGACCTCCCCGTTCCACTTTATGACCCAGAACGTCCCTTGTTTTATCAAATAATTTCTCATGAGAAATTTTCACGAGCAGTGTATCATCTGGGTGGAGATTGTATTAGATTATTACTTGAATATGCCTCTCGTGGTGCTAATAAAGGTTCTCTTTATCCCGATGATGCGAAAAATCCTGAATTCAAAGATGTTCCCATCATTCCTGCGATGTATACTGTAGAGAATTTCTTTATCAATTATGATATAATTCCCATGAAAATAGATCGCACTCGCTGGGGATTCCGCTTACAGAAGAAAGATAAAATCGCTAAAGATCAAATTGTCATGTTAGATATTGATTTTCATACAAAGACCAATCAAGGCCCTCGCCATTCTAGCGATGACAAGTGGTTTATTTTTCCATTATTTCTTGAAGGAGATTATATCTCTGGTTCTCTCGCATTGCCTGTGAATCTTCAAGAGTATCAGCCATGGGTCTTTAATTGGCCTGAAAGATCTAAAGAAGTATATGTCCTCTCAATTTTTGCATTATTATTATTCACTATCTTCTTCATATTTTTATATTTTCGCTAACTATTTTGATTTTTCTCAGATTGATAGAATGAAAATCAGCTACAAAACTCACAGGAAACCTTGCACTTTCTTGGCTCTGCAATCTTTCACGGATGAAGTAAGAAATATTCTTTTATAGATTTTAACAATATATTCTTGCCCCTATTTTTTATCTTTATCCGTGCTCGCAGGAGCTTGAAGAGCTTGAACCATTAGAACCAAAACCCAGAGGAAAATCTTCCACTAATCGTAAAGGAAATTCTGCTGCCTCTGCTAAAGAAAAGCCTATTGCCCCTCATGATGATAAATCTGGCGATCCTTCTTCAAAGCAAAGAAAAACTCAACATTCTTCTTCTTAAACTCCTCAACCTATTTCTGATGATCTAAATGTTGATGTAGATGAGGATAATTTTAATGTTGGTAATCGTGCTCCTTCCATGGTGAATTCTTCTCCCTTTGAGTCTTCCATGGCTCAGCTATCTAAAAATTTTGGCGATACTGAACATGGTATCCCTAATGAGTATGGAGATGAAGCTATTACTAAAATATCTCAATCTCTCGCCAACATTTGTGATGCTCCTATCTTAGTTGATAATTCTTCTCTTCGCGGATTTTCAAGATCGCTAACTCCCAGTCTCTTAAATTCTCTTGGCATACTGGTATGTTTCCTTTTGTTTATTTTACTTTTGTATTTGTTTCTTCGCCAAATCTTAATTTATATAATTTTCTCGCAGGTTGGAAGAGCTTCTTTTGATGTTGATTCTTATTTGGACACTAGACGTGTTATTCAAGAAGAAAAAGCTAATAACCTTCGTCAGGAGAAAGTAGAATTGGAGGCAGAAGTTGCTGATCTTCGTGGAAAAAATAGGCAATTGGAAACTGATGCATCAGCTGCCAAGCAGAAAATTTCTGATCTTGAAAAAGCTCATCAAAAATTATATGGTATAATCTATTTTCTTTCTTTCTTAATTCTTCTCACCCCATTATAGTGTATTCAAACAACCATTTTGCAGATATTTATGGTCTTACTGATGAGGCAATACTCCTCCAATCTTTTCCCGAACATTTAGATGATAATGCTCTTCTTGATCACCTTAATAGTTCTCTAAGTAACTTCTCAGATGATCAGATTAGATCTCTCTCCTTTGAGGAACTTAAATCCAAATTTAACCTCTTGAAAATAGAGCACAGATCCAATTTAAACTTAACCCACAGTTTTAAACGCCTTTACCTTGACTCCAAAGAATAAATAAATAGATTAAGGGAAAGAAATAGTGATCTTATTGACAAGAAAGATCTTGTTGTTAAAAATGGTACAAAGGCTCTAGCAGATTTCCATAAAACTCTTTTTGATACTCAAGTGGACAGAGATAGACTTATTCGCGAGAATGAAGATCTTCTTGCGTTGTAAACACAAGCTCGCTCTCGTCTTCTTATCAATAGCAATGATGAGTTTGCTTGGGATGCAAAAGTTCTTGATAATGGCAGAAACAACCTAGGTGTAGATGTTAGTCTCCAAGTTGAACAAGCTTCTTTAATTAGAGATATGATTTCTGAAAGAGAAGGTTGTTAACTTGTTCAATTCTTGCTAACTTTTAACTTTAATATTCTTCTTGATAATGCTTCTAATTCGTTGTCACGTTCTCGCAGCTGCTGAGAAGAATTGTCGCGAGAGACTTCAAGAACTTGAAGATGAAAAACATCAACTCGCGACCAAACTTACTGCTCGCGATGAGAAGTATTCAAGATTAAAGGACCGTCTCAACGCTACTACTGCGAATTTTAACAGATCTCTTGTTATTACTCGCAATAAATTCATTAAGTTGGTCTGTGATGATCATATTATCCCTCATTCTGTATATCCTGATCTAGAAGAAGAAATCCCGGCATAAATCCCAAGACCTACTATCTCTGATAGTGAAGCTGAGGATTCTGGTGATGAAGATAGCATTGGTGATGATGAACAAGAGGGAAACTCTGACGATGAAGAAAAATCTATCAATGATGAAGAGAAGAAATCTGACAATGAAGATGGCGATCAGTCTAATTAGTTTTCTTCTTCTTTTGTCTTCTTTGTATGATTATTTCCTCTTTTTTGTAATTAACTGCGAGTTTCTTCGCCAATATAAACTCCTTTTGCTTCTGCCTGTATGAGTCAGAAAACAATTCTCTTTTGCAAAACAATTAATATAACTATTATCTTTTAATGATCTATATAAGTATGTTACTTAGTATTATCAATGCAATTTTATCATATGATAGATGAATAATAATTTCATCATTCTATTCATTCCCATACTTGCCTCTATTATTCATCTGCAATAAGAGAAAATTGCATAAAGATTAAATATTAGTTGAAGTAAAAATGTATTATGCCTCAGTACTGGCGTTAAATTATGCCTCAATACTTGCCAAATCTCATAAATACTGCGAGCAATATCGCAATAATCTGTTGGTCTTATTATGCCTTCCTAGTTAAAGGTCTTATTTAGCCAACTTTTTCATTTCTCTGCGTCAAAATCGCAGGACGTCTTTACATTTGCATGTATTGACCCATTGATCTTGTCTTATCAGTATCTTTTCAATATCTCTGCGACAATATGACAAGTCTAAATTCTCTCGCAAGAACAAAGCCTCGTGACATTGCCGTCTTGCGATGAAATCGCATGACGTCTTTACACTTTCACGCAAAGACCCATTTATCTCATCTTAACATTTTCTCTTTAGGCTTTTTTCCTTTGTATAATTTTCTTCACGCGACAATATGACAGGTCTAAATGATCTTGCGATCATAAAGCCCCATGAAATTGCCGTCTTAAGACACTTATCATCTCCCTAATGGAGGGTGCCGCCCTTATCTTCCCCCTGGTTGCCCCTTTAAGGAGGGCATATCGGCCATACAAGACTAGATCCCCCATTTCCAACAACCAGTTGTGTTCGCAGCCTTTTGTCCTTTATGCCTATATGGCTTATAGTTAAAAGACTGCACCCTAAGTGGGGTTTTCTTCAGGCCAAGTGCATTGTAGACAAGACTTACCAAGGATGGCAAGAAAGTTTCATACACTCTGGGCACCCTTAGCTCAACCATGTACCTCGGCGCCTTGGTCATACTCTTCACTTCTTGGAAGAGACTCTCGGTCGTCCAACCAGGGTATAACCTTATATAGTTGGAAATCCAAGATCTCTCTCCCGGATAGGTTTTCTTTAACCCCAACATCTGCATGACTCAGGTTCCAGCAGCGGTATAACCTTATCGCTGAGTCATGTCAAGAGATACCCCCTCATAAGACGCGCTATTATGTCTTACATTTGCCTCTTACGAAATTTTATTCACGAACTAGGATGCACGCCATAAAGGTTCGTCCCATTCTTTTAATCTCTGCGAAATTTTATTCGCTACTCTGGCGATGATGCTCGCATGAATTGTGATAGAGAAAGAAGAATTTTTTAACTGTTTTATCTTACAATATTCCAGTATTTCTTACCTTTCTAGCACATTTTCTTCAAATTTCTTAAATGTCATTGCTTTACCTCTCTACTAACTGTTCTCTGTTGTCATTTCTTTGCTGAGTTTTGCTACCTTTTCTTCCTTTATGAAACTCTCACCGTTAATTTTCCATCCTCATCTTCTCGCTATTCTTTCATCATAACCCTCTTGTTGCGCTTTTCTTCTCTTTTCTCAGTTGCGATACTCTCGCTATCAACCACCAATTTGTCACTTGCTTGGTCTCGTAGCGTTTCATCTTCTCGTTGTTCTATTGTATCAACCATTAACCTTTCACATCTATGTTGTTGTTTAATTTTGCACTTCCAATTTCTATTCTTTTCAGCTCTTTCTTCACAAGACTTTATACCGATTTCATAACATTTCTTGCTTTCTCCCCAATCTCCTTTAATAACTCCAACACCTTTAGGATAAGGAAATTTGATACATTGATGATAATAGATGCTACACACAATATCCCGTGTAACCAAGGTCGTCCTATCAAAGCATTGTAAGGTGACTCGATATCCACAATACAGAATAAGATTTTTGAAGATATTCCTTTTAATGGTATTTGCATTTCAATTTCCCCCTTTGGTTTGTTAGCTGTACCGTTAAATCCATATATTTTGTATGTTGATGGTATTAAATCTTCGTCCTTTCCACCCATGGTTTTAAAGGTATGATAAAATAAGATATCAACTGAACTCCCTGTATCTATTAAGACTCTGTTGATGGCCCAAGAATCTTCAACTTTACTATCATTCTCTTCATCTTCTTCTTGCATTTGTTTTGGATTAATCTCTAATCGTACGACCAGTGGATTATCGTGTTTCTCGCCAATCTCAGGTACATCTTGCGCAGTGAAATATAGAGTTTACTTCTGCCACTCCTCTAATGGCGAGGCTCTTGCTATATTCATTATCTCTTTTCCATTCGTGTCTCTGGCAAAGACTCTGCTTAGGGCATTATCATGGAAATCCTCCACAGTTTTATATGAGTGCACAATGGAATTGCAGAACAAATTCTTTGCTTTAGCCCCTACTTCTATCACAAATGTTTCTGCTCCTTTTACAGCATTCACTCTGCGGGTTTCTGGTGCTGGCGTTAATTGCTGAGATTGTGGATGTCCTACTAGAAAATGATTTAACTTTCCATGATCAATCATCCTAAAGATTATTCTCTTCACATTCCTACAATCGTTTACTGAGTGGCCATGAAAATGATGATAAGGACAGAATTCTTGACTTCGATTGTTTGGATGGGGTTCTTTTCCCATGTTCCATGGAGAGGGTATATTTTCCATCAAAATGATAGCTTCCCAAATCTTTTCTATGCTGGTATTGAGTGTTGTCATCTTAATTTCTTCCCATATTATCCTCTGATTACTTTGTCCTCTAAAATTATTCTGCCTTTGTCCACCATAAGTTTCTTGAGGTTGATCGAGTCTTTGAATCTTATTATTTCCACCGCGATTATAATAATTCTTTTTCCTTTCATATTCTTCCTGATCTCGACTACCCATCGATACTAATTTTTGTTGGTTATAAATGATTACTTTCTCTTGTTGTGATTGCGAGGTGCTCGCTACATTATTTTTCATTTTAGGGAGAAAACTTCCACTTGCCGCCAGCGAACTGGTGTTCACGATTGGGTATGATTCCATCTCATTTTGTTTCTCCTCCAAATCAATGTATTCTTCCTGCAGTTCTCGCAATTCTGTCATGGTGATTGTATTTTTGATTCTGAAAATCTGAATGTATAGCAGATTAGTCGCGAACATTGCATTCATAAAAGACAAGATAAGATATCTCTCGTCAACTCTTCCTGCCATCTCACTGCACATTGTCTTCCATATTATGGTTAAATGTTTCAGACTCTCGGCAACTCTCTGTTTTATCCCAAACACATCTTCAATACCCGTCCACGATGAATTGTTGCTAATATACGCTCCTAAAAATGTAGCTTGCAAATGATTAAAAGAAGTTATGGTATTTTTTGGTAATCCATCAAACCATTTCAACGCCTCGCCAGTTAAGCTGGATGAAAAATATTTGCATAACACAGCATCATGATTCTCCCACTATAGCATATATCTAACATAAGCTTTTACGTGTTGAACAGCACAAGTAGTCCCATCAAAAATGCTGGTAAATTGCATTTTGGAGGTATTCCTCTTAACTGTACTTCTTGAGTAAATGGAGTTCTCGCATCTTCTTCAATAGATTCATCAAGTGACCTTCTACGTCCTTCTCTTCTATTTCTTATCATTCCTCGCATTTCTGCTAATTCTCTCAAAATTTGCTCATTCTCAGCTGAGTTTTGTTCCATTGGCCTTTTTAATGCAGCTTTCCTTCTTATGTGTTCTTGTCTTTCTTGTCTTGCGAGATTTTGTGTGTTGTCTTCTTCATCATCATCTCGTCTTTCTCCGCGATTTTCTCTTTCACCTTACTCTTGAAATCGCAGTTGCCTATCTTCTTCTCTGCGAATTTCTTCATTTCTCTTCGCTGTCTCTCTATTCTCCTTTGTATACTATCATACTCCTCTTGAATATTATCATTGTAGAGATTTTGTGTACGTCTTCTTTCTCGATTTTCATGGTTATTTTGTCGTACTGCCTCTCAAAATTCTTGCTCTTCTACTTCTGCTCTTAATCTTTCTCTCTAGCAAGCCAAGCGCGCTTGTTCAGCATAGTATCTCTCAATTTCTTCTTCAATTATTCTTTGATTCCTTTGATTCTATCGCCCATGCAATATCCTCCTACCTTCCTCTAGATTCTCTTCTTCAATTTGGTTGTTTCTTCCCTCTTGATTTCTATTGTCACGCAAATTATTACGATCGCCAATTATCTCTTCTTCTCTATGACGTTGTTCTCCATTTAAATTTTGCACTTCTTCTTTAACATTTCTCATTGGGGAATTTCGCCTTGGCTCTTCTCTGAATTATCTTGAATTTGATATTACAGTACTTCTTGACCTCCTTCTTTGTAACCTCAAATTCTCCATTCTTAGTTCATGATTTTGTCTTGTTAGATTCGCACGTTCCTCCGCCTCTAATCTCCTTTCTTCCTGTGTTCTTTGCCTCGGATCATCTACTGTCCCATTTTCATGTCCCACATGAACTAATTCTCCAGCCACTCTTTGATTTCTTTCTCTTTCTTCTCCATTTCTTAATTGTCGATTTTCTGCTTCTTCCATTGAATCCGACCTCCAAGTGTGCACGCTTACTCTATCATAATCCACATCCCTATCTTGCGTTTGTGCTTGTTGATTCGGCTGTTGAATTGAATTTTATGCTTCATTCCTTGTTCTATTTATTCCTGATCTTATCCTTAAATATTCTTCTAATTCACCTATTCCTTCACCTGCAAGTCTTTTACTTCTCCTCACAGTTGTTGGTGGTTCTGATATGTTTCTTCTTATTCTAACCATTTCTTTAATTCTAACAATTTTTTCAAATTTTCAAGTTGTAATTATAGATTTCTTAGCTTGATTCTCCCTGTTTCGGGTGCCAAAATGTAGTTGCAGGATTTCACACACTACACCCTTGTCAAGAATCTATGAAAACTAAGTCATAATTGTGGATGAACAACAACATTTTTATTAATTCACTTTCAGGAAGATTTACAAGAAATATCAAAACTCAGAAGTACAACTTTCTTTCTGGAGTTTCTCTCTCCTCAAAATTCTCTCATCTCTCAAAAGTACATCATCCTTTTTCTAGATTTAGTCGAACCCTTTATATAAGAAAATACATAGTGGAAGATAGATAAGATTTCCCCTTAATTCGGATCTACTCTACGATCTCATCGCCATAACTTTAGTCTTCACCATCGCCAACTTTGTAACCATCGTGAAGCAGACTTATTATTCTCATATATCTTTAATCGTTAACCATTATATCATTCTTTTGTGACACTCGCCAAATGTCGTTGGAGAATCTTGCGACGTTCTCGTCAAAGTGTTGTTAATACTTGTAGAAATGTTTGGGCTTCTCGCAGAAGTGTTGTTTCCATCGCGGGAATATCGTTGTGGCGATATTCTAGTCCTACAAAATAAATTCTAAGGTTTTATTTTCAAAAAAAAAATTCTTAAAAATAAATGCTGATGATGAAAGCCTTAGGATGATATTGTGCCTTGCACATACCGAATAGGCAACTGAGGCAAAAGCTTTTGAGTATTATTTTGAGTCTAATCAGTTTCTAATCATGCTTTAGTTTTTGTGAATGATGAGTTATCTGAGTTAAGGTCTCTCCACCGGATCAGCCAGCGATCTGCAGAGTCAGTGCAAATCAAACCAAAGACAAGAGCACCACCGAAAGAAAACATTTCATTCACAAATGAAGGATTTAAAATATCTTCATCTACAACAATGGAAGGCATGAACATTTACTCATCTGAAAGATACATGATAAGATCATCGAAAAAGAAAAACAACAACAACAAGAAGAAACAAAAATGATCTGATGACAAACCAAAGAAGAAGAAGTGAAGAGCTAATAAAGAAAGGGGATGATTTTATTTGAGTGTGGACCGAGATCCAACTTCTTCAAAATTTCCCATTGATTCGAAACCAATGTGTGATAGTGGTAAAAGTGCTCATGTGACACACTTGATTCAGACGTCTTCATCCCAGGAAGATCGTCCATACTTGTCAAAATACATCTAAATCTAAATCTGACTTCAACTTTGAAATCCGGATTTATCATTGTACGTATTTTGAAGATGCATATGGAACGATCTTGCATCTTTCCCTAAATCATCAGATCTTCATCTCTGAGCCGAACATTAGTCTGGATCTCATGATGTACTAACATCAAGCACAGAAAAAATAAGATTTATACAGATCTATACTGATATTCCACCAAAGACATCTCACTTCAGTTAACATTACTCCGGAGAGTAAATTATTCATCCGATCAAACTCTATCTTGCACACTCCACCAGTAAATGATTGCTACAACAATAAACCAAATAAGAAGAAAGTAGAAGAACATCAGGCAGTAATTAAGAGGAGAAAGATCGAAGTCCGGATCCGGCACATACATGGAGGATCAGAAGAAAATCTAGAGAAAATTGGCGGGTATGTAGAGAAAAGAAGAAGAAGAAGATGGTGGTGGTTGAAAAGGAGAAGACGAAGTATATAAGGCAGAGAGTTAGGGCTCCATCAAACCACCTATTCGGGCATCACCCGAAATGAAACCCGATCCGTTGCAGTTACCCATCCGACCCACTAGCTCATTTTCCATATAAAAAAAAATCAAAAAATCAAAAAATAATCGAAAAAAAAAAAGAGAAAAAAAAATCTGGTAAACCTCGTGAAGCATCCGGAGTACGGACAATTCTTCATAAATAGTTTCCCTACTGATGGCATCATTCCTCAACATGATCTCATACATCTCATTTACTACCGAGTTGAGCTGGCGATCTCGGCTATCCACCAGGCGGAGCAAGTATTCTTGAAAAGCTTTTGAATCCTATAAGAAGGTACATGTTAAAACAAGATATTCTTGCAAATAATCAGAACAGAGCAGTAACAATGAAGATACCTCTGGAATGTCAATCGGAAGAGGCAAACCAACAACACCCTCCTAATCAAAAGAGTCGCCTTCAATGAAAATCACGTTAGAAGTACCCAAGATAGGTATTTGAAGATCCCAAGAAGGAATTAGATGATCCATACTGAATACGGGAGCCTATTGAGTAGGAGGATTACTTGAAGATCCCATCAATAACGGACGAGGGCTAGAACCAAGGTCTCTCATAATAAGATCCTCATGCTTAGAACGAACGACCAGAGGGGGACCTAAAGAAACAGATCTCCAATACGTATTGAAATCTAAGTCACGATCGACCGCGTCTTTATACAAGCGTTGCGGTTGTCGAGACATAGCGATCATATCACTAGAATATGAATAAATCAAACATGTATCCCGAGGAGGGGGAAAGCGAGGTGTCACATTCGGTTGACCAATTTTCTTCCCAAATCTATCACCAAGACACTAGGCACAATAATCCGGGCCTCATAGCAAGTAAGGAAGCATACTAAGCGACTATAACACGAATAGCTCCATCTTCCCAACTGGTCAGATGATTCTTCCAAGGATCCCATCAAATCTACAACAAAAATGAAGTAAAGATTAAAAAAAAAATATAAAAAAATCCCAGCAAATGATTCTTCCAAACATCCCAGATGATTCTTACTGAGTCAACGGTAGCCTTTTCTAAACAGACACGAGCATTTGTAATCGAAAGATTTCGAAAGGCACCTCTCCACCTAGCTATTCGGGAAAACAACTGGCTATTGGAGAAGCTGCAATCAAATGGTGGACGACTTGTGGGAATATATTCATAATATCAGGACTGTTGAAAAGGAGTAAGAAGCGGAATCAGAAGAAATCGATGAGGAAATTCATATGAAATTATCATGATTAATCCAAGGTGATGAGCACTCACATTCAAGATCCACACAGAACCTTGGTCCCAAGACGAGTCACTCGAGTGAGACTGTTAAAGAGGCAAGCCATTGCGCAACTTCCCCAGTCATAAAAACCCAACAGGTCAAGATCATTGAAAGCCGCCAAGTATCTCAATTTGACATAGTTGTGGGAAGAATTGATGAAGGTATACCCATCAAAATAAATAAGAAAAGCTCTGGTAACTTCAATAACTTTAGGGTCATCTCTCGGAGCGTCATCAACAAGTTCCATCTCGGGAGTCCAAAAATTTGATCTCAAGTCTGGAAGACTGACTGACCAACTCTTTGGAAAAATGTTCCCACAACGTGGCCCCAACATCTGCCGGACATTTACCTCGATAATGTTGACACCTAAAGGCCCATGAACTCCAACCACCACGCGGATTCCAGTAATCATGTAGAAATCCCAAGTGATGATCAACTCGCAATATGGAAGATGAAACAAATTAGTGTCACCCCATCATCGCTCCGCCACAATCATCGCATGATCACGATCATGTTGCAGACTCTAGGATTCTATGAAGGCGAACCAACCGACTCGGCGTACAATGTCACGAACACCTTTGCATTTTCTCAATACGATCCACCATTACATTATTCCAGTAGTCGTTCCACGGACGTGTGCCCAACAATAATCCTACAAATCACACGATCAGGAAAAATTCCGGTAAGAACTACCAGAAGACAGACTCGAAGAACATGAAAAGTGGAACTTCGACAAAAAAAAAAAAAAAAAAAAAGGGGACTTACCGGACTATCACGGATCTGTGCCGAAACATGGTTATCAACATCATCCAAAACCCCGACCCTTCGTCTTCTACGTAACGGAGACAAAAGAGGAAACGCAGAGAAAACATCATAAGTCTGCCCAGACATCATTGTGAAAGAGAAAACAATGAAAAAAAATGAAAGAATAACTCCTTGGGTAAAGAGTAGTCCTTCTACCCCCCCCTTATAAAGAAGGAAAAGTACTTCCTTCTTCAAGAAGCTTGGAATAGGAAAATGACCCTTTCAAAAAGGGGTTTATCCAACGAAGAAAAATCAATCATACCAAGGAAATGCACGATACATCGAATAGTTGTGACCTCAAAAACGAAATCTGCAATGAACTGCATAGTGCAAGGCCCGATGCCTCCTAGAAAATCGACGAAACTTAACCAGGTTAAACCTACCCAATGTCATAAATTTCTGCATAAATAGTTGAATCACCGCCCATCAACAACAAACAGAGCGTGAAATCGGGTCTACGACTTTGTAAGCCAACCGCGAGCGATTACTCTCAAAGAGGGGCAACTGTTGACACCCCAATTTCGCACCTTCTATGAGGAAACATCAGTATTACACATTCGAAGTCGAATACAAGAAAAATTCTTTGTGGAACGATTAAGGATTTCCATATCCTTTAAGTCATCCCACAAACACTACTCCTACCCATTTCACTACCCAATCAATCCCACAAGCATTACCCAATCAAGCCCACAAGCACTACCCAATTACCCATTTCACTACCCAGTTACCCAATTACACATTTTCATATCCCATGGGAAATAATCCTTCTCAAATCCCCACTATTCTTTTTCACAAATGAAAAGAATTCTCCTCTACATAATTATCACCATTTCACATCTCCACTACCCAATAAAAGAAATTATTTCTTATTTCCATGTCCCCCACTGCCTAAAGAAATCAAAACAAACATTTTTCTCAAATCCCACTAAAAATCATTCTTTTTTCTAAAAAAAAATAAATCTCTCTTATCCCACTATCCACTAAACCAACTTTAAACACATCACATGCCCATATCATTTACCCATCTTCATCCGTTACATTGCATTTCATTTCAAAAAAAAGGGAGAAAAAGAAAAAGAAAAAAAAAAGAAAAAGAAAAAGAGCAAAAATAAATCAATCCCAATATCCTTTGTCCCCTACTATTCTTTTCACCATTTCATCATTTCCTCCACCCACTCCCTACCTTTCTTCAACTATATAAGGCATACCTTACAACCAAGGAAAAACATCAAGAAAACCCAAGCTAGTTACACCAAAGAAAAAAACCATCAATCACAAACAACTATCCTACAAAAATCTGATTCTACAACAAAGAATCACAACCAATTACACCAAAGAAAATGTTCTTATTCTCCTCATGCAAACACAATGAAAAATCTAGGTTTCCACCCAAACCAAGAAGAATTATTGTCTCTCAATTAGAAAAATATTTCTTCTCACATGTTCCTAGTCTCCGTGTATTTTGTCATTTAATCAAAGAGAAATCAAATTTCCTTCCTACATAATAGTTATTATTGTCTTACGTATTCATAGTTCATTTCGAATAAGCCCAAAAAATAGAAATATTAAATCAAGTATTGTCTTTAAGTTTTTAAAATATTAGCATTAAATTGCTAGTACTTTAACTACTATACTTTCAGCATACTTTACCAAAAACAAAAAAGAAGAGTATAAGAATCTTTGAAGCAAATACCCCGTCTAAGGTATATTTATCAAATTTATTCTCGTGGATAAATCAAAAGTGTCGGTACAGAGTGGATTTCCTCTCTCACATTCTGATCGTCCATGTCAATGTCTACATAATTTAGTTGTAATGATATATTTCGTAGTATGATCTAATTAATTCATATCATGGGGTGGGTTCCCCTTTTATATCATAACCCTGCATGTGAATAATATGCAAATAATTCATTTAATTACCGGTTAAGTTGCAGGTTATCGTTTATTATCCCAAAATTTCAATAAGTCTCCAATCGGTAAGCTGTGATAGCTTCCAAATTTCTGCCATCATCCATGGATGCTCAATTCAAATTTAAACTATTCACATCAGTAAATCACAACTTTAGATTAGGCTCATCAATATTCTCAACCTACTAGGCATTGATCTAGGTTCCCGATGCGGTTGAAAATCATGAGTTGTTTTACCAGCTATATATATTAGTCCCAGAGTCACAAGTGTGTATAGAATATTTAAAGAAAAGTTTATAGATATTATTCCCATTTAATCATGAAGTATAGGCCAATCATATGATTGGGCGACTGATGGGTGCCTAACACCTTCCCATCTCGTACGAGAATCTCCTTACCCTGAACTCTCTGATAATAGACCATAAACATGAAAGTCATAACTAGGATTTTTTCCCCCCAAAACATCTCATTCTCCTTGCGGAGTTAGCCCTCTTACTAACGAACTAGTAAAAAATTATCTCTGTCAGACCTTGTGTGATAAACATCCAACGAACGGATGAACATATAAACTCCCACCCCCACCCCCATAATAATTAGGGATCGTAAAAGACCGGCTCTCGACCCGTGCCAGGCCTCGATTTCTACAATTATATTTGTGATATAAGAACTTATCAAACAGTGCTTGATTGAATCACTAATTTTTCATAGTATATTTTCTGGATTGACATTAGTTAACAAATTCGGTAAATAATGAATACACTGTTATTTAGGAAAAGATTAGATATTACTACCTTTATTAGATTTAATTTAAAAAACAAAAATTTAACAAAATTGGATAACTACCGTTAAGGAGGACCGATGAAATTAGTTTGTTACGTGCACACCCTTTAAAGGAGTGTGCACAAAATTGGACTCAGTCCAAATTTGTTCAACTCCTCTAACGAGTGTATATTTCACATTAATTTCTGATTGGTTGATTATTTAATTGATGGTCCCATTACCTTCCATGTTTAGAATCATGGCTCTCATTACATAACTCCCCAAATTAAAGCAAGGGTAGATATTGAAATGTGAAATATACACTCGTTAAGGAATGTGCACGAATTCGCACTCGGAAAGAAGCTACGGAGTTAGGAACCTTAAATAAGGTAAGACAGATGGCAACATTTTACTGGTGGAACAGAGAGTACTGTTTTTGGGATTAGACGATCGGCAACCAAATTAAGAGGTCAAGATATATTTTGACTTTCGGCCCTCATAATGTATCAAGACCGGGCCTATCTTTGTCCATAATCTATGTCCTTGTCTTTTTAGTCATTTTCGTTTATTTATGGCCTTTACAGTGGGAATACTTTTAATTTCCAACTCTTGTTGCTTCAAAATTTGTAGTTGTCTGTCATCTGTTTGATGAAACTCTTGCTGCTTGAGAATTTGTTCGTTCAACCAATGACAGTGAGAACGGATGTGATTTCTGATTTTTTTTCTATTAGGCCATTTGATATATATATATATATATATATGTGTGACGTATAACAGTTGAATTCATTCAAGCCATGTAAAATATTATGGCATCCGTGGTTGAATTTACTGCATTCATCCTAGGATGGCAAGAGCTTTCATAGGTAATGGATCCGGCTACACGTCTTATAACCGGCATCCCACTGTACCGTATTAGCTAATTTCTAACACAGTAATTTATCATGCTTTTCTTTAAAATCACATAATAAATTGGTCACAAATCTTATAATTATTGTATAGTGTGATAGAATTTTTCAAGTGTCATAGTATTTTTGAGATTATTTTTTAAATAACTATATACATTTTTTATCAGTAAGAATTACGTGTAGTTGATATTACATACCTGAAATAACTAGGTCCGCTCATATTTCAACTAGTGAAAAGTCAAACCCAATCACTGTTACACTTTATACTTAATTTTTTTCTTCTCTTTGCTCTAGTAATTTTGCCACCCATTCCATGAACTCCTTGACAACTATTTACTTTGATGCAGTGAAGAAAAAAATACCCACCACGGACCGTGATTCTTTTCCATGGCACTGCAACCAAACAAAACAGGCCTGAGATTTTCTGATGGCGGTTCCTATTGATGGTCTTAATCAACATATTCGAGCTAGGCAGTTCAGTGCAATTCTACGACACAGATTAGGGATCCCTCTTTTGGAAGTGGATGGCGCTTGTCCCTTTTGCAAAAGAGATATGGATTTTTTTGGTGATCATGCCCTGCATTGTGCGAATGAAGTTGGGCTTAAATCTAGACATGATTTGGTGCGACATACTATTGTGGACATGTGTTACCATGTGGGTGTGTCGTCTAGGAATGAAGTTGACTTGGGACTTCTTGCGAATAATGGCAATGTTTTGACACAGGATGACATATCAGATTTGAGAAACCAAACTTTATTAGATGAAGAAGCACACAATTCAAAATATGATGTTATGATGGCAAATCAGAAGATACCGTCTCACATCTTTAGCCACATCAAAAGGTTCCACATCTAAAAAAGGAAGTGAGTTAGTGAGGAAAACTCGATCTGCAAGAGCCTGAGACTTGACATGGACTTCTAGTGCGGCACTTTTCTTAGTATTCTCTATGGAAACCTCCATTAATCTCTCAAGATATAGGCACCTTCTATTCACCTTGTCTCGGGAAGAGGAAAGTGCCACGGAAAGTATCCCGCGTTTTTTATGAGCCTTAGACATAGCAGACCTCAACTTCTGGATGGTAGATTGGTATCACCTTTCAGATGCTGCAAACACAAAGGACATATATTTAATACTAAAGCGGCAAGATCGCAACAGATGAGGAGATTTCAGATAATTAAATAATTAAGAAAACTGAGGCATTCAGCTCATTGTGACTACCTTCCCTCTGAGAAATGAGATACTAAGATAAAGCAAGACCATTACTTTTTACATCCTCCATACATTAGAAAATCTTCTCATTCTCCGAGGTTAATTTCTTCACGTCTTTATCATCTGGTTTCTCAAAATACGGAGAGATTCCACTTGATCATCACTAGTCGTCTGAAGAACCAAATATTGGCGCGTACATATCGCCTTTTTATTTTTTTAAAAGGCCGCCTCTCCTCGAAAAGGATTCGATTTTCATCTGATAGAGTTTGGTTTCTCAAATCAGAACTGCATTGTCACATAATAATAACCATCACTTGTATTCTTGCATGTCCACAGATCTGTTATCAAACTAACTTTAGATGTAATTGTGTCAAATTTTTCTAGTAATTGGAGTTTTAACTCAGCTGTTAGTTTCATGATACCATCCCTAACTGTATTCCTAGTGTAAATCTTAGCAGCAGGATTCAGAGACTTAATAAACTCTATAAAATATGGATGCTCAACTATAGTGATTTGATAACCATGCTTAGTAATCATCTTGGAAACAAGTATCCTAGTGGCATCAACATCATATTTCCAATTAGCTAACTTAGTTTGAGCATTACCTGTTTTGATTGTAGTAATCTTTCTTTGTCCTTTCTTATTTTCAGGCTTTTCATTGCAAGTTTTCGAATGATGATGCAAGCGGCTGGTTCCTTGGTTACTCTATGCAGGTATTTTCTTATTACAATGTTTGAATTCAGCCATAAGTGCCCCAACCTCCTTCCTATTTACCATCTTCTTTCCAATTGACCTTTCAAAATAAATCCATACATCAGACTTTACTGAATGTTGTTTTTTCTTTTCTCCAGCTATAATTGGAACTTTATCTACTTCTATTTCTTCTTCTGCTTCTTTTATATGGCGAATCACATGTGTAACATCATCAGGTGTTGAATTAATTTCTGAAGCTTGAACTTGGAGACGGTCTCAATACCGCACGAGCATCCTCTGCAGAGTGTTGATAATTAAATCTCTCCATGACGCGCTTCTGTTTTAAGTTTTTACATATGTATAGAGAAATTCAAAATGTGGACGCGAACGCAGTGAAATTCAGAAGCGATTAATAAAAGAAAGGAAAAAACACCTTTGGGTTCTTGATTCTTGTTACCATGGTTCTCAGACACAAGAGATTCAGCGCGAATATCCACCTTCAACTTAGTATTTTGTCGGGAAAGCTCTTGAATGGTATTACTAGAATCAGAGAATCCCTCGGTTTGGACTAAGCGGTGACGATATTCCTAATAAAGAAATAAAATAAACGTAAAGATGAGGTAAAATAACGCGAGTTGAAAAGTACAAGTGAAAGAACACTTACCAAAATATCAAAAACAATATTGACGCTAAAATCAAGATGTGAGAAAATTTCGCTACTAGTTTACTTGTCCGGAGGAGAATCACATAATAACTTAGCAAGAGCATCGCAAATGCGAACTTGGGAAGGATCACTAATGGATGAACAAGCGACGTTAATAATATCCAAAAGATATTAGTCCCAGAGTAGACTCTTACAAAGACGTCCTGATCAGCAAAAATGATCTCCAAAGAGGAAGAAATGACTAGGGGAAGGAGAGAAGTAGTCACGGAAACACCCATAAAGGAACTTGCGGTGATATCCTTCGAGACAAAATTGGTAATATCTTCCGCTGATGCGGGAATATGCACTAGGCATTTTTAGCCTGACTCTTTAACTTGTGCGCCTCTAATTTATTTCTTGGGACCTCGCCCTTCTCTAGGTATAAATAAATTTGGGTCCTCCAATCTTCCTCCTCATCTGGTTAGTCTTCTTTTGCATTTTATACTATCATAATGTCTGCGTCTTCATCTTCTTCTCTCTTAATTGATGGAAAAGACAATATCTCTATTTTTATATACCTTGCGATAGGATCCATTAACATAGATGAAATAAATGCCATTGTTTACGACTCGATTATCTTTCTTGCATATGTAACTCCAATTTATGTTTTTTTTTTTCCCGAAAGTTCTGCGACGAGTTGCTTGTAATTTTGTAGAGATGGTTCATTTGTGTTGTACAGTCCTTGTATTTGGCGTATTACCAACTGTGAGTCACTAGTCACCTTGATATCGTCTAAATATATCTTCACTGCTAACCTTAGTGCGTGCAATACTCCCTCATATTCTATCTCACCATTAGTAGATGCGAACTCCAACCTGAATGTGCGTGCGCTATTCTTGCTCCCTGCGGTGAAATGAACATTATCCATATACCATTTCCTTCATTGTTCGTTGAACCATCTACTAGTATTTCTTGTATTTTTGAGTTGCGCTATGTTAACAAGTCCTTAAGACTTCCCTGGTCTTCATCTATGTCCATCATTTCTTCCACGCCTTCGTCTTCTTCTAATGGAAATTCTGCCAAGAAGTCCGCAATAACCTGTGATTTTAATGAAGATAATATATCGTATTTGACTTCAAATTGTCCCACTTGTGTTCTATTCTTCCTGATCTCTTCGAATTCTTCATCATAGATTCAATTGGTACTTTCGTTAGTACTTTGATTTTGTGAGCTTGAAAGTAAGTATGGAGATTTTGTGTTGCATATACTAGTGTGAGGATAAGCTTTTCGATCTTAGTGTAATTTTTTTATGCAGATTTGTCGGTTTTCATTTTGTAGTATATATATTTTCTTTTCAACTCCTTCATCCAAGCGGCGTAATACGACACTTAACGCATGCGGTGTTGATGCTAAATATATTAATAATTCTTCTCCTAGCTCCGCTTTCTTCATAATAGATAAATTAATTAAATAGTTCTTAATATTTTGTAGCGCTTTCTCACATTCATCCATCCATTCAAATTTGGTTCCTTTCTTCAAGATGTTAAAAAATTGCTTGCATTTGTCTGATAATCATGAAATGAACCGCCCAAGTGAAGCTAGAAACACGTTCAATTTTTGCACGTCTTTTACGGTTACAGGTGATGGCATGTCACGAACTGCTTGCACTTTCTCTGGATCCACTACTATTCCTTCTTTTGATACAATGTAACCTAAAAACTTCACTGGTGCTACTCTAAAGATGCATTTAGCTGGGTTTATCTTCATTTTATGTTTCCACATCTGTTCAAATATTTCCCTCAAGTTTTCAACATGATCTTCCGCCCTTTTACTCTTCACTAACATATCGTCCACGCAAACTTCGAATTTCGTATGCACCCACTTCGCGAATTTCTTTTCTAGCATTCTTTGGTATGTTGCAACTGCATTCTTTAAGCCAAAAGGCATTCTCATATAACAATATAATCCTCTTGGCGCGAAGAAAGCCATGTGTTCCTGATCTTCTTCCGCCAAAGAGATTTGATTGTAGCCTGAATATCCTTCTATTAGTGATAACCTGTCATTACCTATTGCTGCTTCCACCATTTGTGGTATATCTGGGAGTGGGAAACTGTCCTTCAGGCATTCCTTATTTAGGTCACAAAAGTCGATGCATATCCATATCCCCTTATTTTTATTTGGTAGGTACTACTACCATATTTTATATCCATTCTGGGTACTTTGCTGGACTGATTACTCCTGCATCTAGCATCTTCTGTAACTCTTCTTCTATTTGAGGATGATATGTTGTTGCTATCTTCCTTATCATATGTTTGAATGGACTTGCATTTTTGTTGATATCTAACCCATGACATGCAACATAAGAGTCTATGCCTGGAATTTCGTCCATGCTCCATGCGAAAATGTCTTTATATTCTCGCTGAAGGTTTATCGACTTTTCTTCTTCTTCCTTTTCCATCTTAGTTCCGATTTTCAACATTTTTGGTTCTTCTTCAGTCCCAACATTTATGTCTTTTGTCGGCTCTGCTGCGGTGAAATTCTCCTTTGGCTCTCCTAATGGTGATGGTTCCTTTATCTTATGTATTGGTTCACCTTCCTTTTCTGGGATCTCGCTCGGTATTCCTTTTCCTTCCTGTTCTCTTATCATGTATATTCTAGTTTCTTCTTCCTTTTTCGATTCTGTTTCCTTCCTCCATCTATATTTTCGCTTCTCTGTGCGTCCTTCATAATTCTTCACATCTATTCGACTGCAAACCTTCGCGCTCCTAGCATCCCCTTTGATTTTGCTTATTCCACTTGGTGTTGGGAAACACACGCATTGATGAAGAGTTGAGGCCACACCTTTTATCGCATGCACCCATGGTCATACCAGTAGCATATTATATGGTGACTCCGCGTCTACTACGCACAATGTTACCTGCATTTTTATTTCTCCTAAAAGTATTCTTATGGTTATCTCACCTTTTGGTTTTGTTATCGTCTTATTAAAACCGTGAATTATATACGCAGAGAGCCTTAGATCCCATATTTCTGAATGTATGGTAAAATAAAATGTCTACCGAACTGTCTGTGTCTATCAAGATTCTGTCTATCGCCCACTCATTTGATGCTTTCACACTTTCACTTTTTTCTTTTCGCTTTGCAACTATTGTAACTACCAGTGGATCTGTTCTCCTTAAATTTTCTTCCTGTATATCATCCACTGCTGCTTTTCCCATTCCATCATAAGAGATATATTTTCTACCGTCATGATTTTCCTTCCTTCATAATCGCATTTTTGTATTTTACCTGTCATTCCTGCATGAAAATCTGCATCGTTGATAATCATTTTTGTTATTGAAATTTCATTGTATACATATGCTTCCTTCTTTTGCTCTGATAATCTTTATTGCTTCCTTTTGTCCATTTTGTATTTTAGCATATGTTTGGTTTATATGCAGTTGTTCTCCTTATGTATCTGCTGGACCTGTGTTTGGATTTTCCGAGATTGGTTGTTTCTTTCGCCCCTCTGTGAAGATTCAACAATTTCACCTCTTCTCCTTTCTGCGATTCTTCTATTCCTCCTAGTTTCTATCACGTCTTCTCCTGCAGATGTCTGCCCCACCATTCTTTGTTCCTGAAATAATAACTTCTCTTGACAAAGGAAAAGGTATTCTTCAAAAAACCAAAAATTTTATTAATTAAAAGTTTTCTTCACCAATAATGTATATCATCCAAGCTGTATTCTAGCGCCAAAATATAGTTGTAGGAAATCCTACAAGCACACCCAAGTAATATCTACAAACTCTATTCAACACATCATGGAAAGAACTCTAAATCATTATATTAAAAGATTGATCAAATACAAAATATATGAATAGAAACCCTAACCTGAGAAGCAAATGACTTTCTCTCTCCTAAATATGTTATCTCAGCTCACCAAAAAGATTTCTCTCTTCTACAAAGGCCTTTGGCTCCTTTTATAGGAGTTTACATAGTGGAGGACAGCTAATAAAGCTCCTAATTTCGGATCTGGAGCACGTCAATATCGCTTGGACTTTAATATTGCCGTACGGATTCTTTACTTCCGCTTGGTTCTTCACACTTCTGTTGTGACTCGGTGACGTCATTTAGCTCGTCATCTTGGATATTGTACGTGCTCGTGTTCGCTTGATACCAAAGGGATCATTTCGCATTCCTAATGAGTGTGCGGTATTTTTCACCCACATCATACTAACCTTTATTCAAAGAAAACATAAACTCGAAATCTAATAGCCACTAATTTGAATTTAGTTAGTTCTAAGCTGCAAATATATATGATGAAAAACACTTCAGTGATTAAACAACTTATTGCTTGTTCGTAGGTAAAATCAAAATCAATTCACTTTTTTGGTCACTCACTCGACTCGATCCCTTAGTTAGCCTGCATCTCTCTCAATGGATTCTTGGTTCAAGAATACACAAAAAAAAAAGAAAAAAAACGATGCACCATGAGTCCCTAAGATTAAATTTCTGAATGAAAAACTATGATCGAATGAGTTTGTCTTCATCAATTAGAAGACTACAAGAAAAGGAAAAAAGTTTGGGAATTTCTGTTTGCTTTGGCTAAATGTCAGACACCGCGCATATTGGAATAATGGCTTGGAAGACTTTAGCAGCGGCTGATGACCGTTATGTCTTCTCATTATCATGTAGTCATATCCATACTTTATTTTACCCGGCCAACCATTTTCGACCCGTCAAATTAAAAAATTGAATAAAACGAACATGGTCATTCATTCCCATTAGAAATTACAAATCATAGAAATACCAAAATTTTCTAGATCCTTTGTTTATCTTTTGAAAAAGCACTCCACAATAGACGATGCTGTATCACTTTAATACTTTATACTATTCTCTTTTCTTTATAAAGTTAATTTGGAATTAGTATTACTGAATTGATTTCCTACAATCAATCCTTTACATTCATTCCACTTTCGGCCACTGTCGATACTGCACTTTTTAAGGAACGCGTAATCGTGGATATCAAAACTATTTGGAGATACAGTAAAAAGACAAAAACTAGATCCAAATATCAAATCAGGGTCACCCCTTATCAAAGTATTTTATATAATTAGGTTTAGTGTTGAATTATAATTAGTAAATTCATAAGATTATTTGATAAATGATTAGTGTGTATTTTTATTTGTATTTAGGTGGGTGAGAGGAAAAAATGGAGGATGATTGTACAAGCACTCCCAATACTCTGGTAAAGGTGCTAATGTGTTGAAAATTTGATTTTTTTCTTTCTTTGAATCCACCACTGTTGCAGCTGAAATAGCTCTGTGACGGCATGGACTTGAATACAATGCCGGCAATACCATTACCGACATGGTATTCAATGTTCATACTATGACCATGCCATTTTGAAAGGCAAGACGGCATTGTATTCAACCGAAAAAACCATGTTGGCATTTGTTGGAAATTTTCATAAATGTTTTTCCAGTTATTATCAGTTCACTGCCAGCACGGTCAATTAATTTTCGAGCATGTCGGTACTGCGAACGGCATAGTATGTTGGTTAAATTTCTATGCCGGCACATGATGTAAAGTATCCAGGAAATTGAATTTTTTTTCACATGACTACCGACATTGATAGATTTCTATCGATCATGCCGACATGATCTTCATCAATTCTGGCATGGTCTTCATCACTTCCGGCAATATAAAAATAAATAAATTATGAGATGCTCTTCATCGCTACCAGCATGGTCTTCATCACTACCGGCATAGTCTTCATCACTTCCGGCATGGTCTTCATATATACCGGCATCACTTCCGAATGTTAAAAAAAAATCATTTTCAAAGTGAGGAGCCGGAAGAGAAGGAGAAGAGAATTTAAAAGAGAGTGGGGAAAATTTAGAATTTGAAAGGGATTGGGGAATATTTAGGTTTCAAAGCCCTAACCCTAAAAGAGATTAATAAGAAGTGAAGATGGAAATGAGGGATATGACTTTGTCTTTTGATTTTTATTTTGAGGGAAGGGTATTTTAGTATCCCCCTAAAAAAAAAACACTCCTTAGCAGACACTATTGGTTGGGGGAAGTAATTTATATTTAGTTTTGGCATCCCCAACTGCGCGTTGTTTTTAAGCTGCACTATATATATATATAACGAAGAAATTTATTTAGTCTCCCAGACGTTAACCGGTTATTAGGGTTACCGTTCGTTTATTGGGAAGGAAACCAAAATCCATTTCAGATAAATAATTTTCTATTTAACTAATATGGGTTTTAGGATTCTTCCCGGTTCCCATTATGCTGGTACTCCAATTAGCAGGGTTACAAAAATTTGGATAGATATATTATAATATATCCACCACATTTGGTAAGATTTTAACATGGATAACCTATTGGGATGAATGCTCTTATATGTGCCAATAGATGATGACAGGAAGAAATAATTTCTATCATTTATGAATGTATTATTTTTTGATCAGTATGATGACATTTTGAAGATCTTTCTTTCACTATTATGGATACTGCCAATGACGATATCAGGTATTCTTCAGAATGCTAATTGACACAGTTATTAAAAGAATAAGCACAACTAATATCAGTATGGAGTGCAACAGTCCAGTGGAGTAGTACAGTGCAACATTGCAGGATAACAATACTGATGGCGTAGGATAAACTGTCTCTTCTTGTCTGTGTTGACTGCACGTGTGAGAAACGTGTGGATCTTCTTACCTTGTACGGACAACTATAAATGTTGTCCAAGTATCTTCCTTGTATTGTATTGAGTGTGTCTGCAATTTCTCTGTGAAACTAAATGATAATTTTCATCACCAATAACATCATGTTATCATGGTATCAGAGCAGGATAGATTAGGTTTTCTTCTTCCTTTTATCTTTGGATCCTGTGTAGTCACAGTACTTTGTCAAAGTATTTGTTGTAATCTTGTTTTTCCTTCATTTTGTGAAGTCTTGATCTCTTCTGAGTGGTGTTTGTTGGTGATTCTTCAAGTTTCTCAGTTTCACAATCTCAATCTTTTGTTCAAATTGTTTTCCGCTGCTTTCTTTGATCTCAAACAAGCTGATTTGAGAGGTTTTTCTTCTTTCTTCTTGCAACTTTCTTTTGGTGATTTTTCATTCTTCTTGAATCTCATATCTGGTTTATGATTCAAGAATTCTCATCATCTTCAATGGAAAATCCTACAACAATCACATTTTCAAAGGTTTCACTTAATCAAATCAACAATTTTGTTGCTCTCAAGCTTAAGGAGGACAACTATTTTACTTGGAGAAACTTGATGCATCCAGTTATACAGAATTACAAGCTAATGAAGTTTCTTGACACTAGTGGAAAATGGATTTTTAACCACTTTCTGGGTTTTACGAAAACTACTGGTGTCAGCCTGACGTAACTATAGGAGCTGTGCGCCCCAGTGGTTTTTTGAAGAAAAAAACATGGAAAACGAAAACTTGTCTCACACACAGTTGTTCTTTTAGGGAGTATTTTTGTAAAAATATTGACTTTGAAGAACAACTGTGGGAGAAAATAGTTTCACAGATTCAGATTTATCCTAAAACTTTATATTTATATATCTCTCTCTCCCTTTTCAATCTAGCCTCAATTCGCTCTCTCTTCCATCTTCTTCATCTTTTCCACCAAAACCCTAACCCTGATCCCTCGTTTCATTGTAATTCGTTCTACCACAAAAGCCTAGTCTTTGTCCCGAATTGATTCTCCCAGAACTATGATTTGATCTCTGGATTTGCATCTATTTCTTAGATATGTAACATTTTATTCTTTCTTCTATTTCTTCTATCTGTTCTAATCAACCATTCTTCTATTTTGTTCTATAATCAAAGAAGAAATCATTGAAGAAGAGTACACAAGAAATCAGTGATGAAGAGGATTTGGTTTAAAGTAGTTCTTCCACTAGGAATTATTAGTGGATTCTTTGTGCTCGGTAATTCAAAGTATCACATCTACAAACGGCAGGGTAAGTAATATGAAACAAAACCCCTAATTTTTTTTTGTGTTGGTTTTTTTCCTTAATACCTGATTCATTGACAGGTTTTTGCAAAATTTGATTTTGTATTGATGGATTTTGCGATTCCGTGGTTGGTTGGCTGGCTTATTCACTGTGTTTTTTTTTGTTCTGAAATTCACTTATCTCGTGGATTTTTTCTCTATAAATAATCATCATCATCCTCAGAGATCAGTCGGTAGATCTATTTACAGTGGTTATAAAGATGAAATACCTGTATTATTCCAAGTGTGTAAGTTTAGTGACTTTTGATAAGCAAATCAAGAGCAACACCAACGATCTCCTATGACAATATATCCCTGTACAATCCCATACACCCTATTTTGCATCATATCATGTACTAGTTCTGGATGAATAGCATGTTAGAATATGTTTACCTCTGAACATGTACTAGACTAGGTTTTCTTCTTCCTTTTCAATTATCTTGTACAGAAGCTTCTAAACCTTTACAATTGTTGTACATGGACTTATGGGGTCCTTGTCATGTTACATCATTGTCTGGCTATTTGTACTATGTAATTATTATTGATGAATATACCAAATATTGTTGGGTTATTCCAATAATCTCCAAAGCTGATTTTAAAACTTCTTTTACTGCTTTTGTTACTAGAATAGAAAAATTACTTTCTCATTCTGTTATCACAAGTAGGACTAACAATGGTGGGGAGTTCTTAAATACTTTTCTTCAACAATACTATGCTGCTATGGGAATCACTCATGAATTCTCTTGTCCTCATACCCTTGAACAAAATGGTGTAGCTGAGGTCAAACACAAGCATCTGTTAGGGATAACAAGAGTTCTTTTGTTGCAATCTGGCTTGCCTAATAAATTTTTGGTATAAGCTCTTCAAACAGCTAACTATCTCATCAATAGACTTCCTACCAGGTCTATTTCTTTTCTCACTCTATTTGAAATGTTGTTTCATTCCAAACTATATTACAACTTCCTCAAAGTTTTTGGTTGCTCTTGTTTTCTTTAGATAAAGCCTTACACATCAAATAAATTAGAGCCTAGAAGCAAACATTGTGTTTTTCTAGGATATAGTCTATATCATAAAGGCTATAGGTGTTATGATCCAATTTCACGTACTATTTATATTTCAAGACATGTATCATTCAATGAATCATGCTTTCCTTTTAATGAGCTTTCTGGTTCCATTTCATCTCCTTTACACATCACATCATCAACTGTTCCTTCACCTGACTTATCTTTTACTCATGAACATTCCTCCTCAAATACTTTATCTTCTCCTCTACCTATACCAGAAACTTCAACTTCAGTGCATGCACCCATTAATAAGAATGATCATTCTATGGTTACTAGAGGAAAGAGAGGAATTTACACTCTCAAATATTACTTTGCAATTAAACATCCACTTCCCACAACTCTTGTTTTCATGTACCTAAAAGTATTATAGATGCTAATAAAGTACAAGAATGGAGAGTTTCTTCAGTTGATGAATACAATGCACTCATGGAAGCTGGCACTTGGTCTCTTGTTCCTCCTGAAAAAGCTCAAAATCTCATTGGTTGTAAATGGGTTTTTAGAATAAAATACAAGGCAGATGTCAATTTGGATAAACACAAGGCTAGACTTGTGGAAAAATGGTTTCATCAGCAACCTGGCCTTGACTGTGAAGAAACTTTTAGTCCTGTTACTAAACCTACTACTATAAGGATCATTCTATCTATGGAAGTTCAGTTCAACTGGGTCACTCAGTAATGCTTTCTTTCATGGAGATTTGGAAGAGGAAGTGTACATGACTTAAACACCAGGTTTTGTGGATCCAACAAATCCAGATCATGTCTGTCTGCTTTATAAAGCAATATATCGCTTGAAGTAATCTCCCAGAGCTTGGTATAACAAGCTCAGCACTGCACTGAAGTCCCTCATCTTTGAAAACTCCTTATCTGATGCTTCACTGTTTGTTCATAAAGCTGTCTCTCAAATCACAGTTTCCTTGGTATATGTGTATGATATCCTTCTTACAGGTTATTCATCACCCTTTCTGAAGTTTGTTATCACTCAATTGCAAGTTGTCTTTCCTATTAAACATTTGAGTAATTTGCACTACTTCTTGGGGCTAGAGGTTTTGAGAACTTCAACTTCTTTTTGTCTATCCCAAACAAAATATGCAGTGGATTTATTGCAAAAATATCATATGGAAGGTGCTAAACCCTGTAAAACTCATATTTCAACTACTGAAAAGCTCACTAAAGATTATGGTAATCTACTTTCTAATCCTACAGTATACAGATCTTTGGTGGGTTCTTTTCAATATCTTACATGGACAAGACCAGACATTTCCTTTGCAGTGAATTTGGTTTCTCAGTATATGCATAATCCTAGAACTACTCATCTTATTGCAGCAAAAAGAATCTTGAGATATATTAAAGGAACTTTGACCTATGGACTGCAGTATACAAGTAGGAGTTCTTTTCTGTTGGGTTTTTCAGATGCCGACTGGGCTGGTTCTCTTGATGACAGAAAGTCTACTGGTGGTTACTGTATTTTTCTAGGCTCCAATATCATCTCCTGGTCCTCAAAGAAACAAATTACTATTGCCAGGTCCAGCACTGAAGCAGAATACAAAACTCTTGCCAACAGTGCAGCAGAGATGATATGGGTCTGTTATGTGTTGAATGATCTATATTTTCCAGTCCCTAGTATTCCTAGATTAGGATGTGATAACATTAGCTCCATTTCACTGGCTAGAAATCTTTCTCTGCATACAAAAATGAAGCATGTCCAGTTGGATTTCCACTTCATCAGGGAGTTAGTGCAAGCTAAAGCATTAGATGTTTTCTATGTTCATACACTTGATCAGGTTGCTGATATATTCACTAAGGGTCTTCATGCTCCAAGGTTTCAATACCTTCGTTCCAAACTAAGACTTACACCCATTAGTTTGCGGGGGGATAAAAGCATAAGCACAACTAATGTCAGTATGGAGTGCAACAGTCCAGTGGAGCAGTTTAGTGCAGCAGTGCAGGATAACAATCCTGATGGCGTAAGATAAATTGTCTCTTGTTGTCTCCACGTGTGAGAAATGTGTGGCTCTTCTTAGCTTGTACGGACAACTATAAATGATGTCCAAGTATCTTCCTTGTATTGTATTAAGTGTGTCTGTAATTTCTCTGTAAAACTAAATGATAATTTGCATCACCAATAATATCATGTTATAAGTTATTGGTATTCCAACAACAATTTTCAATCCTTTTTAACAAAACAAAAGTTGAGAGTTATCACTTTAGCGACTGTGGCACTAAGTGAATCATATGGGTTTCAGTAATCATTCCGATGAAATTATTAAGCCAAAGAAGATAATTATATATATATTTTTTTTAACATATCAAGAGAATGGGTAATCATATATACTTAGAGCAACTCCAATGAGACATCCTTAAATTCCTATTAACCGGGGAACATAGGATTTTTAGAGTTTTTAAGCAAAATCCTTCTCCAACGGGAATGTGTGGATTAATTATGAAGGTGATGTGGAAGGTAGTTACACCAACATCCTCAAACTCATCCTTTAGTTTTAGAGGTTCTTTTTGAGGATGTAAACATCCTAATCACTAATGTCTATGGTTATTAATGGATAGATTAACTATTTAATTTGAAGATCAAGGGTTTAAAAAGTTCCTAACCAATGTAAAAATATTTGTAGCTGGAGACTATCTTTCTCATATTCCTTGAATTATGGAAAAATTAGATTTTAAGTTTTTTAAGGACGTCTTCTTACATCAACCACATAGTAAGCGCATCACGACCCGTTGGAGATGTAAGAAGACATCACCCTCAGATACTGGATCACTTTATACTATTCTCTTTTCTTTATAAAGTTGGGCACTATAAATTTTTATACTATTCTTTTTTCTTTATAAAGTTGGGCCCTACAATCAATCCTTTACTTCATTCCACTTTCGGCCACTGCTGATAGACTCGATACTGCACTTTTTAACCTGCATTATATGCACAGTAAAGAAATTTATTTAGTCTCGCTGGGATGTTAACCGGATAACATACATTTACATCCAAACTTACATGATTGTTAATTAGGGTTACCATTCATTGGGAAGGGAACTAAAATCCATTTCAGATAAAGATTTTTTTTTTTGACTAATATGGGTTTTAGGATCCCATTATGCTAGTACTCCCGTTAGCAGGTTTACAAAAATTTAGATAAATTATAATATATCCACCATATTTAGTAAGATTTTAAGATGGATAACCTATTGGAATGAATGCTCTTATATGTTCCAAAAGATGATGACGGGGAAGAAATAATTTCTATTGTTTACGAATGTATTATTTTTTGATCACTATGATGGCATTTTGAAGATGTTTCTTTCAGTATTATGGATACTGGATTTCGCCAATGATGATATCAGGTATTCTTCAGATTGATAATTGACACAATTAATGGTATTCCAACGACAATTTTCAAGGCTGTTTAACAAAACAAAAGTTGGGAGTTATGACTTTACCGACCGACTGTGGCACTAAGTGAATCATGTGGTTTTTAGTAGTCATTCCGATAAAATTATTAAGCCAAAGAAGATAATTATATATATATATATATATATATATATTAGGAAAAAATGGAAAAATGCCCCAACACAAATGCTCTAATACTTAGTGTAATGTTGGAAATTTGGCCAAATGTTAAAAATAGTTGGAAAAATGCCCAATTCCATTAACATTGACATTAAACTCAGTTAAGTGACATGTGTAAGGCCAGCATCACCACTTGAACCACAGCCAAAACTGTCGCCGCCACCATCTGAACCCTAAACCTTCAACCATAAATCTTGAATTTTGAGCCCTATACCCTGAATTTTGAAAGGTATATTTGTCTTTTTTCCGCGTGTGTGAGCTCACACACGTGACTTAACAGAATGAGGCACTTTTCCAAACTTTTAAATATTGGGCAGAATTCCGGTATCACACCTTGTATTGGGGCATTTTACCAAACTTCCGTATTTTTAAACATATCAAGACAATAGGTAATCATACTTGCACTTTAATCACGCGATATCTTACATCATACAGCATAATCAACAGAGAGTTCTTCTTTTTCCTGTCTAGTTCTTTTTTCCCATTCTACATTTTCTTTTTTAAAGGCATCCATCTTGCATTTAGGTTCCATCTTCTATAAACAAAGATAATTCTTAAAGCTTTAATACCACAATCTAAATTCAAAATCAGATTTGAGATTATATGCATTCTATCTGCTTATTTGCCATTTTCTTGGTTAGACAAATTTTCCACATCCATCCATCCATACATCTGTTTTCTTTTCCTAATTATCATTATTCATAAATATCATACCCATGGAGGAAGCAATTGTAAGCGGTGTCTCTGAGTGGTTAAAAGTTCTAGGATCTGTGCTTACTCAACAGATAGGTAAGGCTTGGGGTCTCAAAGATGAGCTGCAAAAACTTGGAAGTACTCTGGAGATCATAGCCGCCGTAACATCTGATGCTGAGAAGAAACAAGAGAACTCTATGCTTGTGAGGCTTTGTTAAAGAAGCTCAAGGATGTTGTGTATGATGCTGATAAGGTTCTGGACGCGTATTCTTATGAAACCATGCGTCTTACTGAAATGAATAAGGTACAAAAATTAGTTTCATCTAAAAAGTCTAATCATAAGTTACGTCAAAAAATTGATAGTATTAACAAGAGCCTAGATGAAATTTCTACTGAGATGGGAAAGTTTCACTTTCAATTTTCTACTTCTGATGATAACACTCATGATCACAACACTGTTCGAGAAAACCGGCTAAGTACATCCTTGGTAGATGAGTCAAGTGTCTTAGGAAGAAATGAAGATAAATCAAACATAATAAAGTTGTTAACCACACCTGACACCCCACACATTATCATCATCGTCCTCTTCATCTTTTTCCTTAAATCTTAGTCAGCAAGAAAAAAATTCTGTTATATCCATAGTGGGTATGGGTGGGTTAGGGAAAACTACACTTGCTCAACTGGTCTACAAAGATGACTCGATTGCGAGAAACTTTGAGATCAGAGCTTGGATTTGTGTGTCCGATGTTTTTGATTTCAAAAAAATCTTAACAGACATAATTGAGTCTGTTACGAATAGGAAATGTGATGATTTTTCAAATACTGATGTCTTGGTTAGAAAACTTCAGGAAGTGTTGAACAACAAAAAATATTTCTTAGTACTAGATGATGTCTGGAGTGAGGATCCAGAAGAGTGGGATGAACTTAAAGGTTGTCTAATGGTGGGTGCTTATGGGAGTAGAGTCTTAGTCACTACACGTAGTAGTAATGTTGCGTCTATTGTGGAAGGTGCAGTCCCACCATACGTGTTAGACATCCTACCTCATCCTGTTTGTTGGTCTATCATCAAAAACAAAGCATTTTCTTCGGGTGGGGCAAAACTGTGTCCAACTTTAGCAAGTATAGGGGAGGAGATTGCAAGAAAGTGTGGTGGTTTACCACTTGCTGCACATGTTCTTGGGAATCTTATGAGTTTGCATAAGACCGAGAAGGATTGGTTGTCAATTCGAGACCATGATAGCTTGGGTACGAAAGATGCAACAACCAACATCAGATCAATATTAAAATTGAGTTATGATAAATTACCCAGCACTCAATTGAAACTTTGTTTTTCTTATTGCTCTTTATTTCCAAAGGATTCGGAGTTTAGTAGGGAAATGTTGATTAGGTTGTGGATGGCTGAAGGATTCCTTCATCCATCTCATGGGATGTCACTTGAAGATGTTGGTGATGATTATTTCCATTATTTACTGGCTAATTGCTTTTTTCAAGATGTGATAGAGAATGAGTTAGGCGACATCGAAACATGCAAGATGCATGATTTGGTACATGATCTTGCCCTGAAGGTCAATGGCGATCGTGATATCTATATAAAAAATTCCAGTGAAATGGAATCTGTTTCTGAATTTCGCCGTTTGCATTTAACTTTAGATGTAAAAACATTAGAAGTTTCTTCAAAAGTTTTTAAGAAGGAAAAAGAGATTGAGGACCATTGTTTCTCCACAAAAACATTATGACTTCGAAAAAGTACAATTGTTTTATAACAAGGGTTTACGAATAATTTGTTTGGTTGAGAAATTGTTTAACCCCCCACCCTATTCAAGCAATATATTCCTTCATTCTTCCATATCAAAGTGTATCCATTTGAGGTATCTTGACCTGTCTTATAGCAAATTCGAGGAAGGACATGATATATCCATCCATCAGCTTTACAATCTGCAGACGTTAATGCTTATGTGGACAAGAAACGTAGAAACGATTCTTGAAGGAATTGGGTCTTTGATAAACTTAAGGCACCTTGGTCTCGAGAGATCGGATGTTAAACAACTACATGATTCTGTCGTCAAGCTCAAGAATTTGCAGACGCTAGATCTACCTTAGTTCCTGAGTTGGAAGATTTATTGAAACGTTTGGAGTTGGATCATTGAAACGTTTAAGGTTCCTGGATTTGACAGCATCTAAGATCAAAGTATTACCCGACTCATGCGTCAACAACCTTTGCAATTTGGAGATGATGGATTTCGGACTTGGGTGTGCTCCTCCCGAGGAAATAAAAAATTGGCCAAAATTGAGGATTCTTAAACTTGGATGGGTGGTAAGTCATGAAAGTCCCAGAGGTGTAGGAACTCTAACTTGCCTTGAAACATTATACCCTTTTATGTTGAGGAACAGAGAAAACGTCTCTTCTAATAGTGGTGGTAGCGGGATTGAAGAATTAGCCGATTTAATTTCTCTACAAGTGTTACGAATTTTCAATCTAAAATTTGTGAGAGGTGGTATTGATGCGGAGAGAGCGAAGTTGAAGGACAAGATAAACCTCCGTTATTTGGATTTACATTGGGGCTCCTGTAGTGAAGACGATGAAATGAAGTTTGATGAGGTGCTGGAGGGTCTCGAACCTAATCCTAATTTGAGAGATTTGAGAATAGAATATTTTCCGTGTTTAAAGATTCCGAAATGGATGGGTACATCAAAATGCCTTCCCAATTTAGTGAAACTAAATATTTGGGGTTGCTTTAGATGTGAGAAGCTACCAGCGCTGGGTATGCTCCCATGTCTACGGAAACTTTGCATTGGTCGGTTAGATTCTGTGAAGTGTTTGGGTGAAGAGTTTTATTATCAGCAACACGAAGAAGAAAAAATCAGCCGTAATGGCGAATCATTATTCCCTTCTTTAGTTGCTTTCTTGATTCTTAGTATGAAAAATCTAGAAGACTGGGTTGCTCCAATTTATAATTCATTTCCTTCCCTTGAGCAGCTAAACATCCAAAACTGCCCAAAACTGAGAAGCATACCAAACTCATTTCCCTTTCACAAGGAATTGACTTTATCGGAGAACGCCAACAACAAGATGCCAACCTCAATAATCTGCACCGGAGGACTTCCCTCTCTCACATCCATTGACATATACTTTTCTCCAGGGCTAATATATATCCCACTGGGCGTACTTCTCCAACACATTACTCCGAATCTTCAAAAACTATCCATCGAAAGGTGCTCTGAGTTTGAAGGTTTTCTTGAAGATGGTGATCTAAAAAACTACAACAACAACAAGAAGGATGGTGATGATGATTTCGAAGATTGCTCTGAGTTTCAAAGGTTCCTTGAAGATGATGATGATGATTTCCAAGATTGCTATGAGTGTCAATGTTTACTTGAAGATGATGCTTCAAACAACAACAATAACAAAAAGGATGGTGAAAGTGATTCCCAAGCAATATTAGCTTTCTCATGTCCTAAAATCATCTCCAACTTAAACAATATCAGCAATTCTCTCCGCTCATTAAAATTGAAAGATTGTCCAGTTTTATCATTACTTCCGGATTACCATCGTTTACTTCTCTCCAGGAATTAACGATCGTCAGGTGAGTTTCAAGGTTTTGTTGAAGATGGTGTTCTAAACAACTCCAGCAATAGAAGCAATTCTCTCCGCTCATTGAAATTGGAAGATTGTCCTGTTTTAACATTACTCCCGGATTTACGGTCGTTTACTTTCCTCCGGGAATTAACCATCATCAGCTGCTCTAAGTTTCAAGGTTTTCTTGAAGATGGTGTTCTAAACAACTACAACAACAACACGGATGGTGAATCTGATGGTGATTTCGAGAAAAAATTATATTCTTCATGTCCTCAAATCAACTCCAACTCCTACAATGGCAGCAATACTCTTCGCTCGTTATATTTGATTGATTGTCCTGTTTTAACGTTATTCCCGGATTTTCGATCCTTCTCTTCTCTGCGGGAATTTTACATCTACAAGTGCGACAAATTGAAAGATTCAATACCCTACGATCTCAAGCAGACGCTTACCTTTCTATAACTTTTGAAAGTTGATTTTATTCAAAGGGAAGACAAGCATCTACCAGATCCAACTAATGCACGGAGGTTAATTAATTTGATGGCGGATCAGAAGAAGTAGATCGGTTTGCTGCGATTCGTGTCTTCGAGCACCATGTAATCACCAACTGGTCCCTTCTCTCTTTATTTCAGTGTCTTAATTTTGAAATCAAAAAATAAATATTATTAAAACATAATACCAACAGAGCTAAATTTGCAGAAGTTTTAGTTAAAACTGTTCTTGATCAATTTAGATTCCTGGAAACTTATGTGAAAGTAGTGTACTGTAATTGTAGATTTCATGAGAATTGAATGTACATCTCAAGATAACAAGTCATATTGATACAATACATAACCACCAGGAGATGAAGAAGAAAAGGTATACACAGTTGCGCATTGATCCTTTTTAACTCTTGATGGTTGGCTGATCCAATGATATTTTCTCTATCAACGCTGATAATATATAGGTATGGCTGGAGTTTTTCTAACTTCCAGAACTACGAATCCGTTTCATGCGAATGGATGGATACGGAGATGCTAGACAGCAACGATAGACAGGTAACTACTACGGATCATAATAAAATTTTACATTAACCATGCACTTGTCATGTAGATTGTTGGTTCATTTTATGCTTATATATATGATTTCTTGGTCCAGGCTGATAATGTAGGTACTATCGTGCTTTGGGAACTGTGAATCAGCTTTATTCGATGGATATCGAGATAGCAAAGATAGGTAACTAGTTTAAACAAAGATCAATTTCATGTATTCAATCATGTCTTGGCCTTCCATGTCCGAAAGAGATAGCAAAATCAAGTGTGTATAGATTTTCATTGAATCGTGTTTGTGCAGAACCACCAATTATCAGTAATTACAAGTCGATAGCGACCCACATCCTGGTACTAAAGTTGCTCTTTCGTTGGAGCTAAACATAGCATTTTTGTCAATGAAGCGGATGCAAAATGTAGGTGGTGGACTGGCAGTGGTGTCAATAAGAAGAACCGAGCCAAGAAGACTTAGAGTTACCAATACAGAATTGTATGACCTGTTGAATCATTTCAGAGCAGTTGAGGGAAATCTGAGTTACTCTCGTCTCATCAGTCCTTTCACAGATTTCTATGAGTCCAGTAATCGATTTTGTTGTATTTTCTGAGGTTTCCTCTGCAAATGATTGGTGGTAGTTGTGGTGCCAACCTAATTGGGATGGCAGCCACCATATTGCTCATGGGGCTGAAGTCATTTTTCTTAACTTGGTCGCATCCTGCAGCTTTGTTTTGGAAAAGCTTGTACACCAACAACAAGATCACAAAGTTCTTTCAACCTTGCAAGGAATTTTCATTTAACCTTACCCAGAACAATAAAAAATTATATTGCTAAGCAAACTAGCCGAGGAATGAGTGAATTGCCAAAGCAGAGTCTCGAAAATCAAATCTTTGAAAGGAATGAATGCTAATGTTATAAGAGAAGATCAACTAATCAACAACTTTTATTAGAAAATCACAAAAGCGATTACAACACCAGCTTCTTAATTAAGCTTTATCTAAAACATACATAAATAATGTTATTATAGTAAGAATGAAATACATATAGTACTTTGCTAAGACAACAGCAACAGCAAAAGCAGAAGTTATTTGAAGACCTCTTTGCTAAGGCAACAGCAAGAGCATGCCACGCCACTGCTACTTGGACTTGGAACAGTGCAGACACCATTTTGCAACACAATTAACAGTTTCTAACAGAAATGTGCCCTCAGGACATAGCCTGCGACATTCTTCCCGACCACATCTTAGTCGGAGGGTAAAAGCTTAATACGTGTGTCAACTACACTTACATATTCTCAAAGTACAAGTCCACCGCGTTCACATTGATAAATATGTATAAGTAGTGAGTTCATAGTTCAAATTCAATCAGTGAATATTCATAAATGGGGTTACTATTCTTGTACATATATGAAATTAGTTCATGTACATGAATGACTTAAGGGTATACCTATGCACCCTTGTTCTGAGTTTCTCGTTCGGATGAACTGCAAACGAAATATATCAGAATTGAACATCACAGGTTCAAAGATTACTAGAGTTAGAGCAATTCCTATGGAATGAACAAACCTAGAGTTTGTTCATTTTGATCCCACTATGGGATGAACAAACTAAGAAAATGGATGTTCAAAGGAACAAATCTGTTCATTTGAACAGTGACACATTCCAATAGGCGTGTGTCTGCTGAAATGGCGCGCGTCATGACCAATAACTGGGGTGACAACATGGGTGACGCCCGCATTTTCCTCCATAACGCGTGTTTTCGATGCTAAAGCTAGCGACTTCAGCTGAGACTCCAGCGTCAGAGTGGATGACGCCAACGGCTCCATCTGAATGGCTGCAAAACCTGTTGATCCAACGGCTACAGTTTTTGAATTTTATAAATACTCCTACTTTCAACTCTAAATTCACACATTCTACACTTTCTTCACTATCAAAAATTCCTCCTACAGTTCGTGTTGGATTCTCACAACAAGAGGATTTAGCTATTTGTAGAGCCTTTGTTTTAATGCGTAATGTACCCGATTCGATGTTCACTTTCTGGGAAAAATGTTACAGAATGTTCACCACTGAAAATGGGAACATCCGTGGGCGTGATTCTCACGGATTGGTCCATCATTTTAGTGTAATTAGAACGAATGTATTGGAGTTTGTCGCCCAACTAATGTTGAATCACCAAAATAAGCTGAACGGTGAAGCTGAACATGAAGTGTTGCCTAGAACTCTAGCGATGTGGCCAGCATCTCACCGCGGTCGTCTTTTCTCCTTCCATGCTTGTTTCAACATTCTTAGGGTGCTCAACAGATACGATCCCTACATCAACCTAGGAATTCCACCACCCGCTGAGAATTGACGCATATGTAGTAGTTGTTTTAATTTAATGTATCTCTTTTATTCTCATGTATGATGTGGTTGTTCAATGCAGTATGTTTTTATTTATGAAATTGATGGTGCAATGTTTAATCGAAGTGAAATTTAAATTACTTGATATTGATGGTTTTAGATAATCGTAATAACACCTAATAAACAACAAATTAAATAACATAATACCATAGTGAATCGATTTGTCCTACAACTTCAATCAGCCCACTCCACCAAAAAACACCTGGGCCATTCCCAAAAATTCCTTCCATACGTGTCTTCTTCAGAAGAAGTCCGCAAATGCATAAAAGTCCTGCAACCGGGCTTTGAGCATGAACTGATTCTCTGTGGACAATGTTCATATTCGTGATTTCCATATCCACAATGATTGCAGTGTAATAACTCCTTCTTCAATTTGGCTTTAAGTTTGAAGTTTTTGCACATTGTTTCAATCTTTTCTTCTTCTTCTTTTTTAACCTTCATAGCATCATCTAGCATATGTGGTTCCTATGGACAATTGGGATCTTGACATTGCAAATACCTGAGCTTTTCTGGTTGTGATTCAATCACCATTCTGATGCGTGAACAACCTTTCTGCGGACACTTTGAATACATCCAAGGGCATTGCATAAGACTGTGGTTATCCATGAAACATAATGGGCAAACCTCTTTTGCTTCGACACATAATATTTGCTTCGATTTTCCTTTAAAAAACATGGTGGATGATGAGAGAGAAATCGGTTGGTTTGGTTTAGAATAAAATCTAGTGATGTATTTATAATAGAAAATAGGCACTGGTAATTCAAACGGGCGCTCATAGGAAATTCTTGGGCGACTTTACAAATGTCGCCCAAGACTTTACAGCAAACGCCAACGGCTAAATTTCCATTTCCAACGGAAAATTTTTCGTTCTCAAATCCTATAAAATTCATTCATTCATTGTATCTCTCTTCTTCTTCTTTCTTATATCTATCCTGCTCCTTTGCAGAAATGTCTCTTAGAAATCGTGGTCCCAAGTTTACCGAAGAAGAGGATATAACTCTATGCAAAGCATATTTCTTTCATAGGGTAATAATTGGTGTTGTTATTTCTCATGATAGTTCTTTTTGGGGGAACGTGTTTTCAATGTTCGTCACATTGACGGGAAACCTAGAAAACCAAGATGCTCGTCAATTGCGTGCTCGTCTTCAGCGTATTAGGCTTGCAGTCCAGCCATTTCTTGAACATGTGTTGATGGTGGTTTTCACCTTAGGGCTAAAATCGTAAAACACTAAAACCTAACTGACAGTGACGTCACAACATTTAAGTGATAAACCATTTACTAGGCGCATTTACTGAAAAACCTTTAATGTGTCTCTAAATTATTACCGGGGCACCTTTTTTTCAAATTAGGGTTACAACAAGCAAAACCCTAATTCCCCTCTATGCCAATGGAAAATCATGCTAGCCACACCAACCGCGCCAAAACATGCCAACCATGCTAGCCGTACGTCTGTGCCAATGGAAAATCATGCCAGCCACACCAACTGCGCCAAATCATGCCAACCATGCTAGTGGCACCTCTGTGCCAATGAAAAATCATTCCAGCCACACCTACCGCGCCAAAGCATGCCAACCATGCTAGCCGCACCTCTGTGCCAATGGAAAATCATGCCAGACACACCTACCGCGCCAAAGCATGCCAACCATGCTAGACGCACCTCTATGCCAATGGAAAATCATGCCAGCGACACCAACCGCACCAAAGCATGCCAACCATGCTAGCCTCACCTCTGTGCTAATGGCAAATAATGCCAGCCACACCAACCGCTCCAAAGCATGCCAACCATGCTAGTCGCACCTCTGTGCCAATGGTATATCATGACAGCCACACCAACTGCGCCAAAGCATGCCAACTATGCTAGCCGCACCTCGTGCAAATGGCAAATCATGTCAGCCACACCGACCGCACCAAAGCATGCCAACCATGCTAGACGCACCTCCTTGCCAATGGAAAATCATGCTAGCCACACCGATAGCGCCATGCCAAAGACATCTCTCCATGTCCCCCATGTCGCGCCACCATGATGGCCTTCCCCACGCGGCTACCAACGTGAAGGCGTGCAACAATTAACGGTTGCCCTTCAATCCCAATAGCAAATCCTGTCCGTCTAAGGTCACCTCACGACCTTTGTCCCAAAACCCTAGCTTGATCACGCACCTAGACAAAGCTAGCCACGCCATATGCCCAACGCAAACCCTTGTCCCCACATGCCAAGTCAAACGCCATTGCCCTGGCCCTAGTCATGCCATGCGCCCATGGAAAACCCTTTGCCCCACATGCCAAACCAAACCAAACCTAGACAATCTAGTCGCGACATGCCTCGCCATGGCCCCCCATGTCACGCCACCATGATGGCCTTCCCCACGCGGCTTCCAAAGTGAAGGCATACAACAATCAACGGTTGCCCTTCAATCCCAGGAGCAAATCCTGGCCGTCTAAAGTCACCTCACGACTTTGGCCCAAAATCCTAGCTTGGTCATGCACCTAGCCAAAGCTAGCCACGCCATATGCCCAAGGCAAACCTTTGGCCCCACATGCCAAGCCAAACGCCCTTGCCTTGGCCCTAGTCATTCCTTGCTCCTTTGCCAAACCCTTGGCCCCACATGCCAAGTCAAACCAAACCTAGCCAAGCTAGCCGCGCCATGCCTCGCCATGGCCCCCCATGACACGTCACCATGCTGGCCTTCCCCACGCGGCTACCAAAGTGAAGGCGTGCAACAATCAATGGTTTCCCTTCAATCCTAGGAGAAAATCCTAGCCGTCTAAGGTCACCTCACGACCTTTTGCCCAAAACCCTAGCTTGGTCACGCACCTAGACAAAGCTAGACACGCCATACGCCCAAGGAAAACCCTTGGCCCCACATGCCAATCCAAACACCCTTGCCTTGGCCCTGGTCATGCCATGCGCCCATGGAAAACCCTTGGCCCCACATGCCAAGCCAAACCAAACCTAGCCAAACTTTTGAGTGATAGATAAGTTCAAGTCTCCACATACCTTTTAGTCGATGAAGATCCACTGGTTCCTTGAGTAGTCTTTCGTCTTGTATGATGATCGCCATGGAGTTCTTGAGCTCAACAACACTTTCTATCCTAGTTCGAGACCTTAGCTATAGTAAACTAGAAATCAAGACTTTATAGTTTTGATCACTAACATGCTTGACCGAGCAATGCTCTAACAATCTCCCCCTTTGTCAAATTTATAGCAACGCATGCGAGTTTGACCTAGCAATGCTCTAACAATCTCCCCCTTTGTCAAATTTAGTGGCAAAACTGTTAATACATATGGAATACAAAAATTATATAAATAAACTTTGTAGATCCTATTCCACAGGCCTAATCTTCAACAATACTCGAAATCTTCGTCACTTCCAAGTAGTCCAATGATCCCAAAGGTTGTATGTTTAGCACCATCATTGTTGAAAATCCGTAGCTATAACAATGAGAAAAGCATCGGTTCTCAATCATTGTTATACAGTGTCATAGTATTATTACACATCGTCAAAGTCCAATTGCATTACAACTTCAATAACAATATTATGGTGATACTTCACTCCCCCTTAGTCAATACTCCATCTCACATGGAAACCATCCCCCCTTACATAATTATCCGAAAACCATATGTATTTGTAGTATGAACTACAATTAATTCTCTCCTTTTTGTCAATAAAATTGGCAAAGGTGCAAGAACGAGATCCTAATGAAATTTCCGTAAGAGACATTTCATGACCAAAGGTAAATGTTCTATCATCTTGTTTAGATGCAATCATAAAGCCGAGGCTAAATGCATTCATCAAGGAGTTTATAAAGATACAAGATAACCCCTAAAAATTCCACAGTCGCACTCCCCACAAAGATTTTCAATTAAGCACAAGTTCAAAAGAACTCTCCCCCATAAGATGTCATTCCCAAGGGAATAACAAAAGCGACCTTATTTTCACGAGAAAAGAAGGATTTCTTTAAACTCAACAAATTACATACAAGTATGAATTTGGAATCCAAAATATTCATATTAACCAAAGCTAACCAAGATTAATTTGACTAAATATTCTCAATACAAGTAAACTTATGGAGACTTGATACATCGATTAGATTATTCACAAGAAAATCCATAAATACTCAAACCGGATTGCACAATTAAACTAATCACAAAGTAATCAATTCAATTGTTCACACTCGACATGAGAAAAATCTATGGAGTGCTAACTAAATAATCACACTAGATGATTGATTTAGTTCATTTGGGCTTAACATAAGAGATTATGGAACCCCGACTAAGATTATCATAGAAAATGACAACCTTAACCGTCCATGTACTCAACATGAGAGAAATCATGGAATACAAACTAAATAACCACACAAGTTGATTAATTTAGTTCTTAATGCTCAACATGTTGCATATTTATGGAACAACCAACCATTCCAATAAGAAATCGACTTAGTTGTATAGTGCTCAACATAAGATACAAGATGAAACCTTCACGGTAATACATAATAATATGAAACAATTAAGCTCTAAACCGTGGATTTCAAAACAAGGACCTATTCAATTTTTATTTATAACAAAGTGACATAATAGACTTTATCCTTGAATCACAAAACATTTTAACCTATCTTACATCAAGATTGACAATATAGGCTTAACTTTTGTGTATTTCCAAAAGTCCATTCATTCCTTTATCAATATTTTCATACCAATATGTGAACGACTTTACTCTTGACAAATTATGGGACAATCAAGTTCACGGACGTAAACATACATATCCCATCAAAATATTGCAATATATAAAATCAAGAGATTAATACTACCACCATCATCTTCCAAACAAACTTAGAATTTTGAAGTCGAAAAATCTAGAAACAAGAAGATGAAAATCATTGGATATAGCTATGTGTAATCACAATCATGGCTACTCCAAAACACTAGTTATCCTTCTAACAAAAGAGAAACAATAGAAGATTTACTAGACATTAAAAAGAAATCAGAGTTCATTAAGAACCTCTATCTTTCAATGAAGCCATCAAAGAATGTATCGCTGATTTCCTTTATTCTCTTGACCTAGACAAACCATGTTCGTGAGTTAGAACACTAACTTTGCGATCAACCACCTGAGCAAGATGTCTAGCTTTGGAACAGTCCATGATAAACTTCTTTTGATTTCGTATCAGAATGTTCTGATTTGCAAGAATTCTGGCCTGACCATCTAGAAGTTGGTTTATTTGGAATTGAAGATTTGCAAACTCGACCTTTGAATCGTTCTGAAAACGAGTTAAATCCTTGACAGAATCATCAATCCAGGAGTTATGATATTTTCTTTCAAGCATCTTCTTTAGAACCAGCTCTTGAATTGACTCACGTTCCCAATTTTCTTCCTTCTTGTCAAGACACATAATCTCTTGAGATCTTGCAGAGCTCTTCATAATAGATAGGGATTAATAACACATAATATAAGATATATATGCGTTCGTGAACAAGAGTAATAAACTCTAATTCAAACCCTAGGAGTTCACGGAAGGAGGTCACGAGCGTTCGCGGACTGCCCAAAAAAAAAATCGAACTGAAATAATATACAACATACTTGAGTATTTCTCAATCATTTTCCTTGTACCTCTCAAGTTAGAAACAAGGAAACAAATACCTGGAATCAGGTGATTGGGTGGAAACAAGTTCCACTGTGATCATTGAGAAAGTTGTCGTACATATCATCAGACAGTTTGATTTTTGTGCTCTTCGCCTTTCTTTGATTAACCTATATCCCTGAAGAATAGGGCATGACGCTTTCCACATATTCGTCAGATGATTTTATGAGAACTAAATCTAGGACCTCTAGCAATAGGGTCAAGAGGATTGGAATGGATAGGGATCCATTTTCTAGATTTAGATTTATCAGAAACATCCTTATAAGTACCAGAAATGTTCTTGTTAATACTGCAAAAAGAATTGCTCGAAAGAACTTTATCCATGTGATGATATCTAAAGTAAAGATCATTCTCATAAGGTTTCTGATTTCTTGTGGGCATACGATTCACTTCTTTAGTCGACTGACTATTTGTTCCATTGACAGTGAAGAGAATCAAATTACTAAGCTTAGAAATTTGTTTCCTTCTAGCAAAACAATGAATAGCATAGTGATTTTGTTTCCCACAAAAGTTACAGGTTCGTGGAGGAGAAGTAATACTTGGCACTTGTTTAAACTCTATAGCCATACCAGAAGATTAAAAGTTTTGCACCCTTTTCTTGTCACAATCTTCTTACAGAGAACATTTCTTCGTATATGGTAATTCCTGAGAATTAGTCACAGACGAATTTCTCCTTAGGACATAGTTTTTCTTTCCTAGGATTTACACTGTTCATGGGATAGAGTGAGAGATGCACAAAGTTTCTCTTTTTCAGCATGAAGTCTGTTGAGATCTGATGAATGAGTCTCGAGTAAACGTTTTTATCTAATTGAGTCATCTTTAATAATATCCTCAAGAGTACTAATCTTTTCACGCTGGAGAGTGGTTTCTTGAAGAAGTTTCTCAATGTTCTTAGATAAGGACTTTACGATATTATAGAGATCACATTCTCGATTAAGAGACTTTTCAAATTCATCAATGAGCTGATCATGATTATTAAAATCAATATCTTCCGATGTATGTTTTAAAATTCTGGTGAGTTCCTTTTAAGCTTCTGCAAGAGTGTCACATTACTCATGAGAGTAAGAAATATCATTATCACATTGAACATTCTTTATACCTCGGGACTCGGAAGAATCATTAAGGAATAATCCTTTGAGGTGTTTCCAAGACACTTGACATGGTCGAAAGCTTTAGGAGACATTTTGTTATGCGCAACAGAGATTCCGTCCACAGACTCAGATTGCCACAAACACAGACTTGTAAGTTCTTAAGCGTGTTTGCCTGCTCTGATACCAATTCAAAAAGCGGGGGTCTAACAACACCACTCAATATTTCGATTAGCAATCTGTATGGACAACTCCAAGTTATTTTCTAGAGAATCAACTAGACAGTTAGACTCAATCAATAGAAAATACTCAAGAATTATTATCTCAATCTCTCGATTTGATTTTATCAAGCAAATATGATTTGCGAGTCCAATCAAAGAGAGATAACTTGGATGGTACCAAAGACCAATATCCAAGTGTCAACAACCAATATGTCGGATATTCTAATCGATTGAACAATGCACAACCTGTATTATTTCAATTATATAAAAATATAATGTGGAAAAGAAATAACACAAACACCAGAATTTTGTTAACGAGGAAACCACAAATATAGAAAAAACCTGGGACCTAGTCCAGATTAAACATACACTGTATTAAGCCGCTACAGACATTAGCCTACTCCAAATTAACTTCGGCCTGGACTGTTGTTGAACCCCAACCAATCTCACACTAATCGAAGGTACAGTTATGCTCCTACGCCTATGATCCCAGCAAGATACTGCGCACTTGATTCCCTTAGCTGATCTCACCCATAACCAAGAGTTGATACGACCCAAAGTCGAAGACTTTAATAAACAAATCAGTCTCACATAGAAAAGTCTACAGGTAAAAGATAAATTCGTCTCCCACGAATAAACCAACAAGTTTTGTTCCGTCTTTTGATAAATCAAGGTGAATAGGAACCAATTGATAAAACCAGACTTATATTCCCGAAGAACAGCTCAGTTTTATCAATCACCTCACAATAGTCTTAATCGACACAGCAAAAAAAGATATTGTGGAATCACAAACGATGAGACGAAGATGTTTGTGACTACTTTTATCTTACCTATCGGAGATAGAAATATCAATCCAATTATTATAATTGTACTCATACGATAGAAACAGCAAGATCAGATCACACAACTACAAGAAAAATAGTATCAGTCTGGCTTCACAATCCCAATGAAGTCTTTAAATCATTAACCTGGTTTTAGAAGAAGAAAACCAAAGGTTAAAGGAGAATCGACTCTAGCTTTAGAAAACTAGTATCACACAGAATGTGTAGGGATTAGGTTTACCAGTTGCTAGAGTTCTCCCTTATATAGTCTTTCAAATCAGGGTTTGCAATCAATGTGAGTTTTCTAACAAAGCATTCAATATTCACCAGTAGATGAAAACCTGATTAGATACAATTTAATATCTCTCAACCGTTAGATCAAAAACTTAGCTTGTCATACATACATATACTTGAAGTTTTGGGTTTGTGTGTAACCGTACCCAAACGTGGATAGTGGTTGGTTCAATAATAGTCAACCAAATGGTTATCCAAATGATAACTTTCATATCAACCATATTCTTCTTCACCATAACTAGTCCTAATGACTCAAATGAACTAGTTAGAGAGTTGTTCAATTGATATGAGATCTTATGTACTACACAAGACACAATTAAATCAAAAACGATGTGATTCACTCAAATCATTTCATGAACTATAAAGCCACGGTTTTCAAAAGCATTCCTTAGTAATTTAAGATAAGTTCACGAACAACATTTTCAGACATAACCTCTTGAGTTCGCGGACTCAAGCTAACCTGTTTAAGTTAATAAACTTCGTCATAAATTCTTGGTTCGAGAACTTCCGTCAGTTTGCGGACTGCACCTGAGCTTCAACTCCAGCAGATATTCTCGGGTTCAAGAACTTACGCCAGTTTGCGGACTAGGTTCGCGGACTGAGTGGACTGCTCACGTTTTGGTTCCACTTGATCAACAAAGTTCGCAAACTTTGGTTCAAGTGCCAAGGATTTATACATATATGTGTTGCCACAACAATGTTTATATCCCACAATGGTAATATAGTCTAAATTCTCATTTCAATCATTGAAATATTCTCAGAGGGCGTTATATTTTTTTTTTTGCTAAATCAGAGGGCGTTATATAGTTGTTATTCACAAACTATTTTTCGTCATAGCGATTTAAAAAGTGATTGAATCATAACATGACTTTCGTCACTAGGAAAAGATAAACTTGGCTAAAGCGAAAGCTTTACCAACACCCATTTAGAGAAATAGATAAGCAAAATATACTCATCTCGAAATATCACATGTGCATATTCTTAGTCTATATAGTAAAACGACTTTTGTCTCAAGATTGGAGATAGATAGATAGACTTTTGAGTGATAGATAAGTTCAATTCTTCACATACCTTTTAGTCGATGAAGATCCAATGGTTCCTTGAGTAGTCCTTCGTCTTATATGATGATCCCCATGGATTTCTTGAGCTCAACTACACTTTTTATCCTAGTCCGAGACCTTAGCTATAATAGACTAGAAATAAAGACTTTATAGTTTTGATCACTAAGATTGACAAACATGCTTGAGATAGCAACACATGTGAGTTTGAACGAGCAGTGCTCTAACACTCTTCATCTTCCCCCTTATCCAATTTTTCTTTTGGTATTATTTCCAACTTAACCACTAATGGACTCTCATGAAGTTCTCCTCCTCCAGGTACTTCCTCTACGCTGAATATGATTGGCTATTTCTGACATTCTTTGAGTTTTGGTATCTTTGCTAGGTTGAGTATTTCCTTTCTTTCAGCATCCCTTGCATACACGCGATGCAACACATTATCATGGAAGTCTTCTATATTATGATTTGCAATATAAATTCTTGGCGTTCGCTCCTACTTCGATAAGAAATATGGTTTTTCCTTTATCCACACTTAATGGTTGTTCCCCTGTTGCTGGTAGTGGTGGTGGTGCAACTAGGAAGTGATGGATCTCCCCTTGTCCGATCATTCTTAATATGATTCGTTGTACATTCTTACAGTTATTCGTCGTGTGGCCGTGAAAATGATGATAAGTGCATAATTATTTACTTCTTCTCCCAGATGGTGGTTCTTTCCCAAGATTAGGTGGTGGTGTTATCTCTTCCATTAATATAACAACTTCCCAAAAAAATTCCACTGTTGTGTTAAAAGGAGGCATCTTGATTTTTTCATAGGTTCTACTGCTCCCACCAGGTCTTTGATTGTAGTATTTATTGTTTCTTCTGTATCCTTCTTCTTGATTGTCGAACCTTGCAACTTTGTTATTTCCTCCATGATAATTGTATTGCCTCTCTTTGTATTCTCGTTCATACATTTCTTGGTCTCTGCTACGTATCGCTACTTGCTTTTGTTGATCTGATGCGATTATTTTATCTTTGCTTCCCTGCGAAGTGATCGCAACAACGTTCGTCCTCCTTATTAATAGAGTCACATTTCCTTCCTTTTTGCTCGTAACTGCAATTGGGTAAGACTCCATATCTCTATGATTTTCTTCAAGAGCAATGTACTCTTCCTGGTATTCGCGCAGCTCTTCCAACGTTATTCTTTTATTTTTTCCTGAATATATGTAAATACAACAAGTCAGTTGGAAATAGTGCATTGATAAATGCTAAGATGAGATTTCTTTCATCCACTAGTCCTGCCATTTCTCTACACATTGTCCTCCATCTAGTGGTCATAGCTTGCAGGCTTTCATTCGTTCTCCTTCATAGGATGAATACTTTCTCGATTCCTTACCTTATCATATTGTCCCAAGAACAAACTCTGCAAATTCTGGAATATATTATTGAACCTACTAGAAATCCATTGAACCACTTCAAATCTTTTCCTGTGAGGCTCGCCGGAAAATATTTGCATAAGACCGCGTCGTTATCCTCCCATTGTAGCAAAGCTAAGTTGTACGCCCTTATATGTTGGACTGTACATATAGATCCATCAAAGATACTAGGAAATATGGGTAATGCGTATTTTGCAGGCATTGTTACTAATTGTATCTGTTGTGTGAAGGGTGTTTTTGGTGCTTCTTCTATCTCCTCATCTAGATGCCTTCTTCCTCCATCTTTCCCTCTTTCCATTAATTCTCTTAATTAGTTCTACTATTTTTCTTAAAATTTCACCATTAGAGAATGGGTTCTCCTGTTGCTGCATCGTTATTTTTAAGTTTGCTTGCCTCAGTCTGTTTTCGTGCCTATTTTGATGCATAACCTCCTCTTATTACTTTTGTTCGGCTCTTCTCTCCTCCTTATTCGCCTTTCTCTTTCATCCCTTGCATGCTCTTGTGCGGATCAATCTCTCATGTTTTGTCGTATCAATATTTATCTTCCATTAAGTATCATCCTCGTTTGTTTTGGGTCATTTTCTTGTTCCGATTCATCTTGGATGCGGTCATACTCTTTATTTTGCTCCGGTCTATCTTCTCTATGACGTCCTCGCATTGGTTCATCATCCACACCTACTTGTACATATCAATCTTCTATATGATTGCGTTCGCGCTTCAGCTGTATGTTTTCCCCTACCTGAAGATTGGCAGCCAAATTATTATCTAAAACTTATCTCTGTTCATCCCCTCTGTGATCAGATCTGCTACGCCCGGAGGTACTTCTACTTGTTCTTGATCTTGACCTGGCACGTGTTTTTCTGGATCTAGTTTCTGACTTTTGTTCCTACAATCTGTGGTACTCTTCTCTTAGTTCATCCTTTTGGTGTGTCAAGTTCGCACGCATTTCTTTTTCTCTCCTTCTTTCATCTGCCAACCTTTGTCTGAGTTCTTCAATTGACATGTTCTCCTCGATTTCTCCTATCACTCCTTCCTCTTATGTACTTTCTTAATTTTACTATGTGGTGTTTGTATCTGTAGTATGAACGCAAACTTTATCATAATTTATGTTGTTGTTCTCCTCTGGTACTGGTTGGATCCGAGATTGAGTTTGCCGAGGTCGATTGTTCCTCGCTCCCATACGTGAAGATTCTGCAATTTCACTCCTCCTTCTTCCTGCAATCCTTCTACTCCTTCTGATTGGTGTGCGTTTTCTCATGCGAATGCATGTCTCACCATTTTCTTTTCCTGAAATAACACTTTCCCTACATATTTAAATTAACAGAATCTTCTTTCTAAAATGAAAACTTCAAGTTTTGTTTAAACTAGTGAAACTTAGCGAAAACAATCACAAACTCTTCCTGAAAACAAATTTTCTTAAAGAATACTGAAAATATATTAAAAACCTTTCACAAGAAGGTGTAATCCCTTCTCCGAACTGTATTCTAGCGCAAAATGTAGTTGCCGGAAATCCCACAACTACACCCCTTGAATAATCTATAAAATAAACTATGAAAGCATGATGAAGAACACTTATAATTTTTTTATTAAGTTTAGAAATCAATGCAAAGAAGAAGATAAAACCCTAACTTGTAGAGAAAATAACTTTCTCTCTCCTATCAAAAAGATCTCTCCTCAATACAATGATGGTTGGTCATATATATAGGAGTTTACATAGTGGAGGACATCTAATAAAGTCCCTATTTTCGGATCTGACGTGCGATGTTCTCGCATGCTTATACTGGACTATCTCACACGCGCTCTTGAACTTCGCACAGCTTTCACACTTTACTCATGAATTCATGGCATCATTGGTTTCGTCATCTGGGATATGCTACGTATGAAATCAATTCGCTCCTTTATAAAGATACCGCTTCACGTGATAACTACGTGTGCGATATTTAACCCCCTACAACAGAAGTGAGGTCTGATTTTGTTTCTTCCTATTAGGCCATTCGATATATATGTGACGTATATCAGTTGAATTCATTCAATCCATGTTACATATTATGGAATATGTGGTTGAATTTTCTGCATTCATCCTCGGATGGCAGGGATGCCTTCATACGCAAGGGATCCGGCTACATGTCTTATAACCGACATCCTCTAGTTTTTAGTTTTTAGAATTTGAACTAGCATGTAACCCGTGCTATGCACCGGGTGTGATGGGAACTGGCATCCATTTGGTGAAGCGGGGCTTCGCCCCGCACCCGTCCTTAAAGGAGTCCAATAAACAACTGCAGTGTAATTATTTTTCATTTTGTAAATTAACAACGGGAAAAAAATTCACAAACTACGTATCGTTTAAAGTTTTGGAGATTAAGAAATCTTATTAAAATTTTGAAAAATTATATCATCCTTTGAAATCAGTCAATAACTCATTATATTGTCAACATCAGTACTATTGATAGTTATATGAAAAATCACATTCGATATATAGTTGTATTAATATCTGAAATTAAAGACACCGAATAACATACTATATTAATATTAAATATATAGCCATCTCTAAATAGTGCAACACATGTGAAGTGCTTCCCGTTGAAGTGATATAATCAAGGAAATGCACTGATATATCTTTCTTCGGAATCATATACTTGCGTTAAGAATCAAGCGAACAACTCAAAACTGTATTTCTAGGCTCAAACATCTTGTAGTTAAAAATAAAAATCACACTCACTATAGGTATCAATATCTGATATTAGAGACACTAAAAAAACATGATATCAATATAAAATAGATTGACAACTCTAAATAATAGTGCAAAGCATATGAAGTGCTTTTCGTCAAAGATGATGTAACCAAGGAATGCACTAATATATCTTTCTTCATAATTCATATATTTGCATCAAGAATCAAACGGCCAACTCAATTACTATTTCAGGCTCCAACTCTCTGTAATTAAATGAAAAATTACACTTGTTATATAGTTGTATCGATTGTTATATTAGATACACTAAATAAACGGTATATCAATATAAAATAGATTGACCAACTCTAAATAGTGCAAATCATATGAAGTGCTTCCCGTCGAAGAAGATGTAATCAGAAATCATATACTTGCGTTAAGAATCAAGCAGCAACTCAACTCGATTTGGTTAATTGATAGTCACTGTATAGTTATAACAATATCTGATATTAGAGACAACAAAATAATAATATTAATATAAAATTGATTTCCAACTCTAAGAAGTGCAAATCATATGGAGTGCTTCCCGTCGAAGAAAGATATATCAGTGCTCCAATTTCTTGTAGTTAAATAAAAAATCACACCTAAGATATAGTAGATTCAATGTATGATATTAGAGACACTAAAAAGAAACATGATATTAATATAAAATAAATTTCCAACTTTAAATAGTGCAAAGCATATGAAGTGTTTCCCTTTAAATAAAATGAAATCAAGGAATTTCATTGATATATCTTTATTCGGAAATGATATACTTACATTAGGAATCAAGCAGCCAACTCAATTGCTCGTTAAAAAATAACACTAGTTATATAGTTGTACCTAGTTATATTGGAGATACTAAAAATACACATGATATCAGTATACAATAGATTGCAAACTCTAAATAGTGCAATGCATATGAATTTCTCCCCGTTGAAGAAGTCGTAATCAATAAAATGCACTGATATATATTTCTTAGGAAATCATATACTAACGTTCAGAATTATTCGGGAAGTCGTAATGAAGGAAATGCACTGATATATCTTTCATCAGAAATCATATACTTGCATTCTGAATCATATATGCAATTTTTTTTCTTTAACGAAACTGTTTTGTATCCCTATATTTTCTCTTGAAATTATTATTGTGAGAGAGAAACAACAGGGACCTACTTTTTAATGCTTGGGATTGGGCGTCCACGTAAAATTGTTGTTTCTTGGAATTGAATTTTGCAAAACAAACCAAAAAAGGATAATCATAGTAGTACCCTAAATATTGCAACACTAAGCCATGTAGTCTAAATTGCTGATTTGGAAAGTAATTAAAGATACAATATTAAATTTTTTGCAAACATTTACTTGAAATAACTTCAAACATGGATCGAGATTAATTAGTTAATCAGTTATTTTACGTACCAACATTAATCAGTTATCTTATGTGAAAAAATAGATTGGGAAAATGATGACGAAGTATTTATCTCTTGATTACATTTGTAAGTTAAAGTATAGTTAGGTATTCTTGATTTCTTCTAGCCCATGCTATTGCAGTTGAGAAGGTCACATAGTTAAACTCGGGTGACAACCAAAAATTTCTCTAAATGATTCTAGTTGTATTCAAATAGTTTATCAGTTCATCCTAGAGCTAGAGAAATACATTTTAACTGTGCAATATTCCTACAAAAACTAAAATGGAACACTGAAGCAGTACCCGATATCAAAGTTCCAAAAAATTTACTTGAAACATAAACATTACTGGACCAAAATATGTCCAGAATTTTTAAAATTAATAATTCAAAATTTCTGCTAGTGATTAACAAAACCTAAATTCAATGGTTGTGAAGGTTTTCTCAGATAACAAAACTTGAATGGCTGTGAAGGTTATCTCAGAAAAAAAAACTTGATAATATTGCGGATAAATTTAACAAAGTCCTTGTTTTCTTCTGTCTTCCTAAAAGTCCCGGCTCACTATGCCCATGGTGCCCTTTGAATGTATAAGGTGCTAAACAACTGGCAAAGATAATAGTGAAAAAAAAAACATCTGGAAGATAAAGTAATAATTAATAAAGTTAAGCACCACCTTAATACCAGGAAAAAAAACCTCCAAACAACTTCCCCCTCACCTGATCAATTCATCAAATGGTACCGCACTACTGATGGATCTCCACAACATAAGGTGGATAAATCCCACGTAGCAATCCTCAACATATATTTTTTCGAGTGCGTATTAAACTGAGGTAGCAGTGGCACCAGTGTATCTTGAGAAAGAATATAATCAGCGGCGATGTTACCCATCAATTGACATACTATTTCCCGAAACTCGTGGAGTAAAAATACTAATACAAACAAAGATCACCAGCAATGTCAACGAATGCTAATATAAACACCCATGCTTTGAATTAGCGATGTAATCTTTTTTTAGGTAGCACTATAAATAAAATCACAAAAACTCTGAATCAAATCTCACATCGAAACCATAAAAAAAAACACAGGAAACTAATTTAGAAAAACAAAAAGGGAAACACAAAAACAAACCTAGATGATTAGCAGCAGAAGTGTCTTAGGTTATCTCATTACTAACCGAATTTTCTCCATCTCTTTTTTGTTCAAAAAAGCTTCAACTCCTCTATCTTTCCATTGATTTCCATTTTTATTCAAGTGCCTAGAAATGATAAACAGTTTCACCTTTCTGCAAGATGCAAGAAACAAATAAATAATTTTAAACCAGTAAAAAGAATAAAAAAATGCATATAAATAGAGTTCTCGAGGAAACAAAAGAAAAGCAAAAAATTAAACCTATTTCTTTTTTCTTTTTCTTTTTCCGAACGTCTTGGTCCCAAAAATTAGTTATTTTTTTTCCTGTATTAAGTACCCGGATATATATGCTAATGATTCTAAAAATAAAATATATTTTAGAATATCCGTATATTAATTTCGAAAATTTAACTTAACATTTTAATCAATTTTTAAGATAACATTAACACTAATTTAAAGCTTTTTCTATCCTCCTAAATTAATATATATTTGGATTTTTTACCGCAAATAAACCGTCTAATATTATTTTACCATGAATTATTTGAAAACTTTAGGATTACCAAATGTTTTAAGACCTCTAAGATGATATAATGAATTTAAGTATGTGTGACATAGAGTTTTTGTGATGAATTTAATTTATGTGGCTTAGATATCTAGGTTTGTTTTTATGTTTCTCATCACAGATATCTAATGAATACCCCATAAATATGCAAGTAACTATATGCTTTTCAAACATACAACTCCAAGCAAAAGAAAAAATAAGTAAAATATTAAAAAAAATATGATTCTAACCTTCCGATTGAGTTACCCGCATTTTGCAACTTCTTTAGGAAAATTTCCATTGACAATTCATGGATCTTCAAATCAACAACTTCATGAGCATATTCTTAAACATGTCTGGTAAATATCTCTACCTTCCCAACATTTAGCCATTATACGTAAAATATGGTCAAATCCAGTTTAATCAAGAGTAGTAACAATGTGCACAATGCCCAAATTTTAGCCAATAACATTTCTTAGGTATTTATTAATGTTGGGATAACTGAAGTTAGTGTTGCATATGGCATGGATGGAAGGGGGTATTTGGAGGAAAATCGGGAAAAATAACTAAACATACCTTCATATGAAAGAGATAAAGAAAACCCAGACTCATAATTCATTTTCTTACCGTTTATTTACCTATCACACATACGGAAAACAAAAAAAATCAAAAGCAAAGAGAATTAGAGATAAATTCATAATTTTTAGTTTCTGCTCCTGTTTACAAATACATAAAGAAACTACTAAAGCAATATATTGGTAAAACCTTAATCAATACAAATTTTAAAATATTCACATGAAAGAGAGTAATTAAACAAATCAAAACTCAATTCACAACCGTTCCAGATATCCTGATTGTTCTGCACGCATCACGTACTTTTTTAGTTAAAAGGAAAGTTCACGTGATGTTGTTTCTGCAAAGAGAAAGAGAAGCATCAGAAAGATGAATAAGAAAACTAATGCAAACATTAAAAAAACTACAGAAAAAAACCCTAGCCGAAGAATGCAACCTGCAGAGAAAAATTAATTTGTTCGAATCTTTTATATAAAGAGTGGCCAAACCCACAAATCTCACAAAAAGAAATATTAATTTGGAAATATCAAGTACAAACATAGTTTTTATATAGAGAGATATTTTTTTTAGATACTCAAAAATATAAATATTATTTCCGGATTTTAATTAATATAGTAGTTTTTAGATTATTTTTCTTTACTCTACAAACAATCCAAAAAATACAAATCTGATTTTTTTTGCCTCCTAAACATTTTTTATTAGGTTAGTTTAAATTTTTATCATAAATATCCGAAACTAATATAGTATATTTTTTTCATCATAAATACTCGAAATTGTTATAGTAATTCTTAGATTTTTTTTACCAAAAAATATAAATCTGATTACAATTTTTTTAGATTTTTATCATAATTATCTGAAACTAACATATTATTATTTTTTATATTTTGGATTTTTATCATAACTTCCCAAAATTAATATAGTAATTTTTAGATTTTTTACCTCACAAAATATAAATCTGGTATTTTTACCCATAAATATGTTTGGATTTTGGTCATAAATATCTGAAATTAATACATTATTAAGTTTTGGATTTTTATCAAAATACTTGTAATTAATATAGTAATTTTTAGATTTTTCACTCGATCCAAAAATTATAAATCTTATTTGTTACCCGATAAATATGTTTATCCGATTTTTTGGATTTTTGTAATAAAATATCCAAAATTAATATAGTATTTTTTTTATTTTTTGAATTTGCATCATAATACTCGAATTAATATAGTAATTTATTGAGAAAAATTCGACGGTCATGATTTTTAAAAAATCATATAAACTCGGTGTAATTATATGTAATAATTTTTGGTCATGCAATCAAAGATCTTGACCATCTAGTGGTTAGACATAACAAATAATGAGAGCCATCCATCCGGTGTGTATCGACCACCTACCCAATGTGCACCACACGTTACTCCATCAACGCACCATATTTGTAGATTTTATCAGACACTCTAAACATAAATATTAATTTAAATTTACCATATTAACCATCGCCTTTGTTTATATTGGTAAATTAACTGTATTAATGGAACCCGTAAGATTGTGTTCAGGTAAATAATTAGATTTTTTCAGATACTCTAAACATAAATATTAATTTAAAATATCAATTAATATAATAATTTTTAGATGTTGTTAGTAATTTTTTTTAGATGTTTATCATTAATATTAAAAATTAATATAGTCATTTCTAGATATTTTTCCTTATAAAAGATCCAATAAATATAAATCTTATTATTTTATTCCATAAATATGTTGAATTAAATTTTTTTTTGTTTTTTAAGATGGAAATAATATATTAATAAATAAATTGTTTACAAATCAGAAAGACTATCAACTGGTAAGAAATTAGATGGAAGCCTAGCAACAAGCTGAGCTCCAACACCCTTTTGAATAACCACACCTAACCTATGAAAAAGAAACTCTCCAACCCGAACATTAGCATCATGGCTAGCCATATAATTGCGCAGACGCTTCAGAAAATCTATGGTACCATCACCTAACTCCCCCAAGGTAGTGAAGGCCAAAATTTATTTTAATCCTAAATGCCAAAATTAATATAGTAGTTTTCTTTACCATTTCCAGAAAAAAATTTCCTTATAAAAGATTCTACTAATTTAAAAATTATTATTTTATTCCATAAATACGTTGAGTTGATTTTTTTTTTATTTTAGTCATAAATGTACGGAATTAATATAGTATTATAAAAGATTAATATAGTAATCTTTTTGTCATTTTATATATTTTTTTCTTCTTTTTCCTTACAAAAGATTTTAAAAATAAAAATCTCATTAATTTATCCATAAATGCGTTGAGTTTATTTTATTTTATTTTATTATAAATGTAAGCATTAATATAGTATTTTTTTCTGGATTTTCTATAATAAATACATGAGATTATAAAAGATTCAAAAAATATAAATTATATTATTTTATTCCATAAATATGTTGAATTGATTTTTTTTTATTTTAATCATAAATATCCGAAATTAATATAGCATTTTTTTCTAAATAATGAGGGTCGTCCGTCGCGTGTGTCCCAACAATCCAACCAATCTACATCGCACATTGTCAGATCAACGCACCATATCTAACAAAATTTCATCCGACGAATACGAATGGTTTCTCAATTAGCCAATGAGAGCGCGAGGTTACGCTCACCAACCAATAGGAGAGAGGGTAAATCCACCAGTGTTACTTTTATTCTGGAGTGAGGGATGGTATTGAGTTTTTAGGTTGTTGATATACAACGTGGTCATCAATTGACATTTTATAAATGCATCAATAACCCCTGACCTTATTTTGTTTACTTACTCTGGGTTGACGACAGACAGTACTACAATTATATCAAAAGATGGAACACTCTTGGAAATTTCAGTTACATGGGGAGAGTTCATCTACATGAATCATTCCCATGTCAGACTAATCTTTATTCAACGAAAACATAAACTCGAAATCAAATAGCCACTAATTTGAATTTAGTTAGTACAACGCTGCTAAAATATATGATGAAAAACACGTCATTGATGAACTACTTATTGCTTGTAAAATCGAAATCAATTTACTTTTTTGGCCACGCCCTCCATCCTTAGTTAGCCTGCATTGTCCCAAAGGATTCTTGGTTCAAGAATGCACAAAAAAATAAAATAAAACGATGCCCGTGAGTAGGGGTATAAATTGGGATGGGTTAGTAGGTTTATGGCAAAGCACAACACGTTAAATTCGAGCTCAGCACGGCACAAACACGTGACGTTTGTTTAATGTGTTGTGTTGTGCCAGGAAAATAGGCACATCATCACAGCACGCGGCACATCGTAGCACGGCACGCGAAGAAAGCACGCCATGTCATACGTAAAATACTACATAATACATCACATTTGATGCGTATTTCACAAAAAAAAATCATTATTTTAGCTAATATCTGACATTTTAATTTCGTTATGCTAATTTATTTCTATAATAATACATGTACTAAGTGAAATATCTCAAAAATATTTATTTTGGAGAACATAAAAAAAGTGTGCTAGCACATCATAACACGACACAACACATTTATTCTTCTAGCACAACACGGCACGCCATTTAGCACAGCACAGCACGTCTGAGTCTCCGGCACAGTCCAGCCTAGCACGCAGCACGCTAAGCATGTGACTTCGTGTACCGGGTTGTACCGGACCTGCCCGTTTTACACCTCTACCCGTGAGTCCCTTAGTTTAAAATTTTGATTGAAAAAACTGTGATCGAATGAGTTTGTCTTCATCAATTAGATGACCACAAGGAAAGAGAAGAAAAAGGTAAAACGTTTGGGAATTACTGTTTGCTTTCGCTAAATTTCAGACAACGCCCATATTGAAATAATGACTTGGAAGACTTTAGCAGAGCTGATGAGTCTTCTCATTATCATGTGGTCATATCCATACTTTATTTTACCCGGCCAACCATTTTCGACCCGTCAAATTAAAAAATTGAATAAAAAGAACATGATCATTCCCATTAGAAATTAGAAATCATAGACATACCAAAAATTTCTAGATCCTTTGTTTCTCTTTTGAAAAATCATTCCAATAGACGATATTGTATCCCTTTATACGATTCTCTCTTCTTTATAAAGTTGGACCCTATAAAGTTTTATACTATTGTGTTTTCTTTATAAGGTTTGGAATTAGTATTACTGAAGGGGATGTTAACCGGTTAACATATATTTACTCCCAAACTTACATGATTGTTGGGAATGGAACCAAAATTTACTCCCAAATTTTATTTAGGGTTACCGTTTATTGGGAATGGAACCAAAATCTATTTCAGACAATTTTTTTTCTATTAGACTAATATGGGTTTTAGGATCCCATTATGCTAGTACTCCCATTAGCATGGTTACAAAAATTTAAATAGATTATAATATATCCACCACATTTAGTAAGATTTTAAGATGGATAACCTACCGGGATGAATGCCATTATATGTTCCAAAAGATGATGACAGGGAAGAAATAATTTCTATGGTTTACGAATGTATTATTTTTTGACTTTACCGACTGTGGCACTAAGTAAATCATGTGGTTTTCAGTAATCATCCGATGATATAATTAAGCCAAAGAAGATAATAATCATACATATATAATTTTTAGAGAAAATGGGGAAAATGCCCCAATACTGGGTGCAATGTTGGAAATTTTCCCAAACGTTAAAAGTGGTTGAAAAAATGCCTCATTCCGTTAATTGACATTAAGCTCAGTTAAGTGACATGTGCAACTTTACCTCTTCTTCATATTCTTCTGCTACTGTTCTAATGAAGTCCTCAAGGTTAGTTTCTTGATTTTTAAGCCAGTTTTTATTTTCATTCTCCAATCTTTCTTATTTCCTTGTTATGTATTCTTTTTAGCGGAAAGATTTCTAACACACAATCTACTACTCACAACCCTAATCCTCGCAAGAAACCAGTAGAAAAGAAGAAGAGAAATTCTGCGAATGATAAGGTAGTAAGAAACATCCTTTATTTTTTAATAACAATATTGTTGCCTCTGTTTCTTATCTGGGTTATTGTTCGAAGAATGACGTGAATCCTGATAAACCTCCCAAAAGGTCTCGCCATTTTAAGACACTCGGGGAAAATCTCATTATGCCCCCGTATATCTGTGAAGATTACTCCCACACCATCGCAACCAAATATTTCTTCTCCTATCCGCGAGAATATCGTTGTTCATACCTCTACCCCTTCTGACATTTTGACAAACCAAGCTTCTAAAGCTGCTGCGACTGAGGTTCCTTATAGTCCTTTAAGGCCTTCGACTGTGGATTTTCCACATACTCCTCCTGATAAATCAACCACCACAAATGATCGCCAACTTACTCTCACTACTATTTCACCTTCTAAATCCTTTCCTTCATCAAGCGAAACTTTCGCAGGTGTTCATATTTCCTTTAAAGTCTTGTCTAATATTTTAGACAATGCTAGAAAGTCTTCCACTGACCCTCTCCAATAGGAAGCTTGCGAGACTCTATTTAAGTATTTTGGCTCTGATTGTAATGATTCACGAGCGTCTTTGGAGAATGAGATTGAATTTTTGAGAAAAAGTCTTCAAGCTAAAACTGCTGAATGTGATACCTTGAATCACATGCTCCGCAACTCTTCTTTAGATTGCGAGAATCTTCGCAGAAGAAATGACGAGCTGAAAGGTGATTTTTTCTTTGCCTCTGCTGTTTTTGCTTTTCTGTTTCATATACATACTTTCTGTACTTAGACTTCTTTCTTAAATTCTTGATTCATATATTAGTTTCAAATCGGGCTCATTTCATAGAAAGAATCAAATCTGAATCTATTGCTGAAGAAGTTCGCGTTGAAAGAGATTCTTGGATAGATCAACATACTAGACTAGACAATCTGTACACTTATTCAATTGATCGCATAAATAATCTTACTAATGAGAACAATCAATTATTGCAAAGGCAGAACTTTTTGAGTGGCGAGCTTGATTGCCTCTCATATTTGTTTTTTAAGGCTAATTTGGCGATGGAATCTTTATCAGATGAGAATAAAACCCTGTCCCAAGAAAAACATAGATTTTCAAGCTTGATGACGATTTGTTCGCAGCAAATAAGTAATCTTCAAAGTACATGTAATAGTCAAGAGAAATCTCTTCATTCTCTTAAGAAGGAGCTCAAGGAGTTAACTGAATCATCTGCCGCCGAAAAGGATAAGCTTATCAAGGGTAGATTAACTCTTAGCTTAAGAGCCATCGAACTTCAAGACCAATACTCTCAGTTAAAGGAATCTTATTCTTCATTAGCAAAGGAAAATTCATATCTTCGCAACAAAGAAGAAAACATAAAATCTCGTCTGAAGGGTATGGTTAGCGATAAATTCGATGATGCCATGAATCAGTGGGAGAACTGTTTATTTGCTTTAATCCAAAACTTAACCTCGCAAAAACAAGGTAGTCAATTGACTGCCTCTCTTTTTGATCTTCTCATAAAATCTTATATTATGTTCCTTGTGAGATTCTTGTCTAACTGATTTTTTATTTTGTTGCTCGCAGAATCCAAAAGAAATCTTCATTCTACCATCACTGATCTGACCGCTACATTGGATAAAGTTCGCAAAGAAAATAAATCTCTTGCTTCTAATTGCTTTATTGTTCAAGACAAAGCAGAAAGAAGACTTGATTATCTTGAATACTTTAAGAATATAGAAATTAGGAATCGTGAAAAAGATCTTCTTCGCCAAGTCCATCTTAGGGATGAAGTTCTCGTGAACAATATTCTGCTTCCCCGTTCTCTTTCTCCTGTTTCTGTCCCTCCTCTAGAGGTTGACGATGATGAAATTCCTGTTCCCATGGATGAAAAATTAGAGTTTACTAATGATGAAGAAAATACCACTCAAGAAGATCAGGAAGGTGGTGAAGAATAAGAAAAACGTCCTCCAAAAGAAGTAATCGCTGATGAAGAATCCAGAGAAGAAGAAGCTCGAGGTGAGAAGGATGCTAATGATGTAGATGAATCTGACAAGAACAATAAATCTGGCGAGGCTTGAATTTTTCTTTTGTTTTCTTTTCCTTCTTATTTTTCAAGTAATGTAATTTTTGAAACCTTTTTGGAATATTAACTTTTAATTTAGTCCTCTTGGAAGTTTTCAAGGAAGATAATGAAATGTCACTTCTCCATTCCCTTATCTGCCCCTTTATTATCTTTCTTGAAATGGTGAATGATCTTCTGTATCTTCTGTCTTTATATAAATATTCCTGCGATATTATAAATATAGCTGCAATGTTTTGAAAGATTATGAAGGAATCTGTGATATTAAGAATTTTGGCATCTTGTATATAATTCTGTGATGGATGAATGTTTCCTGCAATCTTAAAGTAGAATAGTTAATTTGTAAGATTATTATTCTTTGGTCTTATTTTGCCTTCCTAGTTAAAGGTCTTATTTTGCCAAACTTTTTCTGTCTGCGACAAAATCGCAGGATTTCTTAACATTTGCATGTAAAGACCCTTTGATCTTGTCTTATCCATGTTTCTTTCAAAATCTTTGCGACAATATGATAAGCATTCATTCTCTCGCAAGAATTTACCCTCATGACATTGCCGTCTTGCGATGAAATCGCAGGACGTTTTTACATTTTCATGTAAAAAACCATTGATCTCATCTTAACATTGCTCTCGTGGCTTGTTGCCTCTGCATTATTTACGTTACGCGATAATATGACAGGCCTAAATGTTCTTGCGATCATAAAGCCCCATGACATTGCCGTCTTAAGACACTTATCAGCTCCCTAATGGAGGGTGCCGCCCTTATCTTCCCCCTGGTTGCCCCTTCAAGGAGGGCACATCGTCCATACAAGACTAGCTCTTCCCATATGGATTTGTCAATAACCAGTTGTGTTCGCAGCCTCTTGTCATTTATGCCTATATGGCTTATAGTTACAAGACTGCACCCTAAGTGGGGTTTTCTTCAGGCCAAGTGCATTGTAGCCAAGACTTACCAAGGATGGCAAGAGAGTTTCGTACGCTCCGGGCACCCTTGGCTCAACCGTGTACCTCGGCGCCTTGGTCATACTCTGCACTTCTTGGAAGAGATTCTCGGTCGTCCAACCAGGGTATAACCTTATATAGTTGGAAATCCAAGATCTCTCTCCCGGATAGGTTTTCTTTAACCCCATCGTCTGCATGACTCAGGTTCCAGCAGCGGTATAACCTTATCGCTGAGTCATGTCAAGAGATACCCCCTCATATGATGCGCTATTAGGTCTTACATTTTCCTCTTACGAAATTTTATTCGCGAACTAGGGTGCACGCCATAAAGGTTCGTCCCATTCTTTTAATCTCTGCGAAATTTTATTCGTTATTCTTGCGATGATGCTCGCATAAATTATGATAGATAAAGAAGAATTTTTTAATTGTTTCATCTTATATTTCTTACCTCGCAAAAACTGCTACTGATAATACCTTTTCAGAAACAATCTATTCCATGGTCTATCAAGTCTTTGCCAAACATCTCTTCCCTCTGGATCCATTAATTTGTATGCTCCATTTCCAATTATCTCTTTAATGATGTATGGTCCATCCCATTTTCTCGCTAATTTTCCACCACTTTCTTGCTGATATTTTGGTGTTTCTCGCAAAACTAGATCGCCAGGATGGAATTGACGTTTCTTGACTCGTTTGTTGTACTCGCGAGCTAATCTTCGCTGGTAGTTTTCCATATGTTGTAGAGTTTTTTCTCTCTTTTCTTCTAGTTCATCTAACTCATGTAAAATCATGCCAGCACTTAGATTTTTCTCCCATGCTTCTCTTTTTGTTGTTGGGATAGCAACCTCTGTTGGTAGGACAACTTCAACTCCATATGTTAAATAAAAAGGTGACATCCCAGTTGCCTCTCGTCTAGTTGTATTATATGCCCATATTGCATTATGCACTTGCTCACACCATGATTTGTGATAACCTTCTAACTTCTTTTTCAAGATGTCTGCGATTGTCTTATTAGTTGCCTCAGCTTGACCATTTGCTTGTGGATATAAAGGAGTTGACTTTCCATATTTTATCTTAAATGCATTAAGAAGCAATTCGATATTCTTCCCTTCAAACTGCTTTCCATTATTAGACATCAACTGTACTGGGATCCCAAATCTTCAAATTATATTTTCAAATATGAACGTAAAAATGTCCTTATCGCGGATGTATTGTACTGCCTTAACTTCTCCCCATTTTGTGAAATAATCTGTAGCAACGATTAAATATCTTCTTTGTCCAGAACCAGGCACAAATGGTCCCACGATATCCAATCCCCATTTTCCAAAAGTCCATACGCTTGACGAAGATGATAATGGTGCTCCTGGTGCATGTATCTTCTTCCCAAATCGCTGACAATCTTCACAACGCCTTGAAAGTTGTTTTGCATCCTCATGCATATATGGCTAATAATAACCTTGCATCTTTGTTTTATATGCCAAAGATCTACCCCCGCTGTGATTACCAGCATCACCACTATGCAACATTTTTAACACCTTTTGTCCTTCTTCTCTCGTCAAACATCTTAGTGATGGTCCATTAAATGATCTGCGATATAATACCCCATCTCTTAGTTCATAATTGGTTGCTCTACTTTTTAATTTATGTGCTTCTAATCGATTTCTGGGGATTTCTCCTCTCTCCAAATAAGCATGAAGATCTACTCGCCAATCTGTAGCATTATTCCCTATTTCTTCCTCGCCAGATTCTACCATCATTACATCTACCTCTTCTTCTTCTTTGTTTATCGCTGGTTGCAAAAGTGTTTGAATTTTTATGCATCTCGCAAGTGGGTTCGTCATCATACTTGATATGAAAGCAAAAGCATCTGCAAGCCTATTATCTTTCCTTGATATGTGTCTCCATTTTATTTTTGGAATTCTCGCAGACAATTCTTCAACAAGTTTTTTGTACTTCTTCAAAGATGGTTCATTTGTGGTATACTCTCCCTTTATCTGGCGAATAACAAATTGTGAATCACTGGTGATTCTAGCGTTTTCCAAATTAATTTCTATCGCAAACTTCAATGCATGGATTACAGCTTCATATTCTGTCTCATTATTAGTGGATGCAAATTCCAATCTAAATGAAAAAACTATTTTTTCTCCTTCTGGTGAAATGAAAACAACTCCAATCCCATTTCCTTCTCCATTTGACGATCCATCCACTAATATTTCCCATCTGTCAGGTTCTATTAATATCTCTTTTGGGTCTCCATGTTCTTCTTCTATATCCATCATCTCTTCTACAGCTTCGTCATATTCCAAAGGAAATTCATCTAAGAAATCTGCGATAACTTGTGATTTTGGCGAGGATAGAATTTCATATTGAATATTAAAGTGCCCTACTTGCGCATTCCATCTCTCAACTCTTCCTGATCTTTTTGAATTCTTCATCACCGATTCGATTGGCACTCTCGTTAACACTTTGACCTTATGCACTTGGAAGTAAATTCGAAGCTTAAAAGTTGCGTGTACCAACGCTAGAATTAGTTTCTCAATATTTGAATAATTTCTCTCTGCTGAATTAAATGTTTTGCTGATATAATAAATTGGTTTTTATATTCTTGCGTCTACTCGCAATAACACAACACTTAACGCATATGGAGTTGTTACGAGATAAATCAATAATTCTTCTCCCGGTTCATCTTTCTGTAATATAGATATACTCGCCAAATGTTCTTTTATTCCTTGAAAAGCTTTTTCACATTCATCTGTCCACTTGAATTTTGTTCCCTTCTTGAGTATATCGAAAAAATGTTTACACTTGTCTGAAGATCGCGAAATGAACCTTCCTAGCGAGGCTAAGAGTCCATTTAGTTTTTGCACATCTTTTACCGTCACAGGAGTTGGCATATCGCGAATTGTTTGTACCTTTTCTGGATCAACTTGTATTCCCTCTTTTGACACAATATACCCCAAAAATTTCCCTGAAGTTACTCCAAAGGTACACTTATCAGGATTCACTTTAATATTGAATTGCCGCATTTGATCGAAAATCTCTATCAAATCTTGCACATGATTCTCAGCTTCTTTGCTTTTGATCAGCATATCATCTACATACACTTCTAATGTTTTGTGGATCAACTTTGCAAACACCTTTTCCACCATTCTTTGATACGTTGCACCAGCATTTCGTAAGCCAAATGGCATCTTTGTATAACAATATAATCCTCTTGGAGCAAAAAATGCAGTATGTTCTTGATCTTCTTCAGAGAGACGGATTTGATTATATCCTTTATACTCATCCAATGATGATATTCTTGCGTTTCCCGCTGCTGATTCAACCATTTGTGGAATATCTGGAAACGGAAAACTATCTTTTGGACATGCCTTGTTTAGATCCATAAAATCTATGCAAATTCTTATCCCTTTGTTCTTCTTTGGGACCACCACCATGTTTGCAATCCATTCTGGATATTTTGCTTGTCTTATAATTCCTGCGTCGATCATCTTCTGTAATTCTTCTTCTATTTGAGAATGATATGTTGTTGTGATCTTCCTTATTCTCTGTTTAAATGGTCTTATGTTTTTGTTGATTTCTAATTTATGACATGCTATTAACGGGTCTATCCCTGGAATCTCATCCATGTTCCACGCGAAGATATCTGCATATTTTCGCAAAAGATTTATAGTTCTTTCTTCCTCATCTGCCTCCATTCTAGTCCCAATTTTCAGCATTTTAGGTTCTTCTTTACTTCCAATATTTATTTCTTTTGTTGGTTTAGTAGCAATGTAGCTGGCTTCAGGTTCTCCCATTGGTGTTGGCGTTTTCATAACTCTCGCGAACTCATCTCCTTCTCGCGAAACTTCACTTGGTATCCATTTTCCTTCTTTTTCCCTTATCATGTAAATTTTAATTTCCTCTTCTTTCTTTGCTTCTATGTTCAATTTTCTACGAGCTTTCCGCAGCTTTGGACGTTCTTCACAATTTCTTACTTCAATTTGGTAGCATAATCTCGCGAAATTCACATCTCCTCTAATTTTTCCAATTCTACTAGGCATAGGAAATTTAACACATTGATGTAATGTTGACGCTACAGCCTTGATTGCGTGTATCCACGGTCTTCCCAGTATCATATTGTACGGCGATTCCACATCTACCACACATAATGATATTCGTGTTTCAATTTCTCCTAGTGGAATTCATACCATTAGCTCGCCTTTAGGTTTTATTATAGACTTTCCAAAGCCATGAACATAATACGTTGAATGAGACATTTCTTCATCCTCATATCCCATCTTCTTGAAGGTATGATAAAATATCATGTCTACAGAACTTCCTGTGTCTAATAAAGTTCTATTCATAGCCCATTATTCTTCAGATTTTATCGATTTCTCCTTTCTCACTGGTATAGTAGTTACTGTGACCACCAATGGAGATGTATGACTTGAATCTTCTTCTGGTATTTCTGCTGCTGTAAACGTGATTTCTTGTTTTTCCCAATCTTTCAATGATGATATCTTCTCCACTATCATAATCTTCCTTCCTTCAAAATCCCGTTTATGTATCCTTCCTTCGATATTTTCATGAAATTTATCAATCATTTCTTTTGTTATCACATCACCTTTCAATTTTCTACAATCCTTTTTGATTCTGATCATTCTTCCTTCAATTTTCTCACCGATTTACTTTATGATTTCCCTAATCTTGAACAATTTTTATCTTCTTCTTCGCTTTTTCTTCTATTTTCGTTAATTCATCCCTGTTTCGGGCGCAAAAATGTAGTTGCAGGATTTCTTACACTACACCCTTGTCAAGAATCTATGAAAACTAAGTCATAATTGTGAATAAACAACAACACTTTTGAGTTTATCTCTCCTCAAAATTCTCTCAGCTATCAAAAATGCATCATCAATTTCTGGATCTATCGTGCCCTTTATATAGGGATTTACATAGTGGAAGACAACTAAGATTTCCCCCTAATTCGGATCTACTCTGCGATCTCATCGCCATAACTTCAGTCTTCACCATCGCCAACTTTATAACCATCGTGAAGCAGACTTATTCTTCATATATCATTAATCGTTACATCACTCTTTTGTGACACTCGCCAAATGTTGTTGAAGAATCTTGCGACAATCTCGTCAAAGTGTTGTTAATACTTGTAGAAACGTTTGGGCTTCTCGCAGAAATGTTGTTAATATCGCGGGAATAGCGTTGTAGCGATATTCTGTTACTACAATTTAGGTTCAATCTTCTATAAACAAAGATAATTCCTATAGCTCTAATACCACAATCTATATTCAAAGTCAGATTTGAGATTATATATTCAATCTGCTCATTTGCACTTTTCTTGGTTTAACAAATTTTCCACATCCATCCATCCATACATCTGTTTTCTTTTCCTAATTATCATTATTCATAAATATCATACCAATGGAGGAAGCAATTGTAAACGGTGTCTCTGAGTTATTAAAATTTCTAGGATCTGTGCTTACTCAACAGATAGGTAAGGCTTGGGGTCTCAAAGATGAGCTGCAAAAACTTGGAAGTACTCTGGAGATCATAGCCGCCGTAACATCTGATGCTGAGAAGAAACAAGAGAACTCTATGCTTGTGAGGCTTTGGTTAAAGAAGCTCAAGGATGTTGTGTATGATGCTGATAAGGTTCTGGACGCGTATTCTTATGAAACCATGCGTCTTACTGAAATGAATAAGGTACAAAAATTAGTTTCATCTAAAAAGTCTAATCATAAGTTACGTCAAAAAATTGATAGTATTAACAAGAGCCTAGATGAAATTTCTACTGAGATGGGAAAGTTTCACTTTCAATTTTCTACTTCTGATGATAACACTCATGATCACAACACTGTGCGAGAAAACTGGCTAAGTACATCCTTGGTAGATGAGTCAAGTGTCTTAGGAAGAAATGAAGATAAATCAAACATAATTAAGTTGTTAACCACACCCCACACATTATCATCATCGTCTTCTTCATCTTCTTCCTTAAATCTTATTCAGCAAGAAAAAGTTTCTGTTATATCCATAGTGGGTATGGGTGGGTTAGGGAAAACTACACTTGCTCAACTGGTCTACAAAGATGACTCGATTGCGAGAAACTTTGAGATCAGAGCTTGGATTTGTGTGTCCGATGTTTTTGATTTCAAAAAAATCTTAACAGACATAATTGAGTCTGTTAAGAATAGGAAATGTGATGATTTTTCAAATACTGATGTCTTGTTTAGAAAACTTCAGGAAGTGTTGAACAACAAAAAATATTTCTTAGTACTAGATGATGTCTGGAGTGAGGATCCAGAAGAGTGGGATAAACTTAAAGGTTGTCTAATGGTGGGTGCTTATGGGAGTAGAGTCTTAGTCAATACACGTAGTAGTAATGTTGCGTCTATTGTGGAAGGTGCAGTCCCACCATACGTGTTAGACATCCTACCTCATCCTGATTGTTGGTCTATCATCAAGAACAAAGCATTTTCTTCGGGTGGGGCAAAACTGTGTCCAACTTTAGCAAGTATAGGGGAGGAGATTGCAAGAAAGTGTGGTGGTTTACCACTTGCTGCAAATGTTCTTGGGAATCTTATGCGTTTGCATAAGACCGAGAAGGATTGGTTGTCAATTCGAGACCATGATAGCTTGGGCACCAAAGATGCAACAACCAACATCAGATCAATATTAAAATTGAGTTATGATAAATTACCCAGCACTCAATTGAAACTTTGTTTTTCTTATTGCTCTTTATTTCCAAAGGATTGGGAGTTTAGTAGGGAAATGTTGATTAGGTTGTGGATGGCTGAAGGATTCCTTCATCCATCTCATGGGATGTCACTTGAAGATGTTGGTGATGATTATTTCCATTATTTACTGGCTAATTCCTTTTTTCAAGATGTGAGGAAGGATAAGTTAGGGGACATCGAAACATGCAAGATGCATGATTTGGTACATGATCTTGCCCTGAAGGTCAACGGCGATCATGATATTAAGAAAATAAATTCCAGTGAAATGGAATCTGTGTCTGAATATTGCCGTTTGCCTTTAACTTTAGATGTGAAAACATTAGACATTTCTTCAAAAGTTTTGAGAAGGCAAAAAGATTGAGGACCATTGTTTCTCCAGAAAAAAATTATGACTTCAAAAAAGAACAATTGTTTTATAACAAGGGTTTACAAATAATTTGTTTGGTGGGAAATTTTTTTACTTTTACCCCTCACCCCCTATTCAAGCAATATATTCTTCCACTCTTCCATATCAAAGTGTATCCATTTGAGGTATCCATCAGCTTTACAATCTGCAGACGTTAATGCTTAATCGATGTAAACACATAGAAACGATTCTTGAAGGAATTGGGCCTTTGATAAACTTAAGGCACCTTAATCTCAAGGGTTCAGATGTTAAACAGCTACATGATTCTGTCGGTAAGCTCAAGAATTTGCAGACGTTAGATCTATCAGTGTGTCAGGTGTTAATGTTAAATGTTAAACACTTAAGTGTAAATAGTTTGACTCATTAGTTATTATAATAGTGCTAGTAGTTGTAATAGAACTTGTAGGGTGGCTAGTGTAAATAGTTGACTCATTAGTAGTTGTAATAGAACTTATAGGGTGGTTATAGGGTGGCTAGTAGGATGGCTTGGGTGGCTATAGGGTGGCTAGTAGGATGTCTTCTAGAATGGCCATTTTTTTCTTTCTTCCTTTCTTATTTTATTTGTAGAAGACTTTCTCTTATCCTTTTGTAAATCTATATATTTACATCTTGTTTTAAAGATTAACAAATGAAGTGAGAACCTTAAGCTTTTGTCACGAGAACCTTAAGCTTTAGAGACAACACTGGGTTACTTGGCTTTACCATCAATATAATTCCACATAGCTTTTCCTTTGAGGAAGCTTCTCATAAGGAAGGACCAATGGTTATAGTTTGTTCCATCAAACTTTACGGTGATTGGTTGATAATCTTCACGCGACATATTGAACGATGACAGAAAGGATTTTGGATACTAGGCTCTGATACCATGAAAAAAGCTTAAGGTTCTCATGACAAAAGCTTAAGGTTCTCACTTCATTTGTTAATCTTTACAACAAGATGTAAATATATATATTTACAAAAAGAGAAGAGAAAGTCTTCTACAAAGAAAATAAGAAAGGGAGGAAGAAAAAAATGGCCATTCTAGAAGCCATCCTACTAGCCACCCAAGCCATCCTACTAGCCACCCTACAAGTTCTATTACAACTACTAGCACTATTACAACAACTAATGAGTCAACTATTTATACTTAAGTGTTTAACATTTAACATTAACACCGGGAATTAGTTAAGCTGCCTGCAAATATTGGGTTGTTGGAAGATCTAAGAGAGTTGAAACTTGACTCTTGCGGCTTAAAAGAATTACCTAGTGAAGTTCGATCATTGAAACGTTTAAGGTGCCTGGATTTTACAAGATCTAAGATCAAAGTATTACCTGACTCATTCATCAACAACCTTTGCAATTTGGAGCTGATGGATTTCGGATTGGAGTGTGCTCATCCCGAGGAAATAAAAAATTGGAAAAAATTGTTAGACTTGGATGGGTAAGAGATGAAATTCCCAAAGGTATAGAAACTCTAACTTGCCTTGAAATGTTATCCCGTTTTAGGTTGAGGAACAGAGAAAACGTCTCTTCTAATGGTGGTGGTAGTGGGATCGAAGAATTAGCCGATTTAAATTCTCAATCTAAAATATGTGAGAGGTGGTATTGATGCAGAGAGAGCAAAGTTAAATAACGTTTAACTTAGATCTAAGTTGGGGGCCTGTAGTGAAGACGTTGAAATAACGTTTGATGAGGTGTCGGACGGTTCTTTTTCCAACGACGAAGACAACGGATTTATGTTTGATGAGGTGTTAGAGGGTCTCGAACCTAACCCTAATTTAAAATATTTAAGAATAGAATATTTTCTGGGTTTAAAGTTTCGGAAATGGATGGTTTCATCCAAATGCCTTCGGAATTTAGTGGAACTAAATATTTGTGGTTGCTTTAGATGTGAGAAGCTACCAGCGTTGGGATGCTCCCATGTCTGCGGAAACTTTGCATTGGTCGGTTAGATTCTGTGTAGTGTTTGGGTGAAGAGTTTTATTATCAGCAACACGAAGAAGAAAAAATCAGCCGTAATGGCGAATCATTATTCCCTTCTTTAGTTGAGTTCTTGATTTTTGATATGGATAATCTAGAAGAATGGCTTGCTCCTCACACTACGGGAAAAATCATCATTGACAACACTTTATTAGCGTTGTAGTACCCCTACGACAACGCTTTTTTATGCATTGTGTAGGTGGGGTATTATAGAAAGTCCAAGCTTTTCTACAATACTTGACTAAGCGTTGTAAACAGTGTTGTCATTCATGGTTCAACAATATTTTCCCAAAGTTGTGATTCTCTTTCGATTTTTTTTCAAAAGACTAACACAACATTTATTTATATTGTAAGACTTGATTTCACAACCTTTAGTATGTGTAGTAAAATTCTATAACACAACTTCCCTAATTGTTGTGAATAGTACTATTACTACACTTGTTAGGGTGACTGAAAAATCTTACACAACACTTATTTATATTGTGATACATTCCTTCACAACATTTGTCTAGTGTAGTCATAATCTCTAACACAACATCCTTAAGGGTTGTAATATTTGAAGTTACAACATATGTTTTCAGTAGATGAATGTGTAACTACAATGTTTGTTAGAAGTTGTGCATAAAAAATTTTGGAAAAAAATTTATAGCTGAAACCGAATTGCCGAAGGTAATTCACATTCTCATTAAACTTGCTAATGTAACACATTTACATTCATTCTAACAAGAAAGTAATGTACAGTTCACAAAGAAAGCTTCCCAATTCTTTACCCACTAATGAATACATGCCTACAATCCCACACTCCAATTATTCCTATAACATTTTATCCTAGAACTAGATAAAGAGCAAAGTTTTCATTTCTTTTTTTTAATTTTTTCTCTTTTCCCCTGAAGAAGAGCAGAGCTATCAAGTTGTCACCAATATCCAATGACATATTTGGTCTGCGACCCCCAGTATTCTTTAGATTGTTTGACCATCTCGGAACAACATCCGCTCTTTCCAATAATCCCTACACCTGTAATGCTGAAGTGTTTTAGTAAAGATTAAATCTTCTCAAACAAAGGATGGACCAGTATTCCTAGTTTCATGTTCTTACCTGTTTTTTTCAAGAGAAGATCTAGCTCAATCATGTGAATTGGATTGGCATATACTCCAACCTGCAAAGAAAGAACATATAATCTGATTAGCTGATAATATCTTTTTTTTCTTTTTTTTTTTTGTTTGAAAAACTCCAAATTTATAGCTGGGCCGTTCACACCAGATAGCAAGTTCAGCTGATAGATGACAAAACGAAGCTTTCCTAGCAAGCAACAAAATCAGAAAACCATGACTAGAGAGCAGAGCAAGATATACGGGAGAGGTAGATCCTAACTGCGAGAGGGTTACCATGGAAACACACACAAATTGAAGATACATCATAAAAAATAATATATTTATTAGTACCTCTCTACAAACAGGGCAGTTTCATTTTGGTTCAACAGCCTTAAGACCTTGGAATATCATCACAGAAGCTGCAGAACAAGCACATGATTCTCAAAAAATATGGCCGCAGCTCAAAGCGTAAGGATTAATAGTACTCTCCTGCAAACAAAAAACCGAAAAATTGGCATAAGCATATCTGATATCTGATTAGTTAACCATCCCCATAATGAATGAAAAGGAAAGAGTTACCAAGCAAACAACACAATTTAGGCTATACTCCAGCTTCATAGAATCCAAAACCATCAATGTCATTGAAGGATGATCTGACTCAAGATCACAAGAGAATTGATCGACAAACTCGACTGAAACTCCATTAGATCCATTGAAATTTATATAAAAGGCTCCCAACTCTATTAGCCAAGGAGAGTTAAGGAGCTCAATGTGCTCATCCCTCAACTTGGACCTGAAGTTTTTGCCATTTACAGAGGAGTGTACCTGCAAAATCCATTAGAACCTCAATAAACCAGGATGCACAGGAGCATTTTAAATATCTTCACATAAGAAAAAAAGATGGTTTACCTTGTCATATTTCTTAAGACTTTCCATATTGCAATTGCATTCATAGTAACATATTCAAACAACATTCGACCTTGTCGAATCATTATTTGTTGATCATTAGTGAAACAATGACGAATACGCAACACAATCAACTTGCCAATGTTAAACACACACATTCAAAAAATGGCAGTGATTTACTTGGCTGCTGTTAAACCAAACCTTACTGCTTCTTGCACTTTGGAGGTCCCTCCCCTTGCAGTCCTTGAGCAGCTGGAACTCTACTTTTCTTCAACTCAGAAAGTAGATAAACTCATCTACAAATATCTAACATATAAACCACAACAGTGAATAAATAGAATCGACATGAACTCACTAAAAAGGAAATGGGCAAATAGAGAGATTTTTTACCTTTCCGGATGTTGGCTCTGGGGATTTAAGTCAAGCGAGAAAACAAAGACAACATATTAGAACATATTTGTGAAGAGAAAAAATTGAGTAGCATAACTAGAAGAGTTCAGATTAAGGGGTTCAGTGATATTACCTTCTTCCTGTTCTCTCCTTCATATTCATCATCGTCTTCCTCGTCGTCATCTCCATCCTCATCTTTCCCGCCATCATCTTCCTCGTCATCATCCATATCCATATCAAATTCTTCACTCGGGACAACTTCTTTAGTTAACCACGACACAACATGTGGGATGATCTTATCACGGATAGCGGAGCTTAAAAAATGAACAAGAAGCATCATCAGGACTTGTCCACATATTAACAAGCTACTACCAATTGGGCACCCTTTTACTTTATTTAATTAATTAACAACAATGAAGTACTAAAAAAAAAGCAACTCCACAAATATTTGTACAGGAGAAGGGACTCGCTCATATATACAAAAAAAATGACTAGGTGTATAAGAAATGTTTAGTCATGTGCAAAGCAATTGACACATCACCAAGTTCACATAGTACAATACACATAGTGATTGAAATGTATATTTTCACACGTATGTTAACTAGCAGTTCTACACATGAATTTTGTTTCAAAATTAGTAACAATGACACACACAAACGAAGAAAAAAAAATCCAAACTTACTTACAATTCCACAGGGGATGAGAAGATAAACCAAAATTAGTATCAACGTCAGGTTTTTTCTTAGCAGAAGCTAGTGCATTACTCCCAGGCTTCACATCTTCCTTAGGACCATACTTCTCCTGTCACAAATGGCCCCAAATCCGAATCAAATCATCACAAACACCACAAAAATAGTCAAAAATTGGCCGATTCGAGGTTAAAAACAAACCATTTCAGAAATGCACTGAGTGTGTGCTTGAAACAGTGAGACAGCATAGTTTAAGAGCTGCTACCAGCACAATTACTGAGAAATATGAAAGCTACAAAAATATTAGGATGTTTTCTGAAACTGCATACTTGTTTATAATACATTGTTAGGAAATCTCCGATTCCAAGACCTGAATCAACCAAACCAATAACAATTTATGCTTAACTTCAAAACCCTTGAAACACCTCCACCAAATCAGCTGCAAGGAAATACATTTTTACTGAGTTTTCCAGCTGAAAACTTAGAGAAAATTGAGAAAAATATTGCAAAGTTAAGTAAGATTTTTACATGTGGAAGTGGTAATGTGGAGTTCAATGCAGAATTCCTTAGCTAAGTACCACCACCACGACCTCCTCCTCTGCCTCTACCACCACCAACACCACCACCACGGCCTCTAATTCGATTCAACATCAACATCACCTTCTTCAATTTATTTCTTAACAACTTCACAACATCAATAAAAATTTCAAATCAAACATACCCATCTCTAATCCTTCCCCTAAAACCTTAGTTTCAATTTCAGTCACTTGATTCAATTACATCCAAGAACCCTAATATCTATTTGGGTAAAGAACAGAAACCCTAGCTTTTTTACTCTTCATTAAAACTCACAAATTAATCACTAAATATTCCTCATCATAAACCAATTCATCTTCTTCATCTGCTGCTTCCGATTTCATACACCCTAATTCCAAAATCAGCTTCCTATGGAAACTGAAATTAAACCTATTACATCCATCTACAATTCAATTAAAAAACAAACCCATTACTAAAGATCAAACAACACATCAATTTCACACAAAACAGAGCTTAGTTAAAGAAACCCTAAATTAAATCTTAGATTTACCTTTTTTATTCGATTCATCAGCAGAAATGCTTCAACTCATCAATTGATCAACAACCCTCTTAATCTTCATTTGCTACAGCTCGAAATCATCCTCTTTCTACACCAACTCTGAAAGAAAACCAGCTTCAGAAAACCCTAACTCACTGACTTCTCGATTCATTTTCATCCTAAACTCAAACAGCAACATCACTTCCACCATCACCTGATTCATGATCAGATTTTTCTTATCTCGATCTCAGAACTATATTTCATCTCCCTAAATCAGGAACAGAAACGGAGGAGAAGCAGAAAGAAAAAACGAAGAAAGAAAAAGAAAGAGAAAGAAGAAAGAAGAAAGAAGAAAACACTTCGGAAAAAAAAAGTGAATCCGAATGAAAATGATCGACGGACCACGTTTCTTTTAATTCAATCATACGGATCAAGAAAAGATCTTACGGCTGATATCTTATTTGGGATGTTCATACGGATTGAAGCATTTGTGCTTCTCTTTGTGCTAATACGAACCCATGTATTTTGTTTATTATCAACCTTCGACATGAAAAAAAATCCAAAAAAAAATTTAATAAATTTAGGACATTGCTATCGACATTCTGATATAAAAAAAAATCCAAAAAATGTATAAGAATGAAGCTAAAAAATAAGAAGTGAATTCGATAATCGGTGTGTTTCTTTGTGCTTTCTATTTGTGCTTCGAGTTTGAATTTTGACTATTCACATCGGTCACGAAGTAAGTTCGAAGCTCCAAGAGGGTTTCAGAGTTCAAACTTAGCATGATACATCATCGAAATTGATAAATATGAATCCCAATGTCAATTCGAACTTCAAATGCGGTATAATGGCATATAAACTATGAAGTATGAAGCTCCGGGAGAATTCTGATGAACTGACGAAGAAATATATCATAATTGAACATCACAGGTTCAAATATTACTAGAGTTAGACCTGAATGTCTCGTTCGGATGAACTCAGGACGAAATATATCAGAATTGAACATCACAGGTTCAAATATTACTAGAGTTGGACCTGAGTGTCTCGTTCGGATGAACTGAGGACGAAATATATCAGAATTGAACATCGCGGGTTCAAATATTACTAGAGTTGGACCTGAGTGTCTCGTTCGGATGAACTGAGGACGAAATATATCAGAATTGAACATCACAGGTTCAAATATTACTAGAGTTAGACCTGAGTGTCTCGTTCCGATGAACTGGGTACGAATTATATCAGAATTGAACATCACAGGTTCAAATATTACTAGAGTTAGACCTGGGTGTCTCGTTCGGATGAACTGCGGACGAAATATATCAGAATTGAACATCACAAGTTCAAATATTACTAGAGTTGGACCTGAGTGTCTCGTTCGGATGAACTGAGGACGAAATATATCATAATTGAACATCACAGGTTCAAATATTACTAGAGTTAGACCTGAATGTCTCGTTCGGACGAACTGAGGACGAAATATATCATAATTGAACATCGCGGGTTCAAATATTACTAGAGTTGGACCTGAGTGTCTCGTTCGGATGAACTGAGGATGAAATATATCAGAATTGAACATCACAGGTTCAAATATTACTAGAGTTAGACCTGAGTGTCTCGTTCCGATGAACTAGGGACGAAATATATCAGAATTGAACATCACAAGTTCGAATATTACTAAAGTAGACCTGAGTTTCTCGTTCGGATGAACTGGGGACGAAATATATCATAATTGAACATTACAAGTTCAAATATTACTAGAGTTGTACCTGAGTGTCTCGTTCGGATGAACTGAGGACGAAATATATCAGAATTGAACATCACTGGTTCAAATATTACTAGAGTTGGACCTGATTTTCTCGTTCGGATGAACTGAGGACAAAATATATCAGAATTGAACATCACAAGTTCAAATATTACTAAAGTTAGACCTGAGTTTCTCGTTCGGATGAACTGGGGACGAAATATATCATAATTGAACATCACAAGTTCTAATATTACTAGAGTTGAACCTGAGTTTGTCGTTCGGATGAACTCAGGACGAAGTATATCAGAATTGAACATCACAAGTTCAAATATTACTTGAATTATACCTGAGTTTCTCGTTCGGATGAACTGGGGACGAAATATATCAGAATTGAACATCACAAGTTGAAATATTACTAGAGTTGGACGCGAGAGGAATACTCTAAGTCAGAAATTTGGTAAGAACGACGAATCCATCCATTTACAGGTAAGATTCCTTTGGAATATTCCCCGAAACCTTAAACAAACCCTATTCTGGAATATTGTATGCGTACCTTGGCTCCGAGAACGGAACCTGACCGTGAGAGGAATACTCTAAGTCGAAAACTTGGTAAGAATGACGAATCCATCCATTTACAGGTAAGATTCCTTCGGAATATTCTACGAAACCTTAAACAAACCCTATTTATGCATATTGTATGCATACCAGGCTCTGAGATCGAAACTTGGCCTCGAGTTGACTATTCTAAGTCAGAAACTTGGTAAGAACGACGAATACATCCATTTACAGGTAAGATTCCTTCGGAATATTCTACGAAACCTTAAGGAAACCCTATTTCTGCATATTGTATGCAAACCAGGCTCCGAGATCGAAACTTGGCCTCGAGTTGACTATTCTAAGTCAGAAACTTGGTAAGAACGACGAATTCATCCATTAACAGCTAAGATTCCTTCGGAATACTCTACGAAACCTTAAACAAACCCTATTTATGCACAATGTATGCATACTAGTCTCCGAGATCGAAACCTGGCCGTGAGTTGACTACTCTAAGTCAGAAACTTGGTAAGAATGACAAATCCATCCATTTACAGGTAAGATTCCTTCGGAATATTCTACGAAACCTTAAGGAAACCCTATTTCTGCATATTGTATGCAAACCAGGCTCCGAGATCGAAACTTGGCCTCGAGTTGACTATTCTAAGTCAGAAACTTGGTAAGAACGACGAATTCATCCATTAACAGCTAAGATTCCTTCGGAATACTCTACGAAACCTTAAACAAACCCTATTTATGCACAATGTATGCATACTAGTCTCCGAGATCGAAACCTGGCCGCGAGTTGACTACTCTAAGTCAGAAACTTGGTAAGAACGACAAATCCATCCATTTACAGGTAAGATTCCTTCGGAATATTCTACGAAACCTTAAGGAAACCCTATTTATGCATATTGTATGCAAACCAGGGCTCAAGATCGAAACTTGGCCTCGAGTTGACTATTCTAAGTCAGAAACTTGGTAAGAACGATGAATTCATCCATTAACAGCTAAGATTCCTTCGGAATACTCTACGAAACCTTAAACAAACCCTATTTATGCACAATGTATGCATACTAGTCTCCGAGATCGAAACCTGGCCGCGAGTTGACTACTCTAAGTCAGAAACTTGGTAAGAATGACAAATCCATCCATTTACAGGTAAGATTCCTTCGGAATATTCTACGAAACCTTAAGGAAACCCTATTTCTGCATATTGTATGCAAACCAGGCTCCGAGATCGAAACTTGGCCTCGAGTTGACTATTCTAAGTCAGAAACTTGGTAAGAACGACGAATTCATCCATTAACATTAAGATTCCTTCGAATACTCTACTAAACCTTAAACAAACCCTATTTATGCACAATGTATGCATACTAGTCTCCGAGATCGAAACCTGGCCGCGAGTTGACTACTCTAAGTCAGAAACTTGGTAAGAACGACAAATCCATCCATTTATAGGTAAGATTCCTTCGGAATATTCTACGAAACCTTAAGGAAACCCTATTTCTTCATATTGTATGCAAACCAGGCTCCGAGATCGAAACTTGGCCTCGAGTTGACTATTCTAAGTCAGAAACTTGGTAAGAACGACGAATCCATCCATTTACAGCTAAGATTCCTTCGGAATACTCTACGAAACCTTAAACAAACCCTATTTATGCACAATGTATGCATACTAGTCTCCGAGATCGAAACCTGGCCGCGAGTTGACTACTCTAAGTCAGAAACTTGGTAAGAACGACGAATCCATCCCTTTACAGGTAAGATTCCTTCGGAATACTCTACGAAACCTTAAACAAACCCTATTTATGCACAATGTATGCATACTAGTCTCCGAGATCGAAACCTGGCCGCGAGTTGACTATTCTAAGTCAGAAACTTGGTAAGAACGACGAATCCATCCATTTACAGGTAAGATTCCTTCGGAATACTCTACGAAACCTTAAACAAACCCTATTTATTCACAATGTATGCATACTAGTCTCCGAGATCGAAACCTGGCCGCGAGTTGACTACTCTAAGTCAGAAACTTGGTAAGAACGACGAATCCATCCCTTTACAGGTAAGATTCCTTCGGAATACTCTACGAAACCTTAAACAAACCCTATTTATGCACAATGTATGCATACTAGTCTCCGAGATCGAAACTTGGCCGCGAGTTGACTACTCTAAGTCATAAACTTGGTAAGAACGACGAATCCATCCATTTACAGGTAAGATTCCTTCGGAATACTCTACGAAACCTTAAACAAACCCTATTTATGCACAATGTATGCTTACTAGTCTCCGAGATCGAAACCTGGCCGCGAGTTGACTACTCTAAGTCATAAACTTGGTAAGAACGACGAATCCATCCATTTACAGGTAAGATTCCTTCGGGATATTCCCCGAAACTTTAAACAAACCCTATTTTGGCATACTGTATGCATAACCTGACTCCGAGATTGAAACATGTCCATGAGTGGACCATTATGAGCCGGAAATTTGGTAAGAATGATGAAGTAAAGAAAATATTATAGACAGTGAAAATGACCATATTACTACCCTTTGTGAAAATAAATGCAATAAATATTATTGAAACTTTAATAATGACCAGACTACCCTTATCAGAATTAAGTAATGTAAATATTCAATACTTTGAAAATGACCATATTACCCTTGATGGAAATAAGTGCAATAAATATTATGGAGACCGTGAAAATGACCAGACAACCCTTATTGGAAATAGGTAAAATAAATATTACAGAACGTGAAAATGACGATATTACCCTTAATGGAAATAAGTGCAATAAATATTATGGAGACTGTGAAATTGATCAGACAACCCTTATCGGAAATAAGTAAAAAAAATATTACAGACTATGAAAATGACCATACTACCCTTAGTGAAAATAAGTGCAGTAAATATTATGGAGACTGTGAAAAATGACCAGACTACCCTTTTAGGAAATAGGTAAAATAAATATTACAGAATGTGAAAATGACGATATTACCCTTAATGGAAATAAGTGCAATAAATATTACGGAGACTATGAAATTGACCAGACTACACTTATCGGAAATAAGTAAAGAAAATATTATACTATGAAAATGACCATATTACCCTTAGTGAAATAAGTGCATTAAATATTATGGAGGTTGTGAAAATGACCAGACTACCCTTATTCGAAATGGGTGAAGTAAATATTACAGAATGTGAAAATGACCATATTACCCTTAATGGAAATAAGTGCAATAAATATTATGGAGACTGTGAGAAATCACCAGATTACCCTTATCGGAAATAGGTAAAGTAAATATTACAGAATGTGAAAATGAAAATATTACCCTTAATGGAAATAAGTGCAATAAATATTATGGAGACTGTGAAAATGACCAGACTACCCTTATCGGAAATAAGTAAATAAAATATTATAGACTGTTAAAATGACCATATTACCCTTTGTGAAAATAAATGCAATAAATATTAAACTTTAATAATGACCAGACTACCCTTATCAGAATTAAGTAATGTAAATATTACATACTTTGAAAATGACCATATTACCCTTGATGGAAATAAGTGCAATAAATATTATGGAGACCGTGAAAATGACCAGACTACCCTTATTGGAAATAGGTAAAGTAAATATTACAAAATGTGAAAATGACGATATTACCCTTAATGGAAATAAGTGCAATAATATTATGGAGACTGTGAAAATGACCAGACTACCCTTATTGGAAATAGGTAAAGTAAATATTACAAAATGTGAAAATGACGATATTACCCTTAATGGAAATAAGTGCAATAATATTATGGAGACATAAAAATAAAATCATAAATAAGTAAATAAAATATTACAGACTATGAAAATGACCATATTACCCTTAGTGAAAATAAGTGCAATAAATATTATCGAAACTTTAATAATGACCAGACTGCCCTAATCGAAAATAAGTAATATAAATATTACACTTTGAAAATGACCATATTACCCTTGATGGAAATAAGTGTAATAAATATTATGGAGACTGTGAAAATGACCTGACTACCCTTATTGGAAATAGGTAAAGTAAATATTATAAAATGTGAAAATGACCATATTACCCTTAATGGAAATAAGTGCAATAAATATTATAGAGACTGTGAAAAATGACAAGACTACCCTTATCAGAAATAGGTAAAGTAAATATTTCAGAATGTGAAAATGACCATATTACCCTTGATGGAAATATGTGCAATAAACCTTATGGAGACTGTGAAAATGACCAGACTACCCTTATCGGAAATAAGTAATTTTCAGAGAAGGCTTCGCGTTGTTTGCTGCTCAGTCACCTGAGCATTATTTTTTGGGCATTACATTTTGTTTTACAACACTTATGAAGCGTTGTCATAAAGTTAGTGTATTAAAGAACCACAAACTTGACAGAACCTGTGATAGTGTAGGATGGTTAGTGGTGTAGATTTCCATGCCCGAGGCTCAAGATCGAATCCCACCAACCTCATTTTTTCCAACATTATATATTTTTACTTCTACAACACTTATAAGTGTTGTTATAGGTTTCTATTTAAAAAAATGAAAAAAACCAAAACTTGTGAAATGAAAGGATGGTTGATGAGCATACACTTCCATACAGTAGGTTCATGTTCGAATCTCCCCTCTAACATATTTTCCGTTATCATATTTTTGTGCTCTTTCAACAACACTTGTGAGAGTTGTGATAGGCTAAGTCACTACACTTATGAAACAGAGTTGTTATAGCTCAATGTTGTCACAACACTTTTTCTTAAGGAGTTGTCGTTTGTTTTCTTAGCACAACCCCTTGTTTCCTAAGGGTTGGAAGTGATGATATACCACAACTCTTCCTTTGAATTCAGTTGTAAAACATAGGACTTTCTACAATACTTAGCTAAGCGTTGTAAATCGCCAGTTGTAGATGTATATTTTTCCTGTTGTGTCAGCTTCCAATTTATAGTTCATTTCCTTCCCTTGAGCAGCTCAACATCTACAACTTCCCAAAGATGAAAAGCACACCGAATTCATTTACCTCTCTTAAGGAATTGACAATACGAAAGAACACCAAAAGCAAGGCAGTAACCTCAATAATTTGCACCGGAAGACTTCCCTCTCTCACATCCATTCAAATATACAGTTCTCTAGGCCACTTCATATCCCACTGGGCGTACTTCTTTAACATATTACTCCGAATCTTTAAAACCTAGACATCGGTAGGTGCTCTGAGTTTGAAGGTTTTTTTGAAGACGGTGATCTAAAAAACTAAACAACAACAAGGATGGTGATGATAATGACGATTTCGAAGATTGCTCTGAGTTTCAAATCTTCCTTGAAGAAGATGATGATGATTTCCAAGATTGTAGGATCGAGCAAGAGAGAGGAGAGCACACGCGAAAGCAAATTAATGATTACATTGATAATCAGTTTGGTGTACATTCTCTCATGGCTTAATAGCCTAATAGTCTCACAAACTTGACAATCACTCAAAGTACTTTTCTAATAAAATCAAACTCTAAATAAAGTGCACTTTCCTAACATAACACAAAATCTAAATAGAACTCTTCTAGAACTGACACAACTTGCTATTCTAGTTAACTCCAACTTCCAAATATCGCACAGCGTGTCAACAGTTCATGTTGATCCAACTTGACTGCGTCAACAGCAGCAGTTGATCCATCCGGACTGAATCAACATCATATGTTGATCCACGACCCAAATCACCATATCTTGGTTTAACTTCCAACATCCTCCCTTAAACCAAGATATCATTCAAAAATAATTCTGTAACCCTCTTCTTCCATTGATAAACGTTTGCACGTCCTTGTCTTTTATAATTTTTTATTCCTCTTCTTCCATTGATAAACGTTAACACGTTTTTGTCTTTTCTCATACCAGAATTCCGTCATCATTACCAAACTCAATTCACAAACCGCAGCTAACTCGGTTAACCAATCTTCTTCATTTCTTAACAGCAATCATCAAACTTGTTTTCACATTCTTCTTCATCGCAGAGGAACACAAACCTTAACAAGCTATAAACACCTCATTGTGCTCTATACAACTTGCTAACCAAACACAAAACCAAATTCTTTAACTCAATACTGAGCACATCTTCAACTTTCTTCACTGAGCGTTGTAGCTCAAACTTATCTCTTGTTTATTCTTTATCACTACTGTAATGATCCAGCTCACCTCATTTGTCTATATTAACAGGTATCATTTTCAGTTACTGTAATGATCCATCTCACCTTATTTGTCGATAGTAACAGGTATCATTTCAGTTTACAACTCATGGGATTCTCACCCACTATTGTTGTCTTCACTTCTCAAATTCCACACTGGAATTTCTTCACTTCTCTAAGCTAAATCCCCACTGGGATTTCTTCACACAAATCTAGCCAAATCCCCACTGGGATTGTTTCACTTCAACTTATAGACTTTACTCGCCTACAATCTTTTACTTATGTACTCAAATCCCCACCTGGGATTGCTTCACTTCAACTTATAGACTTTACTCGCCTACAATCTTGTTTCACGCTCACAACCTTGTGACGTCTCAATCTTGATACTCTCTCATCACCACCTGGTGATTAACTTCTCCAACTTCACAACCTTAATATTGTTTCTTCTTCTCTTCTTCTTCTCTTCTTTTTATTCTTTGTTTCTTCAAGATTCTCTCACAATATTACTCTTGTAACGTTTATGCCACAAGCGATAACTAACACAAAGTCTTCCACACTTTGTAAGATTTCTAAGTTTCTGCCACAAACTCTTCAATCACACTTCTTGTCAACATGTTTGATCTTAAACTCCAACATGCTATCTTCCTCCCTTAAGCTCAAACATCACCAACATTCCTTGTCATTCTAAGTCCTTGATTTCGATTACCTTAATCAAACTGTACCAATCCTTCTTGACTGCAATACCAACTTTGATCTTTTGTTGCGTATATTTCGAATCAATAACTTAACCCTTTGAATCAACCACTCACCCAAATCTTCTTCACCTTCAAAAATTAATATGCTCTCTGGAACACCTCTGAAGAAAACTGTCACACTTATCCACTGTTATAAAACTTTTGTTATTGTCACCAACTGTGACACTTTCTTCTGTTATGCTCCTGTAACAAATCTTCCATAACAATTCGTCTGTAACAACTCTGTAACTGTGATTATTCTTTGTAACACATTACATACTGAAACAAACTTTCTAATAACACTTTCCTTTTTTTTTTTTTTTTTTTACATCACCTTTGTTTCTTCATCAATGGAAGCAGCAGCGAAATCCTAGAATTCTTATCCGCATTCCTCTCACAAAACATATTCAAAACCTATTAACACCAGCATACTCCAACCTCCTTTTTTTTTATCCGACAACCATTATTTCTTTTCCAGACGTCTTCTTATTTCTTGTTGTCAAACACGATTCCATATCCTTCTGTCGCTGTTGATTTCTTTTTCTTCTGTTTCTCGGACAAAACTCTCTCTTGGCTCACCTGAAACTTCTCTATGCAGCACCAAACATCTACACATACTCATCTTCTTCCAGTTTTCTTCTTCATGTCGAGCATAACACCATCCAAAATTCATCGTCGAACGTTCTCTGCAACATCAATGGAAGCCACACCACAGGAAGCCAATACTTGAGTCTCCCTAACTTCCCCATCACCAATCTCGGAAACAGCAATGAAAAACTCCATGCCATCCTTCAATCATCAACGATAATCAAGCTCCATTATATATAAAACTCCATCACCATTGTTAATAGCAACGAGAACCACTCCCTATGAAGCATCTACATCTCTTAACTGTATGGAAACAAGGTTGTCTTGTCTTGATCCATCTTCAACATGATAACCTCAAATTCTTAATACAATCACCAACAGTACATCTCTGCTCCTTCCTCTCCGTCCAACCCTTGTGTTGTGCCCGCCTTTATCTCTTTCACCATCTACAGGATTCTCCTTGGCTCACAACTTCACCAAGTTTGCCGGTGTTGACCTTGGCAGCAACCAACCTTTTATTCAGCTGAATAAACATCATCTATATTCATCTCATTCTCGTGTTCACCAGCGATAAGAAACTCATGATTATCAGCAACATCTCACAATCACAAACAACTTCAACCATAAGTCACAGAAGAGACACCTAGGACTTACGCCTTCTCTGCAGCTCCATTCTTATTTATCGTGTTTACCCGTGACCAAAAAACTGGCAGCCAACTTGGTTTCTTCAACCCTTTTTTCCATGCTTTGACCTAGCTTTGTTTTTAATTCTCGAACCTTATTTCAAGTCTTTATTTTCCTTCAACACCTTCACGAACACTGCTCAATATCCAACAAGCACCTTCCTTATTATGAAATTTCTGAAAAACAGCAAAAACTCTTCTTCTTTCTCTTTTTTTTTTTTATAATTTTTGAAACCCTAAAAACACCAACGCACCAACGAGTCTTGACAAGCCTTCTACTTCTTTCTTTCTCACGGATACAACATCCAGCACCGCTCCTTCACAAATTCAAACCCTTTTTTTTTAAACTTCTTTCAAACTCTCAAACCCTAACGAGTTGCAAACTCATCAGAATTGATCAAACTTTTATTTTTTTCTTAACGACTTGCAAACTCTTTAACAAAACTCATATAATTTCTCTAACTCTTTCTCCTTCTCCTCTCCCTTCCTCTCACCTTGCTCTGATACCACATGTAGGATCGAGCAAGAGAGAGGAGAGCACACGCGGAAGCAAATAAATGATTACATTGATAATCAGTTTGGTGTGCATTCTCTCATGGCTTAATAGCCTACTTATTGTCTCACAAACTTGACAATCACTCAAAGTACTTTCCTAATAAAATCAAACTCTAAATAAAGTGCAATTTCCTAACATAACACAAACTCTAAATAGAAGTCTTTTAGAACTCTCTAGAACCGACACAACTTGCTCTTCTAGTTAACTCCAAATTCCAAATATCGCACAGCGTGTCAATAGTTCCTGTTGATCCAATTTGACTGCGTCAACAGCAGCATTTGATCCATCCGGACTGGATCAACATCATATGTTGATCCATGACCCAAATCACCATATCTTGGTTTAACTTCCAATAAAGATTGCTATGAGTGTCAATGTTTACTTGAAGATAATGTTCCAAACAACAATAATAAAAAAAGGATGGTGAAAGTGATTCCCACGCAATATTAGCTTTCTCATGTCCTAAAATCATCTCCAACTTAAACAATATCAGTAATTCTCTCCTCTCACTAGACTTGGAACATTGTCCAGTTTTAGCAATACTTCCGGATTTACGATCGTTTACTTCTTTCCAGGAATTAACCATCATCAGGTGCTTTAAGTTTCAAGTTTTTCTTGAAGATGGTGTTCTAAACAACTCCAACAATAGAAGCAATTCTCTCCGTTCATTGAAATTGGAACATTGTCCAGTTTTAGCAATACTTCCGGATTTATGATGATTTTCTTCTCTCCAGGAATTAAACATCATAAACTGCTCTAAGTTTCAAGGTTTTGTTGAATATGATGTTCTAAATAACTGCAACAACAACACAGATGGAGATTTCGAGAAAAAAAATTATATTCTTCATGTCCTCAAATCAACTCCAACTCCAACAATGGCAGCAATACTCTTCGCTCGTTATATTTGTGGGGTTGTCCTGTTTTAACTACTAGTACAAATCTTCACATTGGCCACAGTTAATCACCGTGTCCATAGGCTTTTGGTCATGGATTTTTTTTACTCCAAAAATATGGCATCAGGTCCCGTGACAAAGAGGTAACTGTATGGCTACATAAACTTTGAGTGGCTATAAAATATGATTTACCGTGGCCATATTTCTATAACCGTGTCTATATGGTACTCATTATTTTTTCTTGTAGTTAAGCATTTTCACTATCACCATGGCCATATGATCCTTATAGGCACACAATTTGATTATATGTGGCTAAAATTTACCTGAAAGTCACGGGAATTTTATTATAGTCGTGGCCTTTGTCATCAATTGGAAACGCAAAATTCATTTTGTCATGGCCAATTCATGAGTTGCAGCATTTTCATTAATACTTACTCTATATATTATCGATAGGCTTCCAATTAAGGTGTTGAAGTTTAAATCACCTTATGAAGTTTTATTTGATACTCTACCGCAAGGTTTTTAAATCGTAAATCGAAACGTGAATCATTTTTCTATTTTATGAATCGAATCGTATATTGAATCCTGAAACGTAGATTCATGGTTCATTATTGAATCGCTATATTTTAATATGTATGCCTATAAATATTACCAAACTAAATAAAATGCTTGGTAAGAACTTATAAGTTTTGACCTTTTATCTTATAAATTGAAAATACCTTCAATATAATCACTAACATCCAACATGGTTCAGTGGTAAGGGTGGTGTACATACAACCTCGATGGTTCAGGTTCGATTATCTCCAACATTTAAGTTTTTACTAACATTAATTTCAGAATTTTCAGTGACTTCTGCCCCATGAGCATCACTATGGTGGCTGCAATGCCAACAAGGTTGGCACCACGACCACCACCGATCATTTGCAGAGGCAAAATAAGTCGAAACAAACCCCAATGCAAAAACGATTATTGGACTCTTAGAAATCTGAAACTGCCAGTCCACCACCTACATTTTGCAGCGGCTTCATTGAAAAAAATGCTATGTTTAGCTCCAACGAAAGATCAACTTTAGTACGAGGATGTGGGTCGCCATCGACTCGTAATTACTGATAATTGGTGGTTCTGCACAAACATGATTCAATGAAAATCTATACACACTTGATTTTTCTACTGAATTCTTTCAGACATGGAAGGCCAAGACATTATTAAAGATATTGATCTTTGTTTAAACTAATTACCTCTCTTTACTATCTCCTTATCCATTCGAATAAAGCTCACAGTCCTAAAGCACGTAGAAACTACATTATAAGCCTGGACCAATAAATAATATATATAAGCATAAAATGAACCAACAATCTACAAGACAGGTGCATGGTTAATGTAAAATTTTAATAGGATCCGTAGTAGTTACCTAAAACTCCAGCCGTACCTAGATCCATGTCTATCGTTGCTGTCGAGCATCTCCGTATCCATTCGCATGAAACGGATTCTTAGTTCTGGAAGTTACAAAAACTCCATATGTACCTATATATTATCAGCGTTGATAGAGAAAATATCATTGGATCAGCCAACCATCAAGAGTTAAAAAGGATCAGTGGGCAACTGTGTATACCTTTTCTTCATCATCCCCTGGTGTGGTTATGTATTGTATCAATATGACTTGTTATCTTGAGATCTTCATTCAATTTTAATGAAATCTAATAGGAAATCAAGTCAAATCAAGTCAAATTCATTTGACTTGACTTTGTATTTGAGTTAGTTTGATTTTCTGAGTTAGTTGTCTGAGTAATCTGTCTGATTCAGACAGTATAATTCCTTTGTAATAAATATGTCTAAACTCTATTTTTCTTTGTATCTTTTTTTCATCAGTAATAATAAGTTTTCTTCTTCATCTTCTTTGTATACAATCTGTTATATCTTGATAATCATGAAATCCTAGATTTCTCATGGTATCAGATAGGTTCCGATCTTAGAGTTCTTTAACATAGCTTATAGAAATTTTATCAACAATTTTTAACACAAAAACTTCAATTTGGGTAACATTGTATTCAAGAAATGTTTCCCCAAATCACATTTCTAGGGTTCTTGGAAGGTTTTATGGTAACTACACGAACAACTACTTACATCAATAACGTCAATCATCAACAAATCAACAACAACATCAATACAAATCGTGATCTTGGTGGTACTTCAATTTCAGATTTTGACATTCAACAGAACACTCAACATCATAATATCATGTCTTCCGCTGGTAATTCTACATCTCTTCCTTTTAAAAATATATCAAATTTCGTATCCATGAAATTAGATCATTCAAATTATCTTCTCTGGAAAGATCAATTTGAGGTTGTGTTATTTTCTTGTGATTTATATGGATATGTTAGTGGAAAAATAGTTGAGCCGTCTCATAAAGTAATGGTTGATGGTAATGAAATTGTTAACCCAGAATGGGTTTCTTGGAGAACGTTAGATAGATTCGTCTCTACTTGTCTTAAAGCTACCTTTAGACCAACTGTTAGTGGTGATGTTCTTAGTCTATCTACTGCAAAGGAAATTTGGGATTTTCTTCAAATGAGTTTTAGAACTCAGTTTCTTGCTAGGAAGAGTATGTTGAGGAATCAATTGCATAGTATTAAAAAGGGTAATATGTCTATTGTGTAATATCTTCAGAAGGTTAATAGTATAGCAGATTCTTTGGTTGCCATTGATAAGAAAGTTAGTGATACAGATCTTATGAATTTTGTTATGAATGGTTTGGGTAGTGAATATGATATTTTTGTTATATCATCACAAAAAAGAGAGACACCTTATACTTTTGGAGAAGTGAAATCAAAGCTACTTTCTCATGAGCAATTCTTAGAAGGAAGACAACATCAAAGTGCAAACATATATGATGATCAAAGTGCAACAGCCTTTTATGCAAGAAATGGTTCAAATGCTTATAATAATAACAAAAGAGGTGGTGGATATAATATGAATAATGGGTATAATGGGGGTGGAAATTCTAAGAATAGTCAATATCAACATGGTTCTACTTCAAATAATTCCAATGGCAATTATCAGAATCGGTCTAGCTCAAACAGTGACAGAAGACATTATATGGATTATTCAAAAATGTTTTGTCAAATTTGTAAGAAAAATGGGCCTATTGCAACAAGATGTTTCTTTAGATATCATCCACCATCTGGTACTACAACTGGTCAGAAAGTTCAAGCTCATTTTGTTAATTCTGATGCTCCAATGGATCATTCAACTTCAGCTAATTCTGCTGGTACTTCACAACATGCCTTCACCAGTATAAATGTTAATGATGTTGCAGTCAATGATGATCCTTCTTCTTCGAATACAATTTGGGTTTCTGATAGTGGTGCCACTACTCACATGACTGGAGATATGACTTTGCTTCATAATACTTCTTCATATAAGGGCAACGATCACGTTATGCTTGGTAATAGTAAGACCTTATCTATTTCCTTTACTAGCTGTGCAAATCTTGTTACACCAAAAACCAGTTTTAGGCTAGATAGTGTTCTCCATGTTCCTGATATGAAACACAACTTTCTATCAGTTGCTAGATTTACCAAAGATAATTCATGCTATATTAACTTTGATCCATATGGATATGAGATAAGAAGCTTACATGATCATGCTTTTCTTGCACATGGTAAAATGATAAATAATTTGTATCCTATTACTTCTACTGATCTGCAATTTGCTTTCTCTTCTCTTGTTGCCTCTTCTGATATTTGGCACAATAGATTAGGCCATCCTTCTTCAAAGATTGTTCATCAACTTCATAGTGACAAGAACATTATAGTCAAGTATGTTAATTCTCATACTCTTTGTCATCCTTGTCAACTAGCAAAAAGTAAAAGGCTTCCATTTCATCTTTCTTCTTCTCATGCTTCCTCTTCACTTGAACTTGTTCATTGTGATAAGTGGGTTCCTTCTCCTGTTCCTTCCATATCAGGGCATAGATATTATATTCTATTTATTTATGATTTTAGTAGATTCCATTGGATTTATCCAATGCAAGTAAAAATAGAAGATTTGCAATGTTTTCAGCATTTTAAGAATCTCACTGAAAATTTATTTCATACTAAAATTCTTGATTTTCAAACAGATGGTGCTAGTGAACTAGTGAAAGGGGTTTTCAAAACTTTTTTAGACACTTTTGGTATTCTTTTACGAATTTCTTGTCCTAAAACACCTGAGCAAAATGGCCTTGCTGAAAGAAAGCACATCCACATTGCTGAAAGAAAGCACATCCACCTGAGAAAAATGGCCTTGCTGAAAGAGTACTGGTATGATTCTTTTTTAGCAGCTACTTATCTTATTAATCGAACTCCTACTCCTATTCTTCATCATAAGTCTCATTTTCAAGTTCTTTACAATGATCTTCCTGATTGTTCTTTTTTACGTGTTTTTGGATGCATATGTTATCCTTTCTTAGGGCATTCAAGAGTTGACAAATTGTCTCCAAAAATAGTTAAATGTATTTTTGTTGGCTATAGTACTTTACATAAGGGGTACAAGTGTAGATATGTGATTTTTTCTGAGAATGAGTTTTATTTCTCTACTTCTTCCTCTGTTTCTCCAGTTTTAGAAAGTGAGTCATCTCTTTCTGCTCCTTCATTTGTTCCTTCTATTCAATCTTCCTCTATTAGCACTAGATCTAAAAGGGGTATTACTAAGCCAAAAACTTTTCCAGATCATGTCATGAATTTTTCTACTGAATATTCTTCTGCTCTTACTTCTCTTCTTCAAACTCCTACTGATCCTAAAAATTTCAAAATGGAAATGCAAGATCCACAATGGATTATTTCTATGGTAGAAGAGAATACTGATCTGCAGCTTAATGTAACTTGGGACTTAGTTGATCCTGAGCCTCACATGAACATTTTAGGTTGTAAATGGGTCTACAAGGTTAAACTGAAATCAGATGGGACTATTGATAAACTAAAATCAAGACTAGTTGCTCAAGGCTTTAATCAGCAAGATGGTATTGACTATGGGGAAACTTTTAGTCCTGTAGTTAAATTTACTACAGTTAGAGTTGTTCTTTGTTTAGATGTTACAAGAAATTGGCCTATAAGGCAATTGGATGTTTCAAACGCCTTTTTTCATGGTGATTTAACAGAAAATGTCTACATGAAACAGCCACCAGGGTTTGTCAGTACAGAATTTCCAAATAAAGTGTGTCATCTTAAGAAAAGTTTATATGGCTTAAAACAGGCTCCACGTGCTTGGTTTTAGAAATTCAGCTCAGCCTTAATTTCATATGGTTTTGTTAGAACAATTTCAAATTTCTCCATGTTTGTTTTTGTTGCTGGTTCAGAATGATGGTATTATTGTTGTATGTAGATGATATAATTCTTGTTGGTTCTTCAAATTCTTTGCTTGATCATCTTGTGCAATATTTAAGTATTGTGTTTGCAATGAAGTAATTGGGAGATTTGCATTATTTTTTAGGCATAGAGGCTATAAGAACAGAAAATAAAGTTTTGTTGACACAGAAAAAGTATACTCTTGAGTTATTGGTTAAAGCAGGTATGATAGAGTGTAATTCATGCACTACACCAGTAGCTATGGGTCTTAGAGTTTCAGTTCATGAAGGTCAGTTATTATCAGATGCAACAACTTACAGGGCTTTAGTTGGAATGTTACAGTACTTATGCTTAACTAGACCTGATATCTGTTTTGAGGTAAATTATGTAAGCCAATTTATGCATGCACCTACAGATGTTCATTTGTTGTTGGTAAAGAGGATTCTTAGGTACTTAAAAGGCACTGTTGGATATGGTATTACTTTGAGAAAAGGTGGTATTGAAATATTAACAACTTATACAGATTCAGATTAGGGAAGTTGTCCTGAAACTGCTAGATCAACTTGTGGATATGCTGCTTTTGTTGGTGATTCTTTAGTTTCTTGGTCTAGTAAAAAGCAGCCTACAGTTGCAAGATCAATAGCTGAAGCTGAATATAAATGTTTATCTATGGATACAACTTATTTGGAGTGGCTTTTTTCTTTGGTGTCTGAGTTACATGTTAATGTTAAATTGCCTATTTCTCTCTACTGTGATAATACAAGTGCCATTTACTTGCATGCTAATCCTGTTGCTCATTACAGGACCAAGCATATAAAAATTCAATATCATGTGGTTAGAGAGATGATTCAGAGTGGATTTCTTAGTGTTCATCACATCTCAGTAGAAAATCAGCTTGCAGATCTTTTTACTAAAGGTTTATGTGCACCAGTGTTTCGTTCACTACTTCAGCAATTATTGGGTTCTCCTATATCTTCACATGTTGATTCATCCGTTGGTCAGGGTACTTCTTCAACAACTAGTGGTTCTAATTCTTCAACACTTAATGGTTCTTCTTCAACAGTTCCCGGTCATATTGATGCACATTTTTCAGTTTCACCGATTCCGAATTTCAATTCACACTACTTCCACCACCATCCTCCACCTCCATTAGTTTCATACACAACACTTCAATTCATACACCAATTCTGAATATTGAGATACAAAGGAAAACTAAAGTTAATTGGATAATCCAATTCAATCGAATACAAACGTTAGCTACTAATTGAAATACAGAAACCCTGACTTCTAATTCCAATTAAATAGATTATAGAAGAGAGGACGTGAGGCTATGGTATCTGTGAAAAATTATTTTTGCGAAGAACAAGATACAATTTCTTTTGATCGGAAAGAAAGAGAAACCGTTGATCAATTAACAGAGTGGGGAGATTAATTTCATGGTAGAATGGAGATATCTCTTTCTAAAATGTGCGGCTGTAAATGTGAGCGAAAGAGAAAAAGGGAATAGTGAATAGATTAAATGTTGTGAAAAGAGAAGTAGACATAAAATAGGGAGAAGAAAAGAGAGAGATTTCTTACTCATGCGTATATAATACAATGTAAATGCCTCTATATTTATATAGATATAAAACTTGGTGTCCAAGATATGTAAACCCTAAACTTAGACATGAAGGGCATCTTAGTAAATAAACTTGGTTTATAACACTCCCCTTGATGACCATTGTGGCTAAGTTATTACAATCATATCAGGAAAACTCAAAAGAGAAAAACCTAAAATTGCACAAGCATGTAAGACTTGAAACAATGCTGGACACGCATATGTTGCCTCGTTAAAACCTTGACAAGGAAAAACCCAGTGGGACAAAATCTTGACTAAGGAAAAAGAGTACAACATGATAAAGTCCGGTGAATGCACCTTGATTTGATGATGACGCTCCCCTGATAAATACTTCAGTCAAATTCTTGTCTTGCAAATCTTTGAGTCGAGACTTCCCAATTTCGGTGAACAAATTTCTTGAATGTAGAAGATAATTGTTCTGATGAATTCTTATTTTGTGTTAGTCTTCTAATAGTATTGTACTCGAATCTTCAGGATTCTCCAAATGCACTGAGAACTTGTGTCTTGGTTTGCTATCTTCAGAGATGATTTGTATATATAGTTGATCTAGTTTCTTCAACAAGGTGTCAATATGTAGTTAGCGTACCAAAGGTGAACAAAATTTGTGATCATACCTTATATGGATCAGATTGATATCCAAATTCATAGGGGATGCTTATGTTGATGTGGTCTAACAAAATGATCCAGTTAATGGTGGGAATCCACCAAATAACCGAAATCAATACAACTCCCCCTTTGATGACCACCATGTTGAATTAAATTGTCTCACTAAAACCTCGCCAGTAAAACCCAATGGGAAAAAACTTGGACAAAGGAAAAAGAGCACAAATATCAACATTTTGAAATAAAATAAATGTCATGTTGCCTCGATAAAACCTTGTCAGGAAAACCACATGGGAAAAAACCTGAAATGAAGGAAAAAGAGTACAACTTTTGAAGAGTTATGGATGCTAACTCAACTATATGAGTATTACAAAAAATGAGCATCAAAATCACAACTCTAGTCTATCTCAACGACGAGTTTAAGCTAGCATAATTCTAACTGCAGATTTAAGATAGAAAAATAATAGAATTTATGCTGCCAAAGCGTGGATTTTAATGTTTTTAAGGACTCCTCGAGAGACCTATAACGTTCAAATCATTTACTAATTAATCCGGATTTTTGGTTTTATACCAAACTTCTAAAAACACATAGAGGGTTGTTCGACCTGACATAATCAAATCAGTTGGCTGCCTAAATATGTTCCCAACCACATTTCTTGTGTAAATGCAATGCGAGTCCTTCAAGGACTACCACGCCAAAAGCATCATACATGGAGAACAAAAATGTATTGAATCAATCCTTGGGTCTAAGAAATAATAGAACCCTCAAATCGTTTTTACAACGAACAAATTTCTCAGACAACACATTACGACTACACCATCCAGTAAGTAATATGTTTGGCAATTTTAAGGTGTTAAGTCTTGGATCCAAATTATTTTTAACCAAGAAATAATAATCCAATCTAATTTGGATTGTATGCCAACCAATCACATATGTCGATATTTCTTTGTAAAGGGGTTCGAAACCGCCATATTTTTTATTTGAGTAGCTACTATAAACGAATATTTGAAAATATTTAGCTTATCACGACCCCACGAAATTCTCAAGTGTATGCATATCCTGAAAAAATATTCTCAGAATTACTGGCACCAGCGCCCACAGGCATTATAATCTCCTTATATTCAAATGAGAGATAATAACTTTGAGAATGTGAATCGTGTTTTTGGTACACTCAATTGGAGCACTACCAATAGCTTCTTACGGAACGCTACTTATTTTGCTAGATGTGACTGGGTTTTCCTCTTATAGAGGCAAAAGCTTATATAAAATCAAATGAGGCATTTTACGCCTAATCAATAGCAACCTTTTTCAATTTGATCACGATGGGAGAGAAACTGATATAACATTGAAGTTAATTAACACCAACTTTTGCTGGTAGTGTATAATCTTACCCTAATTATGGCGGATATATTTTCATCTCATTAAATCGAAAAACAAGTTTCTTAAAGTATTATCCGATTAATTCGAAGACATATACTCATAATGAAACATGTCTTTCGACATAAAGAAAATGTAGTCTTAGTAGACCTACATATTTACCATCAACCATGGATTATTTTTGGAATAATATAAAAAAAAAATATTTAACAAAAGGCATTAAAAATATGCAAACAAATCTCCAAAATAAAACTAAAATCGTGACCTATAGGGCCGACGAGATAATCATTCACTTTAGAATGAAATTATGGACACATTCTTTATCAAAAGAAAATCAAATTAAGATTAATATAGACACTATAAGGACTAATAATATTGGCTAACAAGCCGGGTGCGCACCCTTTGATCTTTAGTGTCCAATTCCAACTACAAGTGGAGCTATTTCAAATTTTGGAGAATAATATAATGAAGAAAACCAAAAATTGTTAAATTGGTGTTTGTCATAATAACCAATCTCATCCTTCTAGGATCCATGGAGAAATCTAATTTCAATTGGTTTAAATAATTCTTTTAAGAAAAATAAAGAAATCATTAAGGTATTCTTAGTAGAGAAAAATCTACATTTTGGTTGATAAAGATTTCTTTGAAGGAATAGAAATCAATAACAAAAATTGGTTAAAATACTTAGAATGCCATTTTTTTTTTTAAAACGATTGGAAAAAAATTAATACCGATTGGTAAAACGATATACCAAAATCATATTGACGACTGGAAAAAAAGAAGAAGATGTCGTTTGCTATGGAAATCCATAGTGGTAAAGAATGGTTTCTTTGCTAGAAAGAATAGAAACCATAGGAATAAATCACATGATCCTTGTCTAAGGGACAAAGATACCAATAACTAACCGGAGGTTTTTCAACCATGCACATGATTTGTTACCATAAAAGTAATTAGATTTTGGTAACACCAATTTTTGGTGATTGCAGTTTCATTAAAGAAAATAGAAACCGTAAACCATATTCCGATGGAATTTTTTTTTTTTATTCTCTATGATAAAGGATTAGAGAAGAAGGACACGGCATACTTAAATCAATTGCCCGTTTGTATATACGGCATAAACATATACGTGCGTAGTAAAACTAGTACAACCGTTGCCACGATGGGAGGGCCGACCGACCGAAGAACTTGATGAAACGATACCACTATGTGATTGCATGGATTCAGATTTGTAAAGGAATTTTATTTTATTTTGGTAAAAGAGATGTTCAAACAAAATCGTATTAAGTTGATAATGTAAAAGAAAAAAGTAGCGTGGTAACCTTTAAATGACAGAAATATGAAATTAGCTAACACTGAAAACGGATAGTATGCGCTAATCAGAAAAGTAACACCCAACTCTAGAGTAATTTTAAGATTGAAAATGAGGTACATGCGTCTTATTTAGTTCGAATTTCCCGTAGGAGTCTCCCATTCTACTCCGAGGATGAGATTGTAATAACCGTACCTATTGAGATTGTCAATTGCACTCTCAGAATCTTCCTTGTTCACAAAGTTTACAAAACCAAATCCTCGACTAATGCCAGTCCTCTGATCTACAGCAACATGAACATGACTGAGAGCACCAAATGTTCTGAACAGCTCAAGCAAGTCATGCTCGCGAGTATCTTCTGAGAGGTTGGTGACGCAAACAGAGTTTTCTTCGTTCCTCCATGGTCTCATATGTGATCTGAGTTCTCTCGCGCCATCTCTCTGGCCAGGATGAATACAAGGGATCTTCTAGAACCTTGGTGTCATCTTTGCTACCTGCGCTTAACCATATTAGCAACTATTGATTTCGTTTAACTGACAAAAAAAAAAAGTGGAATTATATAAAACATTCCAGGCTCGAACTCAAGATTGAATAATTATGATCCCCGCTTTAGGTTCAGATATACGGTAACCAGAACCGGTACCACCGGCTCACCATTTTTGCTGCGTTTCCGCACAGTTTCTGCAGGTCCATTCCCTGCAATGTCAAATTTTAACACAAGCATACACATTCAATCATAACTTGCGAAAATACTACCAAAACCAATGTCAGTAAACACCATTCACTTCAAATTCCTTGCAGCCATATGCCCCATAAGCCACAACAACAATTCAGTTCGTCCTATCTTTCATTTTAAGAACTGCTCCCATTTCAGCAAACTCTTAGATGACATAAATGAAACCCGCAACTACCCAGATTCACATCGCCACCAGGAACACTTGAAGAAGCAACTCACCCATAACTTCTCATCCTGCAATTCATGTATTCAACATTCACCACTTGCACCAATCACTGCCTGTCTTCTAGGTGCAACAGATACACCAACTCCTTCACTACATCACCCAAGTTCTTCTATGTATCTTACTTCCCGCAAACCCATTGGAAATTGCAGTAACACAACAAATACATCTACATCCCTAATTTTTCACTGAGTGCCTCCATTGCAGCTGAATCCATTCATACTGCTACTACTTTTTATAATCTAATTTCTCACTGTTGACTGCAACAGCTACCAGCACCTAAATCCATGTGCATATTCCTGGTCACAGACCATCAATCCATAATTCAACCATACTAACTCATCCACTTTTCTAGCGCACAGCCACCACCAACACCTTGCTGCTCCTTCTTCACATTTCAAACAATTTCAAATCCCCATCGTGACAAGACAACAACAATAACTATTTTCTGTGGCTTTCTCGGCCAACAGTTCACCATACAAACTCCTTTATTCAGAAACTAATCGCAATTCATTCAGGACTTACAAACGCGTGTTTTGTATTGTGTTGGTTATGTAGAACTGACCTGCTGGTTTTATCTTGATCATTCCCATACCTCCTTCCCTGCAGTTAATCGTAAATTCAAGACAAACCCACATCTCTTGTCACCGACAGTCAAGCGCAATTGATTGTTCGTATAACCATAGTAGGACTTAAATTAAAGGAAAAATGAAATGATATTCCAGTACCCGCAAGAAAGGGAATATAGCGACAAAACAAGGGTAATTGGTTCGATGAACCATCTCGATGCACAAGCTTCACACGCATTGAAGTAATTTATAACTTCTTACCCTCTATTTTGGTTCTGAACTGATCTCAAGGGACAATATCAATTAAGTCGATTTTACAAGTGGGGAGCACATCCAATTTCTCAAAAATTTATCTCTGTAAGGAAAATCCTATATATAGCACTCAACTTACTGTACAATAAAGCCCTAAAAACAGAAATCATGCCCCATTTTCTGATAATATTACACTAGATTACTAAGTAAGATGTCTATGCATAATGTATTAAGCAACAACTTGATAAACTCTACGAATTTGAAACCGTAAAAAGCAATAGATGCAATGAAAAATTACTGAATGAAACCCCAAAATTGGGTAGACAACTTACAGATTCATAAGAAGAAGAAAGAGATTGACCATGACGAGTTACACCTTTGAGAAATACTGAAATCGCTCACCTGCATTTTCCAGCAGAATCTCAATCAACTCAAATCTCTATTAAACTTAAGGTTCAACTCAAAAATAATTGTTATATTATAAATCAATATCTAAAAGAGATATATATATAGTGTTACAAGAGAAGAGAAAGTATTCTACAAAGAAAATAAGAAAGGGAGGAAGAAAAACAAGCCATCCTACAAGCCACCCTATAGCCACCCTACAAATACTTCCACCTACTACTACTAATTCATTAGTCAATCTTGATGACTAATGTTACAACTACTAATTAATTATTCAACACTCCCCCTCAAGGTGGTGCATATATGTCACAGATGCCCAACTTGACAAGTGAATCGTTAAATATTTTATTTGATGCGGCCTTAGTCAGAATATCTGCCAGTTGTTGTGTTGTTCAGACATATGGTACTTCAATAATTTTTTCTTCAAGTTTCTCATAAATGAAATTCCTATAATTTCCACGTGTTTCGTTCGATCATGTTGCACCGGATTCTCTTCAATTTTGATTGCTGACTGATTATCACAAAACAACTTCATATGTTTTTCAGATGGGAACCCAAGCTCTCCCAAAAGCCTTTTCAACCATAATAATTCACAAATGCCTTTTACCATTGCTCTATATTCTGCTTCAGCACTTGACAAGGAAACAATCTGTTGTTTCTTAGACTTCCAAGTTACTAAGTTACCCCCGACGAAGGTAACATACCCAGATGTCGATCTTCTCCTATCGCCTTTGCCTCCCCAATCTGAGTCAGTGTAACCTGATACATCAAGATGTCCATGTTTTGAAAACATCAAACCTCTGCCTAGTGCGGACTTCAAATATCTTAGTATCCTGGTGACTGCATCCATGTGTTGCTGACCCGGATTATGCATAAATCTGCTTACAACACTTACAACATAAGCAATATCTGGCCTTGTATGAGAAAGATAAATCAAGCGACCAACTAACCTATGGTATTGTCCTTTGTCTACTGGTATTTGATCAGAACATTCTTCAAGACCATGATTTTGTTCCATAGGAGACCCGATTGGCGTACAACCAGTCATACCAGTTTCCTTCAACAAATCAATCACATATTTTCGCTGACACAAGAAAATTCCCTTTCTGGATCGATTAACTTCAATACCCAAGAAGTACTTAAGTCCACCTAAATCTTTCATATCAAACTCAAAATACAAGCAATTCTTCAGATTACTCATCTCTTCACGGTCATTTCCTGTTACCACCATATCATCTACATAGATAATAAGAGCAGTTACCTTGTCACCTACTCTTTTAAGGAACAAGGTATGATCAGCATTACTTTGTATATACCCAAACTTATTCATTGCAATGCGAAATCTACCAAACCATGCTCTGGGAGATTGTTTCAAACCATATAAAGCCTTCTTTAACTTACACACAACATTAACATTGTTTGGAGCATTATAACCTGGAGGTAGTGTCATGTAGACTTCTTATTGCAAATCACCATGTAAAAAAGCATTTTTTACATCATATTGTTGTAGAGGCCAGCCTAGATTTGCTGCCAAAGACAATAATACTCGAATAGTGTTGATTTTTGCAACAGGAGCAAACGTCTCCTGATAATCAATACCATAAGTCTAGGTAAACCCTTTAGCCACAAGTCTTGCTTTATACCTGTCAATAGAGCCATCTGGATTATGCTTGATAGTATATACCCACCTGCAGCCAACTAGTTTCTTTCCTTCTGGTAGTGAGACTATATCCCATGTACCATTTTATTCATGTGCCACCATCTCCTCTTTCATAGGACCAGCCCATTTCGGATTAGATAGTGCTTCTTCTACTGTTCTGGGAATAGTAACATCTGCCATTTGACTGACAAACGCTTTTCCCTCTTTTGATAATCTATGAGTTGACACGTAATTCGAAATAGGGTATTTCACCTTCCTTATTGCTTCAGGTGAAAAACGATCTGGTGGAACTCCACGATTACTCCTTGGTGGCAACTGGTACCTGTCGGTGTCAGGTAGTTCACAAGTATCATTAGTATTAATCGAACAATCTATCCTTACCTCAGGGACATCGGCATCGGCTGGAGGACAATTAGATGTAGGTACTGTTGATGAAGAGAGAGATGGAGCTTCAAGATCAGGGGTGTCAATTTCTTCAGCAACAGGAATATCGAACTCTTGAACCAGCTCCATGGCTTGTATATCATCAATTCTTGAACTACTGACAGTTTGATGTGTACTTATGCTTGTTTCATATGCTGTCATATTAATTTCACTATTAGTCGGAAACAAATCCATCCAATTCAACTCTTCAATAACACTCTCTCCATGAAGAGGAGAATCAGATATATCGGATGAGTAAAACATTTCGTGCTCAGAAAAGGTGACATCCATAGTAACACAAAATTTATGACTTTGAGGATGATAACACCTATAACCCTTCTGGAATGGATGATAACCAATAAAAACACATTTGATAGCACAAGGATCCAGCTTTGTACGTAGATGTTTCTGCAGATGTACAAAAACAACACAACCGAATACCCGTGGAGGAAGCTTAAGATGAGAAGGTATTGTTACAAACGAAGCCAATTTGTCCAACGGTGTCTGAAATTTTAAAACACTTGTTGGTACTCGATTAAGAAGATATACTACACTAGTAATGGCTTCTTCCCAGAATTTTGGCTTCATATTTGACCCAATCAAGCATGCCCTCGTAATTTCAAGTAATCAAGATTTTTTTCTTTCCGCCACACCATTTTGTTGTGGCGTAGACGGGCAACTAGTTTCATGAATAATTCCATGTTATCCAAAGTATCTTTGTAATACTTTATTAACATACTCACCTCCATTATCAGAATGAAGGACCTTTAAGTTAGCCGAAAATTGTGTCTGAATCATTTTATGAAATGCGCGAAAATGATCAGCCACATCACTTTTATTCTTCATTAAA